>JAJMKP010000023.1:0-151076 GCA_030569295.1 Taiozyma yuanshanica
TGAACACCCTCACCAAAACGGCACCAAATTCACATTCGAGGTATAACGGTGGCTCATATGAAGAAAGAGGAGAAGCAAGAGAAGAAAGCTATTATATTCATCGTTTCCAGTATTAGCAGAACCCAAATTATTATGGGAGATCTTCAAATGGTCATTATCGTTATTGATTTATTTGCTAGAATTCAATATCTATATAATTATGATGATTTTCAAAGAAAAGCACGTAATAACAACATAAGTATGCCTTGCGTCACTTTATATTTATGAAAATTTCCATCTGTTCCCACAGTTTTCACAAGTACAGAAAGTTGTTAGGGGTTCATCAGCAGATCTTGTTTGTAGTTGATAGTAGCTTACCTTCTTTTCTTTACATTTACCACAGGTGAATCTGTCAGTAACAGCCCTCTCTTGAGTTGCACCTTGAGCGTTGAACAAATTCTGTTTCTTGATGTCTTCTAACTGTTTCTTCAAGTGCTCTGGTGCCATGTCCTTTGGATCCATCGTCACAAAGTCAACTGGAGAGATGTCACCATTGTTGATTCTTTGTCTTAGTTCTGGGTTATTCTTTTGTCTTAGGTTGGATGCTAAACTTCTTGCTCTATTCACGTATGCTTTACCGGTATCAAGTTTTTCTTTGGAGAATAATTCACTTTCAATATCCTTAGCATTTTTCAACACTGCACTTGGCGGATGTTCAGAATCGATACATAACCCGTTGTACAAAGCACCGACAACATTGTTTCTGACTCTGTTCTCGTATAGATCTACTTTGACACCATCATTTGTGAAGCTACGTGGTCCTTGTGACACAAACTTTTTCTGTAGAGTGGTAGTAGACCCAGATGTGGCGGAAGCTGGGGTCGATATCGGGGTTGTTGGGGATGCAGACTTATCGGAACTGGTATTTAATCTTTGTTTTTTCTCTTTCGATACTTCATCTTTCCAGTATTTGATGATTTTTTTCACAAGCGTAGCAATTTCTTCATTTTGGTAACTTCTGAATTTATTGACAACAACACCAACCTTTGTTTCCTTTGAAGATAGTTAGTAAAAGTCAGTTGGGAGTATAAAAACACTACTTACTCTTAGTAGTTTCTCTGTAGGCTTGATAGATTTTTTCAACACATTAAGTGTCTCCAGGATCTCCTTATCATTCTTGGTCTTTTCTAATGTGGCCATGTGGCCTTTGATAGTTTTTGCATCCATTTCTCGCTATCAATTCTGTTTGTTTTGTGTCTGCTTTCAGGACAAGCTAAATAATTCTTGTTTTTCACTTAATTTGGCGATGTAAATGAAGAGTAAACTGCGCAGACGCCGTTGTGATGTTTATGCATTTTCAAGAAAAGCTAAAAGAAGGCGAAACAAATAAACAGTCATGATGCACTTAAAAAATTAGGACTACTTAATTCTCCATCTGATTATTGGCATAAAATGGACAGCAAAAAAGTACCAGGGAAGGTTATTTATATTGGATCTATTCCATATGATCAGACAGAAGAACAGATACTGGATATCGCCCGATCAATTGGACCTGTGATTAACTTGAAAATGATGTTCGATAAGGAAACAGGTAAATCGAAAGGATTTGCCTTTGTCGAATACAAGGATATTGATACTGCCTCATCAGCTGTTAGAAACTTGAATAATTATTCAATTGGTAACAGACAATTGAAATGTGACTTCTCAACTGAAAATACGTTATCAAATGCTTCGTCCAGCACTAGCAATAAAACTAAAGAAGAAGCATTACCACCGTTACCTCAGGGTATAACATTACCATCTACACAATCATATGCAGAATCGATATCCAGATCACTGGATGATCTTGACCCACAAAGATTAAATAACATTATTAGAGACCTTCATTTAATGGCGAATAAGAGCCCTTTCTTAATGCAAGATCTATTGGATCAATGCCCACAATTGAGCTATTCCATAGTTGAGATCCTACTACGGTTAAACTTAACTGACTCAGAAGCTGTCGCAAAGATTCTTGTGAACCGACCAGAACCGATCAATGAACAAGTATCAGAGGAACTTGATCAAGAACAATTGGAGTTGATCAAACAAGTTATACAAATCGCAGATGAAGATTTAGCAGCTCTTCCAGAGGATCAAAAAGCTTCGATTTTGGAAATCAAAGAGAACTACAATAAAGGGGTTTACGGTAAACTCATATAGTTTTCTTTTCGTCTTTTTCTTATTTAATTAATAAATACTATAGAACCCTCATATGTGCTTGTGTTTCCTTTCGGGAGTCTGTCTCGGATTGTATCGTTTTTTTTTTTTTTTTTTTGTGTACCTGAAAAAAAACCAACGTCAACTTTGAACAATGTTGTATTCCACACTTCAACTTAGTGATAGGAAAGTAGCAGATAACCGATACGCTCGCTTCAAGATGTCTTATTCAATTAGAAACCGTGGAGATGCACAATCACAACAGTTTACGAGCGCTCCACCTGAAAAGAAACCAAGGATTACATATGAAACAGCGGAATCAATCCAGAAAGCTTCTTCAGTGGTTTACGTTGGTAACATTCCACCAGATTGGACCGAACAGATTATTGGGAGCGTTGTTGCTGGTAGTGGTAAAATTGTTGATATAAGACCGAGAATAGATTCAACTGGACGTTCAAAGAACTTTTGTTTTGTCGAATACTTAAATCCAGAAGAGGCAGCTCACGCTATCCCACTGCTCAACGAAATTACCTTAGGTCCAAAAAGAAGATTAAGAATCGAGCTGTCAAAAGAAGGTCTTAGAACTACCGCTCCATTAGAAAGAGATGTCTTAAAGCTAGATAGAAACTTCCTTCCTTATTATGTCAATTTACCACTAGAGATGCGTGCTGATCCATCTATTGAAGAGGTTGCTGCTCCACAAATTAACCAACCACCACTGCAGCCTTTCCAACAACAACACCAGCAACAGCAGCAGCCACAGCTTCAACCACAACAGCAACAACGAGTACAATCGCCAATTCAAGAGGTCCCGGAGGTATTTGCTAAGGCCTCCGCTCATTTACCAGCTTTCAATCCAAACACTTTCTCATCATATGATAAAATATCTGAAAACTTACAGAGTATTCCACCTGTGCAACTTATTGAGCTATTAGCTACCCTAAAAACTTTGTTGAACCAGAACAATTACCAGGCTGCTCAACAGGTATTTCAGATGTCACCTTCTATTCCAATCAATGTTGTGCAGGCGTTGATTTTAATGGGTCTTGTTGATATCGATATCCTCACTGCGGCTATTTCTGGTTCCACGTCCCAAACAGCTACCAGTCAATCGACCCCATCATCCTCAAATTCACAATCACAGCAAAACTCTGCATATTCTGCACAACCAGATCCAAGATGGCCGAATTTGTCACCTGCTACCGGTGCTAAGTTAGCTGCGCTAGCTCCAAGTGAGGCTGCCATGATTTCTCAACTACTATCTTTACCTATTGAACAAATCAACCTCCTACCAGAAGAACAAAGAACCGTTGCACTTGGAATAAGGAATCAATATCTGTAATGAATAATATATAAGAAGTAAGAACATAAAATCCATGAATCGTAGTAGATGAGCATCACTTACCTCTCTTTCTTTTTCTCGACTTCGCGGTAAAAATGAAAACAACAAAGGCAAAACAAGAAAATAAAAACTTGAATCTGTGTCTTATAAGTGAGACAGATATGCGCATCAATAATGAACAAACTGGAACTGCAGGACCTACACAAGTATTTCAGCGATGAATTGAAACGTGTGTGTGTGTTTGTATCTCATGAATCCTGTGGGAAATTGTACTAACTCTCAGAAGGACTGAACTCACTAGAGGACAGTGATCAGTTAAAACCACAGATTGTTTCACTCAAGAAAGAGATTGAAGAAGTAGCGCACCTTCTTCCACGTTATCAACAACTAACATACTCAGAGAAAATTAAAGAGCTACAGGATAGTAGTAACAAAATGACCAAAACCGTACGGAGATTCAAAATCAATAGGGATAGAAAGAAGGTAGACAAAGTTGATAATCTCAAGCAAATTGAACTAAAGGAGGATCACACAGAGATGAAAGAGGGCCAAGTGATCCGAGTCGTTGATAAGGTTGCTCAGGTGAGAAACTATAAGAACTGTATCATCGTCACTGAACAATTAGACTCAGTAACTGTGAGGAATGTTGAAAATTCGGTTTTATTAGTCTCCTCAAATGGTTCTTTATTTATCCACAACGTTTCAAATTCACTGATATTTGCTAAGTGCCAGCAATTAAGGATACATGATACCATAATTTCTAAATTTATAACGGACATCAAATCAAAGAGTGCAGTTATGGAAGGTTGCAAAGAACTGAAGTTTAATGATGACTTAAAGATCAATGATTTCAGTCATCCTTTTGGCACCAGCCCAAATTATACTTATTTTGATTTCTCAAGATGCAATGAAAAATGTATTCAAGCTGAAGAAATACGAAATCAAAACACAACTATAAATCTAACAAAATACTTGAGCTTCATATAATAAGTCTGGTTCCCTCATAGCTCTAGGTTGATATTGTATTACTCATCTTGAGTCCCCCACCCCTCTTTATAAATAAGGAATTTTTAAAAAAAATGATATAAATTAAAATTATAAATAAGATATTTTAGTCCTAATACACAGCTATAGTCGGCGTTCTATTCGACATCCAATAAAGTGGAATATGGAAGTAGATGTAATTTGCAGCAATTCGCGACCCTCTTGGAAAAAGTTGATAATCAACGAATAAAGCTTCTCCATCAATAATTCATTACGCCACCAATACTCCAGAATAATGTTTAAGCTATCCAGAGTATTTTGTTCATCGAAGCAACTGCGTCCAATTTATTCCCGAAACAGACTCGCTGTGAGATATTATGCTTCTGAACAGACAAACTTCGACCCAAAGTTGCTAAGTTTGATAACCAAGTTACAGCAGACGCCATCAGTGGTACAAGCAATTCAAAAATTCAACAGTGTGATTAACAATAAGAATATTGCCTTGGATGGGAGTTTTTCCAATTTCTACAAAATTATGAACGATAGTGAGATCAAAGAATCACTGAATAATGTTCTAATTGAAATGAATAATGCTGGAATTCAGATTTCCCCGGACGTTTTGAGACCAATTCTAGAAGAGCTGCAGAAGAAGAAATAAACTTCTTCGTCCCTTATTTATTACTACTTGGCACTGTACTCATCAACCAACCACCATATCCATTCTTCCAGTGGTTTGATTGTCTGCCACCAATACAGATCGTCACTTTCATTCAATAACGCTTCTATAATCTTGTTTTTAAATAATGAAAATGCAAATATCAAGAGAATAATGAATATCAATATTAGGTTTATCAAAATCAAGGGGTTCGTAGACTTTTCAGGTTTAGTATTGGATTTAACAACAGTCACCATTGGTTTCTGTGGAGATGTCAGAGGGGATAGTTTGAACGGGCTCAACAAGATTTTCTTTATATCGACTTCCACAGAACTCTTTGATTCGATATATCGCAAGAAATTCACATGATATAAATCGTTTAGGAATTTCAGAAGCAAATCATCGTATATGAATAGGTTAGGAAATTTGGAAACAAAACTGTGAGTGGTTTGATGAAAGTCGCGGTCAATCTTTATGTTCAATTCATTCTCCAGGTTTCGCAATAACAAAGGTAGATTCTTGGATAATATGTACTTCAACCCGCTTGCGTCAGTCTCTAAAAGCTCACCGAGTACTAATTGAAACTCAAATTCATGCATTGTAATATATAAAATCTTTGCAGTTCCACAGTATAAGCTCCAGTTGCTTTATGGTGGATTTTATTCAATTTTCGTGTTGGTGTTTTTGTGGCATTTCATTTCTTTTGTGAAATAATTTTATTCTATGTTTTTTTCTAGAAAAAAGTAAAAGGAAGATAATAATTTCAACCTCCGATATAATTCAACCATCAACCATTTGTGGCAAAATCATGTCAAACAACTCCAACAACACTGACCCAAACAGCGGACAGCAAAACAGCACACAAGAGGATGGCAACCGTGACTCTATGATGACGGGAACGACTGAATGGTTCATCACGAATAATATACCCAATACTGTTACACAAATTATAACTGATCAAGTGATTGTTGATGATATGCCAAGTGATAATGATCCTCAAACAGCTACAGAGAATGGCACTGGTGTTCTACGTGGTACCCCTATTGACATGGCAAATATCTTCCAGCAAATGTTTCAAAACCAATTTGGGGTCAGTCCAGGAGGTGATAACAACGGCGCCATAGGTATTGAAGCCCTTTTTGACAATGTAAGAGGACAGAGAAACAAGAAAAAGGCCACAGAGAATGCAATAAATCATCTCAAACATGTCGATGTTCATGACCTGGAAGACAAAACGTGTTCAATCTGTTACGAACCATACGATCAAGAAAAGAAGGTTAAAGATGGCAAATCTGCTGACAAGAGATTGGAACCATTAGATAATGACCCCACAATACTACTTCCGACCGATGCCACTGGCAGAAAGTATTCACAGTTCAAAAAACCAATGTCTTTGGCTAATGAAGAACATATACCCGTTGAAATGCCTTGCAAACACATTTTTGGAAGATCATGCCTTATTGAGTGGCTGAAGGATCACAACTCATGTCCATTATGCCGCAAAGAGGTTGAATCCCAAATCATCTCTGCTAAAGAGAAAGTACAGAACATACCGAGAACCTTTGTCCCTGCTGATTGGTCAAGTTCAGAATTGTCAGGTGAGGACCCATCTGTGCCATTACCCAATATCAGCACAGGCTTCAGCCCTCCTTTCAACATTGGCGATGGAACCACCACTGTTGCCTTTCAAGTTGTGAACAATCTAGTTGGAAGATATATAAATGAGTGAATGAATGAATAATCAACTGTGATACATACCCACTCATACCAAAATCCCATTTCATGTTACGATCACAAAGATCAGCTGCGATCAATTAGCTTGATGTCGCGGGAAGTCATTTGAAGTTAACAAATATCATTGGGACCCTTCTTTGTCAAAGAGATCTGCTGCTATCGAAATCTTTGCGTAATTCAGCAAAGAGGCGGACAGATTGCGCTGATTGCGTTAAGAGTGGTGTGTCGAGATTTCATTCTTTAGATTCCTCTAACTTGATAAGCAAAAATTACTTTTGAATGAATGATAGAGCGAAAATCAATCCTCATTATTTAGTGATATTGAATGAAATCAAGTAAACAAGCTGATAACGTAGCATCATTGGGCGGCAAAGCCGGAAGGAGCTTCTAACACAAAAGGCGATAAAATTGTAGCTTATTATGAACAACTTAACTATTGATATTTGACTCCGAAGAAGTGTATATTGGACTATCTGATGCTGAAGTTGTGAGATGCAAAACACTCTTCACGATTTACCGTATTGTTGAGAATGGTTTGTGTTGAGAATGGTTTGTTTTAAGTTAATGACCGAGAGGCTGGCGAATGAGGTAATTGTCGAGAGTGGTTTGTTTTGTTCAGAGTGTTGAGAATGGTTGTGTTGAGAATGACGAATGAGGTAATATTAAAGCTCATGTGCCAGCAACCCAGGACAAGTATAAAAGGAGCCAAAGGTTCAGTTGAAATGAAAGTGTTTTTTAGTTATATAAGACAAGGAAAAGAGACAAGGAGAAATGTCTGAGAGAGCTATTGATAATAGTGTAGCAATCAGGGTAGCTGATACCCTACAACACGTATAACGATCTCCTACTTCCTAACAAAAGAAATCGCTAACACACCGTATAACGCTAGAACAAATATTGGACAAACTGGAATATCTCACACCCTAAACCTCTTCTTTTGATGCAGTGTGGACCCTCATATGTGTCATAGCAGCTAAAGATCTGGATCAACTCCTGATCTGAAAATCTCACGCTGAGGAGTTGCAAACTACTCTCGACTACGTATGTCTAAGCTCTAAAAGATAACGAACACTCTAGCAGCAGTTTCAGCCGCCCAAAAATCAGATCAAGCACAAACGAGCATCGTTCATTGAATCCATTCTAGCAGTGCTTATCAAACTCTTTTCTACTCATAGCGGCTCTAGAACGTAGTAACAGATGATGAACCAAGAATATGCTGCCTGAAGTATCCTGGACCTGTTGAGTTTGACCTTTCACTCGTGTCGCTTGTGAGGAGCGCTATATGGCTTGGACTAATGGATCCGGTCACTCTGGCCACAGATCAATGGTCATGAGTTCTGACCTAGATAGTGATTCGGTGTATCTAGAAAATGCCAATTACTCGGCTGATAATGTTGAGAATGGTTTGTTTAGTGAATGACCTAGAGGCTGGTAAAAGAGGTAATATGAAAGTCCATGTGTAAGCCACCCAGGACAAGTATAAAAGGAGCCAAAGGTTCAGTTGAAATGAAAGTGTTTTTATTTAGTTAAATAATCAGCAGATGAAATAAAGATGTCTGAGAGAGCTATTGATAATAGTGTAGCACTCAAAGTAGCTGATACCCTACAACAGATAAGAAGCTACATAGCGCAGCACATTGTGCCAATATGACGTTCCCCTGCTTTCGGAACTCGACTCTCCCATAAACTAAGGTTTAAGCTCCTGCGATGAGACATTTCGCCGGTTCCGGTTCCTTGGTTGCTTCAAAGCAGCAGTATAACAGCAAGATTACAAAAAAATATTGGGGTATTGCTTGAAGAATATCTGCTCCCCAACCTTCAATAATATTCTTAGCTACTTAAATCATCAATGTTCAATTGGTCAGTCTGGTATTTTTCTTGTTAAGGTTTAGGCACTAAAAAGTTCACGTTGATAACAATATGGATATTATCATTTCACTAAGCGTCTAAAAATCAAAATTTAAATTTAATTAATCATTGATTTATTAAGCGTTGATGATACTAAGACATAATTAAACTGCCAATAGCTTTTTATATGATCAGCTGACTTGTACAATTTGTGTTTATCAGTAATCGGAGAGATTAAAAAATCTGGTTCAAGCATTTTATAGCTTTATGTTGACGATGTCAAAGTTATTTTGGTACGTTGCAGAACATCTTCGTGTTATGTAAATGACAGAAGAATATCATCGCAAGCGAATTGCTATGAGAGTTCTCTATAACCAGATGTCGTAGAAAGAATCGAGTCCAGGACAAGATTCAGTATCGTGGACTAACTATTTCATCAAGGCGCTCTTCGACAGATACTAGGATTGCATTCGTGCGAAGGGACCTCTTTCAGCCAAGTGAATTTCGTCATTAAGAAACGGAGCATGTTGAGAATGATTTGTTTTAAGCTAATCACCTAGAGGCTGTAAAAGAAATAATATGAAATTCCATGTACAAGCCACCCAGGACAAGTATAAAAGGAGCCAAAGGTTCAGTTGAAATGAAGGTGTTTTTAGTTAAATAGAGGAATGTGAGAACTGCTCGGAGCTAAAGTGAAGGGTTTTGTCATGCAGTGCGAAGCGCTCATCATTAATCCAGAGATGATGTTGAGTTGTTTTTGACTACAAGGTAAGCAGGCTTCAGGCAAAATAAGCAAGATTTATAGTAAACAGTGATTGTTGACTATGAGGAACCAGGGAGGAATCTATTGTGAAAATAAAGAGATTGGTCGTCCAGGCGTAATTCTGTTGGGGACTGGAGATAATTCTTCCTAGCTAACGGATTATAAGCTTTAAAGTCTACGCATCGCATGAATATTTTGTATACCAAATCAGTATTTATGTCACGCGCTATCTCCTTGACGGTCAGTCAAACAAAGAACTCAGATTGAACATTTAGGTCATTTTTTCTGATTGTCAGCACATTCCATCGGATCTCAGGTTAAAGGCAAGTGGTGATCAAAAATTTCTAAAACAAAATTTCTCTCAAGACAATAAGTAATAAGATACAAGAGAGATTGGTCTATTGGTGTTGTAGCGGACATCTTGTTGTTGCTCTCTGTAAAAATAGATTGGGCCCGTATGTGAATGTCCAAAGCTACTGAGAATTTGTGAGCTGTCTGCAAGGCTTCCAGATTGGTTGTTCTCAGGAAGATTTGTTGTAAGGTATCAGCTACCTTGAGAGCTACACTATTATCAATAGCTCTCTCAGACATTTCTCCTTTTATTTCCTTGTCTAATTTCTACTTAACTAAAAACACTTTCATTTCAACTGAACCTTTGGCTCCTTTTATACTTGTCCTGGGTGGCTTGTACATGGACTTTCATATTACCTCTTTTACAGCCTTTAGGTCATTCACTTACAACAAACCATTCTCAACACAGCCTCAACACAGCCTCTAGGCCATTCACTTAAAACAAATCATTCTCAACAAGATTATCTCTGAAGATAAGCTTACCGGTTATCCTATGCGACATGCTTAAGATGCTGCTAATGCTCGATAATAGGCGTTTTATTATTATCGGGACAGTTTACTGGTTACCTTGGAGTCGAATTTTATTAGATTCTATTTAGAGGTCTATGACACCGACTTCTATCTGTCACACGTAGAAATTCTTCGACTGAGGCGTTTTTGTATGATGCGAAATGATCATCAGGCTAGGCAGTCGGGTTGTGTTTACCTATTTGATAATGAACACGGATTAGAATAACGAATAATATATTTGAAGTTATTCATTTAATATTGAAGAGTATCTGTGAACTGTTATTGAACTGGATAAGCAGGTCCGAATCATCAAGTTCGTAAGTAAAGTTATCTTCAAGCCATTTTATCAATCTCTCTGACGATCCAATAGCGTTCAAGGCACCTTTATATGTCTTTAGAATCATGGATCTTCTGTAGCCACCTTCAATTAACTTATTCAGATAAAGAATCCAATAACCATCATCATTGTTGAATTTTCCGTCCTTATTAATGAAATCCAGGTCCTTCACATCAATTTCAAGTTTTTTGAATCTCTCTGTGTGCCTTAAAACTGGACTGGCAACATCAAGTGTCTTATCCTTTATGATGCTCAATATCATATTTTTAAATGATGAAATATCTGATATAGTTAGTAGGTATTCAACGTTCAGTGATTGAAGAAAGAGCTCAATGCTTTCCTCGAGTGCCAGGATAGTCAAAGCCAAATCTTTTGCTTTTAGAAAATTGTTCAGTGCAATTTCTAATTTGATGAGTTTCAAGTGAACCAGAATACTGTCAGAGCTTGAGAGGACTGCTAATGATCTATATAAGACATTCTTAGCATTTTGGAGTTGGTTCAGCTTAATGAAATAATCAGCATATTTCAACCAAAACTGGGGATAGCTTGCCATTGGAATCAGACATCGCTCGTAGAGTTGTTGAGCTTGACTATGGAAACCATTAATCTCTGCGAATGAAAGATATCTCTCCCAATTGGATATTTCCTGATAAGATTTCATCAATCCAGGAACATAATACTCAAGTTTGATGTGTTTCTCATAGTTGAAGAACTCAAACACTTTGAATTGAGTCGTAATATAAACTTCAGTGTAGATCTTCTTCAACTTAGCCTTCAAATCATGTAAATTCAAGTCTTTTGATGGATCAACTTTCAACTTCTTATGTAGTTCAATATCTGAAACCACTTTTACTATCATTTTCTTATCAAGACTGTCTATTTCACTGAAGAACAACTTAAAGAAGTAGGAATAATTAAAAATTGGAACTTCCAAGATCTTCTTCAACAGGTTGTAATAAAACAAGCTTTTCCCATTATTCCTCTCTTCAAAGTCCAAATAGGACTGCCAGAATTCATAGCTATGGTAATGGAAGCCAACTGTAGTGGCAGCTTGTTTATAATACTTGATTGCCTTCTCATAATTTACTTCCACAAGTTCGATGAAGGATAAATAGCTGAGCCAAACCAGATTTGAAGACGGTAGGATGGTGAGCGCTTTCTCATATAGGTATCTCGCATTCTCAGTGAACCCCAGCATGAATTCCAGCTGAGCATATTTGATCCAATATTGTTCTAGTAAAGGATATCTGAGTAAAAATTGATCGTTTGTTATTCTGAACAACTTGAGTCTTTCTTGTGATGAAACTTTTGATAAGTCTTGAGAGACCAAATGGACCAAGTTCTCCCAGTTCTGGAAATTTTCAGGATCATTGGCCACTAAGAGGGAAATCCGAGACCATTCCTCATGAATTGAACTATTCATTCGTTGTAAGTACGTTCCTGGTGCTTAACAATAAAGCTTGAATAAAGCTTGTATCACTCAAGTTTTTGTGGCAAAAAAAAAAAAAAAGAAAAAAGACAAAAAGAATAACCGCGCCTGATTATGGACAACTATCTTCCCATGAAATTTTTGTGGACGAACTTTCGATAGGTCGTACGTAATTCTGTACCAGAAATGTGGATCTGCCCCACGAGTACATTTTGAGGTTCCATTTATTCGAGACCACCTCTTCTGAAAATTCATCCACGAAATTTTTAACTGTTTTGCAGTACCTTCGTGATTCCCCCTGGAACATCTTTCTTTTTTTACTCTGTCCCAAGCTCTGAACTCTGTCGTTTGGTTACAGTAACACCGACTTCTGGAAGTTTTGTACCAGTTCGACCGTGCATTTTGTTCCATCTTCACAAACTTTTTTTTTGTGTCCAACTGAACATTTCAGACGATATCTTAACTATGAAACAATTTTGTGTGAATCATGTCAACATCGCTTAATTTGGCCCTATAAACCTCAAAACGAAAAACGATACTGCCCTAGAGACCTAAAGTTTGATCCTCTACACTCTACAGATACACAGATAGTTCACAAAAAGTCATTAATTAAACCATCAAACCACATAAAGCAAATCGAGCGTATTGTAACTCTCCTATTAAATTCTATTATCGTTCTTTCTTGAATTAGCAAGTGCTACGGCTGCCGCTGAACTGGCAACTCTTGAGCTTGGGTGACGAAAAGTACCAGAATTGTATGGCTTTGACTTAAGTTCTAGTTCTATTGGACTATTGCTCGAACTAGATCCTGATCTAGGGGTATTCGCCACCTCGAATGAAGTTGAAAAGCCATCTTTTAGATTAGGCGTTGCAAATTCAGTGTTAACTGTGGTGTTAGGAGATTGATGAGAAATCAGGTTCGAATCATAGGAATCAGTATCTGGAGATACTGATGAATTTCTTGATTCTGATGGTTTCTCTCTCAATTTACCTGTTTCTCTAGCTTGAGCCAAGAGATTCTGGGCTCTCTGTAGCGACACGGTTGGTGTAGAATATGAACTCAAAATTGGGACAGATTCATCAATCTCAATGGTAGCCTTTATTAATGCGGCCATCCAAGATCTCATTTCTTCCTTTGTTTCAACAGCAAAATAATGAACTTTCTGTTGTGTGAATGTTAAGCCTTTCTTAGAACCAGGAGCTGGTGGAACTAGCTTGAAGCAAAACTTACCATTACCTGTTGTAGCAGCATACAATGACACAAGCTTATCATCATCTCTAGCGGGCAAAACTTTGTGTGATGTGATATCTATTAAGCCACGCTCTCTGGTATCACTCAGAGATGTGAAATAGGATAGTCTAGTACCATGTAAAGCAAAATAACGTTGCTTCCAGGTACCAACAGCTATTCCCCCTCTTTTATTCATCCAGCCGTGATGTTGTGACGTTGTTATAGACTCTTGAGGTGTGACTTGTCTGATGCCTTCTTGGAACGCAGAAGTGGCTTTTTTGTCATTTTTCTTTAAGCCTGGTGCAGAGGCAATGTTTCTCAAAGTCTTCTGTCTCACTGCTTCAGAAACAGATCTTTTTGTTGGTGAAGAAGGAGATTTGCTGACTGGAGTGTATTCCTTATTTGACACTGTCCTTCTCTTATCTTGAGAATTTGGAGAAAGTAAGGCCTTTGGATCTAGTGTTGGCACACTATCCCCATCTTGATAGATAGATGTTCTAGTCGGTGGCTCAAGGGAACCGTTGAACTCAGACAAAGAATCTTTCTTTGTCCTGTTTGGTGACATGTTACCTGCGACTGATAAAAATGAGAACACAGAAGAGTGACGACGATGATGAGCCTTTTTGTCCTCTTTTGCTCTGGTACTAACATCTGAGGATCTTCTGGCGTGCCCCTTTTGCATGCTTGATTCTCTTGAATGACCAGGGTCAAAATAAATGCTTGAAGCGGGACGATTCTCCGAATTCAAAGTACTAAGTAAGTCAGCGACTGAATTAGACTTGTGACGACTGTTGTTTCTTGAATGTTGTAGTGGTTCATATGAGGATTGTCTTGAATGGGAAAGATTCTTGCTATTGCTATTGTGATTGCTGTTAAATTGGAATGAAGGATTAATGTCATAAGATGGCTTTCTTGAATGATCCACCGTTTCAAAATATGAGTTTCTGTTAGTCAGAATTGGGGTGTTTGAGTTGCTGAACTGACCATCTCTGTTCAAAATCGGACTTGGGTAGCTCGGTGGTTGAGGAGCCGTTCTTGGTGAAAGAAACTGCTCTTTCGCTGAAGGAGGCTCTGGGACCTGTGCATTTGGTGGTCTCGCAAGTGCCTTTTTTACCTTTGGTGATCTGTTTTTAGAACCTTCAGGTATATCATCAAGCGATCTTGATTTCTTTCTTTGGTGTGTTAGCGGCTTTGTCAGATTAGCAGGGGCCATTAAAGAGTGGTTTGAGTTGTTATAAAGATCCTCATTCTCCTCATTCTCATCAAAAGTATGCTCCCTCTTGTTCTGCTGTGAAACTTCTTTCAATGCCTCAATCTCCTTGTAAATTTCAAATCTAGTCCCAAATGAAGATATATCTAGTTCTTTTAAGTAAGCTAACTCTAGCTCTAATAAGATAGTACCAGTAATTTTATGCTTTGAAAATTGCTCAACTGAATGGGAATCAAAGCCCAAGTATTTGAAATATGACGAAACCTGATCAGGAGTCCAACTTTCAACAAATTCGGGGTTTAGTGATTCAGTAGTGCTTAGATCACTGGATTCATCATAGCTTGAATTAGGATTAGCGTCATTTTTCAATTCCTCCAGTGCCTTTTCAATATCAGAGAGGGCACCTTTGATATGCTGATTATTATCAAGAGTGGTGTTCGGTTCCTCCTTGATTGGGGTGGTTAAGACGTCATCAAATTTACTCCCCTTAGCTGAGACTGGGGTATTACTCTTGGAGCTTGAAGCACTGCCTGGACTTGCGATTCTTCTGGATCTGGATCTCAACAAGGAGGGTCTGGAAAGACTTGGAATTAGCTGTGTAAATGATTTTGGATACAAACCAACAGCACCGGTTGATAAGGACTTCCCCATGTACCAACCATCATTGTACTCTTTATCATCTGAAATGACTTCCACTTTATCACCTATCTTCAGCGTCAATTCATCATCAAGACGGGCAATGAACTCTTTTATTACTTGGTATATGGCACCAGTAGCTTTTCCTTCGGCCACCTCTGTCTGGATGTTAGGTAGTTCTTTTCTCAAATCACTTGACATAGTTGATGGTTACTCAATTCCAGTTTGAAACTCGGTTGAAACACGTAAAAGCAGGCGTCAAAAGAAAGAATATCTTTATGAAAGCGTGATGTGGTGAAATTTGACCTGCAGAATAAGGTGACTTAAATTATAATACAATAAAACTGTTTAATTAGTGCGTAGTCTTGGCCTTTTGTTGTTGATATAGAAGCAGACGAACTCATAACAAGTATTATGGTTTTTAAAAAGAAAAAAAAAATGGGAACGGTTGTTAGGCGCCGCACCTCTTTTTCACTTATTACCTAATCAAAGGCTAGATGCTCAAGTTCTCAACTCGAAGTCGTATCCAATCATTACCTAAATATTAAAAAATTCGTATTATTTTAGCAGGTCATTAAGACGAAAGTAGGTGATTACCTTAAAAGGGTTTATAGGCTCTATATTTATTTCTAGATGCGTTTTGTTATCTTTGTTATGCATTGAAGTATGTATATTATTAGAAAAATCCATCCTCGACATTTTTGTAGCTATAGGTTAAATCGATGCTTGTGTTCTAGCAGAATGAAAGTTTCCTTATTCTTCTTCATTGTTGCAGTAGGAAGAAACCCTTACAGGATATAGAAAATAATACTGGAACCTCGTTTCTCCCCTGTTGGCATGGTCCGAGTTCTCGGGCAAAGAAGATCAGCTACAGTACTCAAAAATTTTAATAATTTTCTATCATATCAACATTAATTGTAAATAAATCTCACTGTTCAGCCTGTACAGAAGCCCTCTGCTTCTTCAGATCGTCAATAGACCCCAACACAGTTTCATGTTTTCTCAGTTCGCTCAGTCTTTCTCTTCTCGTCAACGGCTTCTCGCCGCTTCTCAATTTCTCTTCAATGTTCTTTTGGATGTTGGAATCTTCTAGTTTGGCTATTTCTTTTGCCTTCATCAATTCCCTCAAGTTTTCCTCATGTTTATCCTTCAACTCTTTCAGTTTTAAATTAAATTCGGACAGACTTCCGAATTCTTTGTTGGATTCAAACGAATAGGCATCCAGATTGAACTGATCGAGTTTGACCTTTCTTGATAAGGTTAATTCAACCAACTGTGGTCTCTTTTTCTCCTCCAAAATGAATTTAGATTTGATTTGTCTTCTCGTTCGATGTGGGAACATCTGTGCAATCAGACCGAAATCTGTTCCCCATTGATAGAGGCCATTATAAAACTTCTTCATTTCCTTCTCATCCCACTTATCTGTATATCTTTGTTTACCATAAGTGGCAGAATTCACAATGTTTTCGAAGGGATTTTCATCTTTCCTGATCAAATTTCCTCTATTCACATTTGCATGTCTATCCAAGATTCTTGAATCTTCATCGACATCAATTTCACCAGTTTTACTGATTTTCAACTGGATAGAGGGTCTGAGAAGTTGCTCAGCCTCATCTGCCTTAATCTCAAGTGGCATTTTAGTTTCTTCTTCAACATCATCATACTTCAAGGCAACCCTGTTCTCTTTAGCATCATCCCGTTGTCTCTTTCTTAGCAATCTTTGCTTCAGTTTTATCGCTTGAGCGGCTTTAACTTTTTCAAAATTCGATGACACCTTACCAATTGGCAAGGTAGGTTTACACAGATCTTCCATCTTGAAACTCTCTTCCTCAAGTACCAGCTTCTGCGTCAGTTCTGTATCATTTATGGAATTGAATTTGTAAAGATGAATGTCCTTCATACTCTTCATCTTGTAATTATTTAGAATGTTTTTCGGGACAGGATCTTTAGTTCTGTTATACGTGACTTTTTTGATCTTTTTATCCAAGTCATCCAAAACCAAAACAGTAACTAAATGGGGATTACCAGCATCAACCTGTTCATGTGACTCATTGGGAATAGGTTTAACTTCTTCTTCTTCGTTATCATCATCTTCTGGGGCCTTGGCATGCGCTTTAGGTAACTGTGTAGGTGGAGGAGAAATCTCCTGGGTTGATTTCGGGGTAGGCAAGATGCTTACTGCCTCTCTTTTTGCAGAAATTCTTCCTTTTCTCTGAAACGAACTGTTTTGGTTTCTCTTCAATGGAATAGTTGGGGGAATGTTGATAACATGAGTCTTTTCCGTCTTTTTGAACCAATCAGCTGTAGCTCTTGAGGTGTTTGATAAAGTTGATAATCTTCTTTGTTTGGTTTCGGATACACTGGATCTTCTTGCAATCAGATTACTCTCGTGATCCTTTGCTGGCACTTCCTTTTCGTCATGTTCTTCACTTTCATTCTCAATATCGTCGTTATCTTTGGTCAGCTCATCTTTCTGAACTTCCACCGGGGCAACACTGCTTTTTCTGCTTTCATTAGGTGTTGAGGTAAGTGAACGACGCTGTCTAACCTTGGGAGTGAATCTAACCCCACTTTTGTTAACAATGGAACTCATTATGGATTTTTATCGTTAGAGAAATTTGTTGTTTTGGATTTATCAATTTTGAAGTCCAGTTTAGTTTTCGTTTTTTCTTTTTTTTTTTTTTTTTTTTTTTTTTTTTTTTTTTTTTTTTTTTTTTTTTTTTTTTTTTTTTTTTTTTTTTTTTTTTTTTTTTTTTTTTTATTTGTCTTATTTATCTTAGTATTTCTTATTTTTTTTTTTTACTTAATGACCGCCAGAGAGTTTGTGGATGGCACAAAACCTTTTGAATCGCCTTAATTTGGCTTCAATTTTCCAAGGAAACTGGAATTGAGAAACAGAAAACGAAGTAGACAAATGAGGTGAAAAAGTGTAAAATGTCTAAGAAGCCTGCTCGCTAGTTGTGTATTTCATTACTTAAAGTGAAGTCTTCTACCCAGGATCATATCTGTTTTTTCTAATCTATACTATGGAGAGATCATTCTGCTGATTAAAAAACTGATTCTTGGATGAGCATTCAGGCTGATAACGTAATTCTATATGGTAATTGGTCGTACAGAAAGACAAAAATGCTCATAATATTCACTTAACATGCAACATGTCGCGCGTTTCTTTGCGTATCTGTATCAAGTCATCAAGTGCTAATTTTGAATCCTGAGGAAGTTAGTACTAGAGTAATGATGAATTGAGCATCGGAGGAAACATACAGGCAAAACGAGCACCAATCTGTCATTTAAGATCAACGTCAGGTAAAACACACATTGTAGACCTTTGAAGCCTTCATTTATCACTATGTCTTTAATCTCTCTCATGGGAATGAACTCACTGTTCTTAGAAATCAGTGTTTTTGAAGAGACATTAACACCAATGTCTTCAATGACACTGAAAGAGGAATATCTATTGTTGATGAATAGTGGAAGTATTAGGAACACCAATGAATATACATTATGAATAATGAGAGCTGCCAAAATCAGCGAAAATCTTATGACATTGGAGATAAGGGTAGACTGTACATATTCGAAATGAAGCTGTTGCTTGTTATGTTTTCTTATAAGCATCAGTTTGCTTCATTTGGATAAAAGGAACGGCGGATCTTTGTTTATGTATCAAACTTTTTATCTTAAATAAATCTACAGGGAACGGGAGGTCACCACCGGGTAATGAAGTTTTTATGTACATGAAAACACCCATTTTTGAGCGAATCGGCTGTTGTGCAAAAGGCTTGTCCTGTGGATATAGTCTGGGTGGAAAGCATAGAATTTGAACCAGAGTCTCATAGGTATTTTGAGGATGACCACCCAATATTTCTGACTACAAAAGATTTCATTTATATACGAAACACCGAGAAGAACGAAAGTTGAAAATCCACCAGTTCCCAGGGCACCCCCAATGTGCCCTAAAATTATTCCCTATTTGCTCTTTGTCTCTATTTCCAAATCTCTATTTTCTATTATCTATTTCCTTCACATCCCTAGATCTTCCCTATTCCATTTTTTTTTTCCAGCCCACAGTCCCACCCTCAAGTCCCCCCTACTCCGGATCAGTTTTGTATTGTTTTTCTTTTCTTTTTCTTTTTATTTTTGTAGTAGTTTGCGTGCGAAAATTCCCTCGCTGACTTTTTTCTTTAATATCATTGGCTAAAGCGTTCTTCGAAACCGTTGCTGATGAAAAAAAAATTGGTTAGTTTTCCTTCTACACTTTAAATTAATTTGAAGGTCTCATCAAATTGACAATTCAGGTGGAACTTATAGTCTTCTATCTGTTTCGTCTATTTTGCATTCAATTCACTCTTAGTCTTCCCATCGGTAAAGCTAATCCTAGTTTTACGTATTCATCAAGTTTTTCTACCCTATAGAAAAAATTTTCAGTTATTGGCCAATTTATCATGCTTTCATCTTTGGATACCTCTTCTTTCTACTCCCACACCACAATTCCTGAAAATTATGCTAGAATGAACCCAAAGGGAACCGTTACAAAGACAGCTTCCTCATTATCCGTCGTCTCTACCGCTTCTTCGCAATCTGATTCCTCTGTTGTTTTTGAAGACGACTCCAAATTATACCAAAATGAACAATCACTACTATTAGCCAAAGAGGTCAATTTACCAACTATTCCAGACCAAGTATACATCGGTGGTAGAAAATCACAACTGGCTGTCGCACAAAGCAAGATTATCAGAAGCCTTATTAAGGAAAAATTTCCTAGCATACATATCCCAATTTTAGCGTTAACAACCTTAGGTGATCAAGTTCAAAACAAGCCATTATATTCATTCGGGGGTAAATCCTTATGGACTAAAGAGCTGGAAATCTTATTATTACAGGAATTAGGTGATTACAACCAGTTGGACTTGATTGTACATTCATTGAAAGATATGCCAACAAATCTCCCAGAAGAGTTTGAGCTAGGTTGTATCGTGAAAAGAGAAGACCCATCAGATGCAGTTTTAATGGAACAAGGTTCTCCTTATAAATCACTAGATGATTTACCTGTTGGTTCAGTTGTTGGTACTTCATCAGTTAGAAGATCAGCTCAATTGAAGAAGAATTACCCAAACTTAATTTTTGAAAGCATTAGAGGGAATTTGCAGACGAGATTAAGAAAACTAGATGACCCAACTACAAGTTTTAAGTGCATTATTCTAGCCACTGCTGGTCTTGCAAGATTAGGATTGGAATCAAGAATCACCCAAAGATTGGACTCGAGTGTGATGTATCATGCCGTTGGTCAAGGTGCCTTGGGTATAGAAATCCGCAAGAATGATTTAATCATGAAATCCATTTTACAGACTATTGAAGATAAAAATGCCACCATTTGTTGTCTGGCTGAAAGAGCACTAATGAGAACTCTAGAGGGAGGCTGTTCAGTTCCGATTGGTGTTTGGAGTAAATATGAAGAATTTACTAGAGAATTGCATTTAAAGAGTATCGTTATTTCAGTTGATGGTTCTAGATTTGTTGAAGCTGAAATTAAAGCCCTCATTGACGATGATTTCAAACCTTCTTCAGATAAAGTTGGTTGTGACTTGGCCGAAGAATTGAAGAAATTAGGTGCAAAAGAAATCTTGGACGAGATCAATTTTGAAAAGATCGACTCTAAAAATGAATAATGTTGGACAGTGAAATTATGTTTAATTCATTTAATGATTGAAATGACCCCAATTAATGAGAAACTTTCTCCAAAACGGAAATGAAAAAGAATTAACGAAGGATTTAAGAAGAAAAAGCCTCTATGTATTTTATATAATGTATATATTTATAGAGTATTAATGACATATATTAGTATTAGGAAAAATCTTGAATTTTGTCAAGTAGTCATTGCTGTATTGTCTTGACGAAATGGGTTTTCGAGTACAAGAATGAAAAAAAAATCTTGGAACCTCATCGCCCTCCACCAACTACCAAACAAAAATAGCAATGGACAAACCAGCAAGTGTCCAAATCAAACAAGAGGAGTTTCCTGAAGAACAACCACCTCAGACAGGTACCTCTTTTAATATTTGGTTCCAGAAATGGTCTGGTGGCGGTAATGTTGATCAAAGATTTGTTAAATCGCCATTTAAGGTGAATGTATCGAAAGATACGGGCTACACAAAGGGCTCTAAATCAGGTGCTAAGATTTTCTGCTTATATTTTGCCAAAGGTTGTTGCATAAAGGGAAGGAAATGTGAATATCTCCATCGAATCCCCGATGAACTTGACATTTTCGACCACACTGTTGATTGTTTTAACAGAGAAAAATTTGCTGATTACAGAGATGACATGACCGGTATCGGCTCTTTCAACCATGTTAACAAGACGCTGTATATTGGTAATTTGAAGATTGGAAAAAGTACACAGGATAAGATTAGTGCAGAATTTGGTCAATTTGGGAAGATCAGTAAGATAAGTGTCATTAATAACAAGAATATCGCTTTTGTTGAGTTCAAAAACGAAGCTAATGCTCAGTTTGCTAAGGAAGCAATGCAGGGACAAACTTTGGGTGATGCTAACATTTTGAGTGTGAAGTGGGCTAATGAGGATCCAAATCCACAAGCGGTAAAGGAGAAGAAGAGGAAGTTGGATCTGGAAACTAAGCAGGCGGTTGCAGGTTTACTACAAAGATTTGAACAAAGCAAAAAGGTTAAGAATGTGCCTGAAATTGAAGAACCGGAAGAAGAGCAAGAAGAGCAAGAAAAAGACCAACAAGAAGAAAACAATGAAATAAAACAAATTGAAGCTCCTAATTACCGACTAAAACATTTGCTCAATGGTTCTTCACTTCAAAAATTGCAAAAACTACAAAATCTGCCAAAATCGCTGGTCAATTATGATAGTGATAGCGACTAGGGAACTTTTTGTATCAAAAAGAAAACATTTGACACATGGCACAAACAAAGGCACGCAAAAAAAAAAAGCTTTATGCTCAAGCGCGTTCGCCCAAAGAAATTGTTCTAACACTCATGCTGATCTTCTCCAGAGGCCTTGTCACAACCTCAAAGAGAATCTCAGTCGAAGAAGCACGAAGCTTTCGGCTCACACTGAAAGTGCGAACCCAGTTACAGTCAGACCATAAGGCTAAATTTCATAAACTCCTTACTAGCTTCAGAAAGAACCTCAATGACGATGAGATGATAAAACCAATTCATACAAGGCATGATCAGCTCCAAAGTGGAATATTTTACTTGACTTCGAATGCAATGATTGTGTCGGTCGATGTCGGTGGTGAGAAACCAATCACGGATGTAGGGATCTGTCTACTTGACAAGCTAACAAACTCACTTTACAAGTTCCAGATAAACATTAAAAACAGAAAGCTATCACGTCGTTCAAGTAGGATTGAAAACCTGATGACGACTCCTTTGGTGTTAACTGAGGACGAAACAGTGGAGTTCATAAGGCAAGTATTAAACAGCTTCAGCAATAGAAATATCTTGATCATTGGTCATAACTTGGCTAAGGATTTAAAATCATTACATAAGTTAAAGTGGGAGATACCAATGAATGTACACATCCTGTGCACGGAATCTCTATTTAAGCAGTCCAATGGTGAAGGCACAAGTTTAAGAAAGTTATGTGTGCACTTGAATGTTAAGCTTACGAAACCATTTCATCCCTCGATTAACGACGCTTACTATACTATGAATGCATTTCTTAAAATGTTGAAAACCCCAAAATTCCAGTTGAAGGACTATAGCGCTCTTCAGAGAGAACATAAGGAATACATGACCAAAGTGATGAAAAAGATGGGATTCTATTATAGGAACGAATTACTGATAAACAAGAATGATAATGCATAACAGATGTTTATAATATACTTCTGATATTATATTTTTTGAACTCTTGGGGAACTTTATTTCCTGTAGATGTTAGCAGTTTCTTCAAATCGGGAATGACTTCAGCATCATTTTCTTCATTAATAAACGTGATTGCTGTTCCAAAACTACCTGCTCTACCAGTTCTACCAACTCTATGAATGTAATCATCAATCTTCTTTGACATTTGGTAATTTATAACAAGCTTGACATTGTTGATATCTAACCCTCTTGAAGCAACATTTGTGCCTATTAGAATATCTGTCTTTCTAGATTTAAAATCCTCAATGGCTTGTTCTCTTTGTGTTTGACTTTTTGAACCATGAATTAGTGAGACTTTAAATTTCTTTGATGACAACTCATTATACAAGAATTCGCCAGATTCTTTATAATTAATAAAAATTATGATTGGTGCTTGAAACTCTCTTAGAATACCCAGTAGTTTCTTAACTTTTTTAGTCTCATCTCTATGTGTCAAGATTTCAAATTTTTGTTCAATTCTATCATTGACAATCATATCCTTATTTGTAACACCACCTATGTTAACAATTATAGGATCATTCACATACTTTTTGCTGATTTTTTCTACTTCATTTGTCATTGTGGCAGTGAATAACATGTTCTGTCTCTTTGAGGGGCCAATATATGCTTGAATCTGTTGAATTTGATCAGAAAAGTTCATCTCAACCATTTTATCACATTCATCTAGAACTAGAAACCTCAATTGGTTCAAGACCAAGTAATGGTTGGATAAACAATCAATCAATCTTCCCGGTGTTGCAATTATTATTTCGATATTTTTGTTTTGCAAGTCCAGAATATCCTTTTCAATTATCTTCCCCCCAACAAGAGAAATTATCTCAATATCATAGAGATACCTCAGGAACTTTAATAATTCAGCTTCTATCTGTTGTGCTAGTTCTCTTGTGGGAACTAAAATCAAAGCATAAGGACCATCATTTTTTGTGTACTCGTTCAATCTCGGTAGCTTTAGTAGCTTAGTCAATACTGGAATTAGGAAAGCTAATGTTTTACCAGAACCTGTTTGAGCGATACCCAGTATATCTTGTGAGCTGAGAGCAATTGGAATAGATGCTCTTTGAATTGGTGTCGGTTCTCTAAAGCCTAACTTGGAGATTATATCGAGTAATCCTTCATGAATCTCAGATTCATCCCATGATCTCAATGGATTTGAGGCATTATGACCTTTGATCGTTATTTCAAAATCTTCTTTAAGTATCCTCCAATCTCTTGGTGTCATCTTCTCAAGCTCTTTAACGGACCAATGTTTATCCTGATGTGATTTATAATCAAACAATTCATCTTTGTGGGATTTCTGAATCTCCAGTGTTGGATAGATATCTTCGAAAGTGTCTTCGTCTTTATTCCATTCGAAGTTAAAGTTCTTAGTACGCTTATTTGGTATATCATGAGGTTCCTGGCTGTTAATCTGTCGCTTTTCAATCGTTTCATTTGCTTTAACGGTTGGATTCACAGCCTGTTTCACTTTCTCTTGCCTCTTTTGCAAAGCCAATTGCTGCCTCTCTTTCTTTGAAAGAAACTTCGGAGATGATAAAGCACCATCTTTCTTTCCTTGTATGAGTTCTTGAAGTGATGGAAGCCCCTTGTGTGACATATAGCAAATAATCACCGCTGTCACCTGCGTTCATGATCTGAAAGCTCATCAGCTCTAGAATTATCTGTCATAATTTTTCACCCGCAACAACATTCCTCATTGGGCAATGCCCTCGGCAAAAGGCTATCAGTAACTTGTGGTGTACGGATGTCGCCTCTTTTTTTCCCCAAAGTGTCATGATAGGTTTTGAATCGATCATAAAACTGTTCAGGATCTTTCTCTCTATTCAGCTTAATCAAGAAAGAGTTTTAGAATTGGTGGAGATGTCTTTATTCGGTGGAGCTGAGTGCTCTACTGCCAGAAATCCTCTTTCACAGTTTACCAAGCATACACAAGATGACCGTTCTTTGCAAAGACCTTCCTTTACACAGCAGTACCAGAGTCAGCGCATAAGAGAAGAGACCCATATGGGCCAGGATGATCAACAACGTATGAATCAGTTCTTTAGGAAACAAGATAACTTTGGTTTCCAGCCTATGAGCAGAGAACTGAACCTCATTCAACCTCAGGCTCCACCTCCAGTCTTAATGCAACAACAGAGTTCCAATTGGTCATCGGAGTTTCAAATTCATCCTAATCAGCTCAACCATAATCAAAGTCAACAGCACAACCATGAACATGGTGAATCATGTAACACTTGGAGCGCTGATTTCAAATCGCCATCTCCTATTTCGCAACAACAGCGTTTAACCGCTTCTTCCACCCCAACTATGAGAAATCCAACCATTATGAGAAGCTACACCCCAATGTTCTCCAATTATAATCAACACATGAACACCATTCAAACTGTTCCTGCAAGCTCTAAAGTTGCTGAAATAGGAAATCAAGAACAATGGGATGATAGATTTAAAGAATTTGAAGAGCTGTCTAAGCAAGAAGCGAAACAAGAGGAGAACCAAGAATCCACAGAGGATTTAAAGGATGGTGAAGAAGAGATCATCATTGATGATAAATATCAAGCTAATTTTCAAGAAGTTTGGGATTCTTTGAACAATGAAGCTAAAGATCTCCTAGATGATGAACCGCCGTCATGGGAAAAAGATTTTGCAACTTATGCTCAAGCTAGAGCAAACTTTGGACAGTATAAATTCGAATCCAGCAACCAGTTTGCCAATGCCCCAAACGCCTACGAAATTGGTCTAGCATTAATGGAGAATGGAGCTAAACTAAGTGAAGCTGCATTGGCTTTTGAAGCTGCAATCCAAGAAAATCCAAATCATGTTGATGCCTGGTTGAAATTAGGTGAAGTTCAGACACAAAATGAGAAGGAAATTGCTGGTCTAACGGCATTGGAGAAATGTCTATCATTGGATCCAAAGAACCTTAGTGCATTAATGACATTGGCTGTTTCTTATATCAACGAAGGTTATGACAATGCTGCCTTTGCTACATTAGAACGTTATATTGAAACGAAATATCCTCAAGTGACTGATAAAGCCAGAAGTGCTAATCCAAAGATCAATGACGAAGATCGCTACTCCTTGCATAAAAGAGTTACTGAGTTGTTTATCCAAGCTGCTCAGTTATCACCAACTGGGGCCAATATCGATGCGGATGTTCAAATGGGTCTGGGTGTTTTATTCTATGCCAATGAAGAATTTGATAAAACTATTGATTGCTTCAAAGCTGCATTAGCTGTCAGACCAAATGATGAATTATTATGGAATAGATTAGGTGCTTCATTAGCTAATTCCAACAGATCAGAAGAGGCCATCGAAGCGTACCACAAGGCACTACAGTTAAAACCCTCCTTCGTCAGAGCGAGATACAATCTTGGTGTTTCCTCAATTAACATCGGTTGCTATAAGGAAGCAGCTGAACATTTATTGGGCGCTCTATCTATGCATAATGTTGAGGGTGTTGAGGGTGACATTAGTCCTGCAATTGCTAATCAGTCTACTAGCATCTTGGAAACTTTGAAAAGAGCATTTATTGCAATGGATAGAAGAGATCTATTAGAAAAAGTCAAACCAGGTATGAATTTGAATCAATTCAGAGGTGAATTCAACTTTTAAGATGTTTTTCACTGTGCTTTCTGTTAAATATCTATTTTAAAAATCATTCCATATTGATGATTAAGCATTGGTATGCTCAGTTTATGCAAACTGAATTATATATCAGAAGTCATTTATGTGTCAGCCATGGCGCCTTTTATGATATATAACTAACCATGTATCTATTTTCGTAAGAATTGCTGATCTTTCCGACCTGGCTGTTTAAAGATCTGTGGGACTTTACAAAACTAACCTGGCTTTACAGAAGGAGGGATAGATGTGTCATTCAGGTATCAGGCCTCAAATTCAAGGGCATATCCACGAGTAGTGACTGCATTAGGTACCTAACCAATGAAACACTCATACTATATTATCTTACGATGAATAATATATATAATTTTAATTATTAATTAATTGTTCTGTTCACATATATTGCATTTAGTTATGTAACATGCTTGCAGGTCTTCATTAAATATTCATGATATATAATATTCAACTGGACCACGGTATTTTGTTTTCCGCGGTTAAGAACATAAGCTGGCAAAAACGACAAACCTTCAAAGCTTAAAAATGGAACTAAATACACAGAAAACATAAAGCAGGAAAAAAGGACAATCTCTTTCTGCCAAGAATTAAAAATTGAGAGACCTTTTCTATTCAAAACTTGAGACGTAGTTTCCCTGTTATTAATTGAAAAAGATGCGCCAGCCCGGAGTCGAACCGGGGGCTCAAAGATGGCAACTTTGAATTTTACCGCTAAACCACTGGCGCGTGTTATTGTTTTGCTAAAAAAAACATATCATGAAATCTGGCCCGTAAAGGAAGCAATCTATAAAGTCAGGTCGTCAACTACGAGCTCTGTAGATTTATCATTTTCAGTAGAAAAAGCGAGCTTACTTCTTCCTCTATCATTACTAAATAGTCCCAGGATTGTCTTAACTGAACTGCTAATAGCTCAACAAAATAGGTGCCTCAAGCATGCTGATGTAGTCATCGTAATTTGTTTGCAAGCAATTGATTTAAGAGAATGAACTATAACACGAGGAGTAGAAAGTTACAGCATACACATATAGCTTATGCAGTATGATATATTCAATCGATTGTAATCATTAATTTTGTTATAACTGTTTCTTGTAAATTTGTGTGTGCACGATTTGTAACTAGCAGGTGCGACTGCTTTTGTTTCCAGGAAGAGCTAGTGACAGACACGAAGGGCGAAGGGCGAAAGGGCGGGAGGAGTCTCAGCAGCATTCAGCTAATAAATTACACTTTCTAAGTAGGGATTACCCCCGTGCCAAACTATAAAAACCACAAAGACCCTTATTGTCAAAGCTAGTCCTGATTCAGAGAGCTGGGACAAAAGGTCAATAGAAATGTCTATGAGGTAGACACTCTTGTCCTCTGTTTAATACAAATTTAGTCGAGTATTTTGTCTGTCCGAGACGGAAAAAGACTAGGTCGGCTCTTCTTGAGACTACATGGAAATGCGAGTAAATCAGACAAAATCACAGGGACACAGAGATCTGAGAGATCTCCAGAATCGAAATTAAACCTTGAAGACACTAATATCAGACACAGACGGGCGTCTAATATAAGAAGTGTGAACGAATGGTTGACTTGGTAATTGTCATCCTCGCTGACGCGTCATAATCAATAATATCATCATTGACATCATCACCATGATCGTGTTCAACCAAGAGAATTTACCCGGCCTATAGTTATTATTGTTTCCACTTACTTCTGAAAAGACCTTAAATTTCAAAAAATAAGGGACAGACAAATTTCCAGAACACAAAACACAAACAACCCGAATCAACATCTGAAAAGCCGCCAACTCGTGTTATCTGCCTCATTCAAATCGTAAGAACCACAAAAATTCACTGGAAAGTTCCAGGCCACATACATACTTATTTATATTTTGCACTTCTGCAGTTTCCTCTACCAAAGAGTGCCACAATTAGTTTTCGTCCCCTTTTTTGTCCTGTCCCATGTCAATCGTGCCAGACGAGATTAAACACCTAAAAGACCAAGTTAAAAGTCTGGAAACTCAGCTTAAAGTGTATGAGAACCATCTCTACATTCTTCAGAATGACCTGCAGTACACACAGAAGAATCTCCAGCTTGAACAGGCAAAGCAGCAGAACCAGATTACCAGTTTAGCTTCTTTGGTGTTAGATGTGGTCAAAGAGAACAGACAGTACGAAGAGCACAGAGAAAACAACGTCCTACAAAGAATCAATAACATCATCAATTTGGACATCAATGACTACTCTGGCTTGAACTCGTTATCCGCTGGCGGTTCTGGTGTCACTGCTGCTACCAATGCTTTGGGGAATGAAGCTTCTTTGATTAATGGTATCACCTTGAACTCAAGCACACAAGCTTCAAACGCGAGTGGCGCTACCACCAACGCCAACGCACTGTTGAATCCACGTATCAGCAGTGCTGAGCAACTCTTGACACCATCGTCTTTGCAGGCGCCTACTCAATCTCAACAATTGCAACCGCAACAAACTCAAACTCAAAGTCATTCCCAAACCCAGTCACAACATGCTCAAATGAACCCATTACAACAGTCTCAGATAGCAGCTATTCAACAATCCTTCCAGCAGCAGCAACAACATCATCGCCATCAAAGAAACCTTCATTTGCAATCGCAGAATTCCAATTTACATCACTATCAGCAATCTCAACCGTCACAGAGACAACCATCCCAATCCCAATCCCAATCTCAGCAGCAGCAACAAGTTCAGCAACAGACTCAACAGCAGCATGCTTCCCAGGCCCATAAGCAGAGTAAGAAAAGAAAGACCCCTTCACAAGATCCTGCTTCAATCCTCGATGATCCATTAAATTACACTACTGCAACCTCAGGCCAACAAAAGAGCTCAATGTCCTCCTCAAGACATGTTCCAATTGCAATGAATGGTACCATGCAACCAAGTTCAGCTTCCAGAAGCTCATTGAACCCTGCTGATACCTCATTGAGTCAGGATGAAAGTGAAATATCCAAACGTCGAAAGGTTTATGATAAGGAATACTCATTCATCAAGGCTCCTAACTCAGTTGAAGAAGTGTGGAATGAGTACTCAGTTGGTCTGAACGGTCAGCCATCTATAAAGTCATTAGAATTGGAGTATAAGACTGGCTGGAGACGTGATCCTGCCACTTCTAAGAAATTCAATAGGAGAAAGGCCATTTATCATGCAATTGAGAAAGGGTTAAGTAAAGGCTACAGCGTTGATTACTGTATTGAGTTGCTAGAGGACTTCAGGTATCTGGATCGTGAAAAGAATACCAAACAGCCGATTGGTTGGTTATGTCATGGAAATTTGCCAGCTGAATTAAAATGATTGAGCCTTATTTCCCCCCTAAACTTGTGCTATTGATCCTGTCCCTTTGTATTTGTCTTATCATTTGTCTCTTCATTGATCATTTTTTAGGATGCCGTCATGCATCATGTACTATATAGTTAGCTGTTTGTTCTATTTTGTTTGTTTTTTATCCTATGTTTCATTAATAATTAAGCTGCCTACAAATAAACGCCATCTTTTTTCTCTACAAAGGAAAGCGAACTTATAGCAATTTATATTTGATCGAATTATTGGCCTAATCAGCGTTGATATGGATGATATTGATTTCTACTGTAACCACCCCTGCCCCTGGCTCTTCCACCTCTACCGCCTCTGTAACCGGCACCTCTTGGGCCTCTTGGTGCGTCTGGAGGTGCATTAGTTAGAGGTGAATTAGTGGGAAATGTGTTGGTAGGAGACTCGGTGACAGGAGGTGCTGAAATATCACCGCTTTGTTGCTGCTGTTGCATTTGTTGAAACTGTTGCATCTGTTGTGTGTATTGAGCGATCTGGGCAGGGTCAATACCAGTTTGTTGTAATTGAACCCAATATTGTTGCATCCTTTGGAAATATTCTGTCATTGCCTCTGGTGAGACACCACTGTAACCACCAGGGACTGCAGACTGCGGAATAGGATTGGTATAGTTACCTTGATGTTGCAAATAGCGTTGTTGTTGGGAAGCGATATGATTTTGTTGCTGTTGAGGACCTCTTGGTTCTGCTCTTTTAACTTCAATCTGTCTACCGTTGAAATCCAGATATTTACCTTGACAAACTTTATCCACGGCATCTGGGGAGTCAAATGTGACGAAACCGAAACCTCTTGATCTACCAGTATCTTTATCTAGCATCAATTGGGCATCGATAATAGTACCAAATTTTGAAAAAAATGCTTCAAATTCGTGAGGACGAACCTCTGGGGCAATACCACCAACAAAGATCTTACCTGTCTTATCCTGCTCATCTCTTGGAATGGCTCTTTTGGGATCAATGACTTTGCCATCAAGGACATGCTGTGTTTTGACAACTTCATCAACAGATTTCGAATCAGCAAATGTCAAAAACCCAAATCCTCTAGATCTACCTGTGGAGTTTTCTCTCATAATTGTGTGGTCTATCACTTCACCATATTGTGAGAAGTATTCTTTCAATGCGTCTTCAGTTGTGTCCCAATCCAGACCACCAATGAACATCTTACCGGCATCACGACTTAGATCTGCCTTTCGTGTAGACGTAGATGTGGCATTTGATGCTGAAGTCGTAGTTAATTCCGCAGCCACTGGAGCTGTAAGAGGTGCAACGTCAGCAGGCTTCTCTTCTTGATAGGACTCATTCTTAGGCTCCGCTTTCACTTCGTCTTTGACTTTATCTGTATTTGTGGATTCCGTAGCTGCTTCTTCAGCGCCATTAGATTCTTCATTTTTTACTTCAGTCTTGGTTTCTTTTTCTTCTTGTTTTTCTTCCTTTACTTCATCATCACCATAGATATCTTCAAAAAGAGCTTCTTCGTCATCTGAGTTAGACATTATGTACTTCTGTTAAAAGACAGTTTAAAAAAGAATGAGCTTTTATTTGGGAACTCTGTAAGTGTATATAAGCCTAATACCTATAAATTGCGTGTGTCCTGTGAAAAATCGCTTTCTGTGGAGGTGACTAAGGTTTTTTCCACTCAGGAGGCTGAAATGTTAGTTGAGTTTATTCAATCTTTTGTTGGTGTTTACTCGAACTCTCGATGGTGAATTTGTTTAAAATTTTTGGTGAAAGTTTGTGAGAAGGGAAATTTAAGCCGGGTAAAAGCATGAGGGGAGAGGCTCATAACGTTTCTGATTTCAAGTATTAATTTTTTTTTTTTTTTTAGCTCGATCTCATCGCACTCAATGAATGAAGAGCTAAAGGTTGAAAAGCAAAAGTTATTCAGTTAGTACTCTGATTAAAAATGCAAGAGTACTTGGTGTTTCTTGCTCAGCAACACCCAGCATTTCGTTATGCTGAGCTTGAAGCCCTGGCTGACTTGAATGGGATAAAAGTCGACTTATCTGCTCATGATGAATCAAGTCCATATTTGATCGTGCAGCTAGAAAATGAAGACGAGGCTCGTAGATGGTTGAAGAGAGCCATATTATCAAAAGCTGTCTATGAACTATGGGGCCATGCTGATACTGAAGAGGGATTACACAAAGATATCCAGAAGAAATCAAGTGAGAAATTTCCGTTGTATAAGACATGCTCATTTAAGTTTGATATAATAGGTTACCAAGGGTCAAAGTCAAATTCAGAAAAGATCAAGATGATTGAGAGATTCTCATATGTGGATTTTGATGGTAAGATCAAGATGAAAAATCCAGATGAAATTTTCACTGTTTTAGAACATTACGAACTTGATGAAGTCCACAAACCAAAAGATATACCCATCAAGTACTTTTTTGGTAGACAAATTTCACTAACAGCAAGATCAAACGGTGTTCTTGAGAAATATGATTTGAAAAAGAGAAGTTACATTGGTACTACGACATTTGAAGCGGAGTTATCACTGGTATCTTGTAACCTAGCGCATGTTGATTCTGGTCATATTATGTATGATCCTTTTGCAGGTACGGGTTCATTTCTTGTTGCTGGTGCATACTTCGGGGCGTTGACGATTGGTTCAGATATTGATGGGAGATTAATCAAGGGGAAAGGTAAGAACACCATTCGTGCTAATTTCAAACAATACGGGAATGAATTACTTTTCATGGATGTTATGACTATGGATTTCACACATAATGCATTACGATCTAATCTGAAGGTAGATTCGATAGTATGTGATCCACCATATGGTATCAGAGAAGGGTTAAAAGTTTTAGGTGCCAAAGATCCAGAAAGATTCGAAGGGAAGGAAGATATTGAAATTGATGGGAAGAAGGCCTTTTTATTGAGAGACTACATACCTACAAAGAAACCATATTCATTAGATAATCTACTTTATGACTTGCTTCAATTCGCAAGTGAAAGACTACCCATAGATGGTAGATTAGCATTTTGGATGCCCACAGCTAACGACAGTTTTGTCCCAACCATCATTCCACAGCATAAGAACTTGGAGTTAAAATATCATTTAAACCAGGAGTTCAACAAATGGTCAAGAAGATTGTTAGTTTACGTTAATCGCGGTGAAGGTTATAACGGTGAAGATAACAGAGCTGCCACTTCACTACCAGAGTTCAGAGCGAAATACTTCAGAAGTAATCGTAATAAAAGTATAGAATGAATGATATTTCCTTAATTCATTGATAAAGATTATGTAGTAGCAATATTATATGTGGCAAATTCCCTACTAAAAATGCTTTGAACATAAAAGACACCCAAAATATATGAACCGAAAGAGAAATTGAAGGAAAAAAAAGTATGCAAATGTGACATTAATATAGGATTGTTCATTAGAAATTTGATTTTTGAGAGTTGCTCTTCTCTTGCGTTTAATAAGAACAGCAGTTCTGTTGTTGCTGATCTCTCGCTATGGATAAATCAACACTTCTCTTACTTCTTAGTCTCTTCTCATCAAAATAACATCTGTTTTCCACAAGGTCTTTGATTACTCTGTCAAATAAACCATATACCAACGTTGAGTATTTCGCACTTACTTCAAAAACAGCATTGATTCTGAAATTAGCATAGTTTTCTTTAACATATTGGATAAGTGCCTTGAGATCTTCTTTTTCAACTTTCTTTCCATCTTGATCCAGTTTGTTGCCAACAATATAAAAGATGGTACGTGATAAATCACAATTATCGTAACATTCTTTGATCCAATGGTACAATCCTTTAAAGGAGTCCATATCAGTGACATCATAAGTCAGGAGTACACCATTCGTCCCTTTGTAAAGACTGGGTATGACATTTCTGTAACGTTCTTGACCAGCAGTATCCCATATAACAGTTTTGAAATAACCTCCATCAACATTCACAATTTTTACTTTCAAATCTACACCAATTGTGGTCTTTGTGTTATTTTCTTCGAAGACATCATCACAGTAGCTTATTATCAAGGCGGATTTGCCTACACCAGCATCTCCTATCAATAGGAGCTTAATTATGGAAGAAGTTTTGGTCCTTGAAACATAATCTGGATGGTGTTGGACAACGTTGTAAGATTCTGCTATGTCACTGACAGGCCTTCTTGATGATGATGATGACGACGACGCCAGCTGTTGGTTAATGTTGATATTGGAGTGGAATGTAGCATTGATAGGTATTATAGGGCTCCCACTGGCATGACGTAAATAACTTCTTCTCTTCTCTTTCGACGTCATTGGGATAACTGTGTTTAATAGTTGTAGGCGATATGTGTTTCTCTTTGATGATCTGAAATCTCAGCGTGGTACTCAGAAGAAACAAAACAGTAAAAAAGGACAAGGGGAAAGTCCAAACGAACTCCAAAGTGGTAATATGACACAGAGATTTCCCCAACGATAGCCAATTGTTTCTGACAGGATCAGATAGTGTGCTGCTCAGATTGTTTTTGTGTTTGAGCTGATATTCGGTAGAGCCACTAAGTGCAGCTGTGGAAATCGCGGGACGGACTTACAAAAGTCACGTGAATCTCGGCTAAATTAATAGTAGCAGGCAGGCAGTAAGTAAATATATATCAAAACCGTGCAGATGATCCTACTGGATTATGCTACACAGTGGGATTTGCCGAGTCTTAATCAGTATCATTATCTGCGGTATAAACCAATGTGCAAAAGTGACTGGTCCTTTGTTTGAACCCATAACTGATTATCCAGTGCAAATCCATTACCTTCCATTTTCTCAAAAAATTCAACCTCACTAACAGGTTCTCTGAATTTATGAGCTAGTAAGACCTTTGTGTTTCCAGAATATTCAGTCTTTAATACGTTGATCAAGGCATCATAATATAGTGGGTTATATGTACAGTCGGTGACAACTATCAGGTCCCATTTCTCACCTGTTGATACATCTGATTCCCAATCTAATTCACTAAATTTCACTTTTACGTCATTCAGTTTGATGTTCCTCTCACAGATCTCTTGGGCGTCTTCAAGATCTGTTGCTAGGATTTTGGAATTTATGAAAAGCTTTCCTAAATGAATGGATACTAGACCAATTCCAGTACCGAGTTCAAGTATTTTTAGGGTATCCTTGGTACTTAGTGGTTTCTCCCCATCAATAGTAATGAAATCCAAAAATGATTCTGCTGGCATCTCATCAAGGTAGATACCAGCATCCCATAAATGACGAGCAATACTCCCAGAGAGCTCTTCATACAACTGAGTGTCCCGCCCAATTGGTCTTATCGCCCTTCTTTCTGTCTTTACAGGCAGACCATTGGGATTTGGTATCTGTATCAACTCGCTAAAAGATCTATAAAAACGAGTTTCTGACAACTTGTGAAATTTTGTAACTTTGCAATTCTGAAATAATGGCTTTGAATCATCTAAGGTGCTCCTTATGAGAGCTTTCGTAGTGATATCGTCAAAATCCATGTGATCGTTTGTGTTTTGGGCTGAGATGTGCAATGAGACATAATGACCCACAACCGTATCTCTCCATGATGTATCCAGGTCAAAACTCGCAGCTCGCATACCTGCATTCCATCTGATAGAAGTCATTCCTATTTCTCGATGATTTGAATGAAGAAGCGATGTGTCACTGGATGGTTGTATCTTTGCTATGACCTTAATTATTGCATCACCATAGTAGAACTGTTCACCGAGATCATTGGAGATCGTTACCGTTGATGAAAACGTGTAGAAAGGGGTTGATGAATTTTGCCTTTGGTTTTTTGAGATGGCGAGGGATTTATTGCGAGATAGGGTCACAGGCTTTAGGAACTTGACTTGAAACATTTGTGGTTTCTATGGGTTGAAGTAATATGTTCATCGGTCTTTTCTCTTAACAGCTCTCGGGCGGGAAAATTTTGAGTATATGGACTTCGTACGCTTTTTGCATAAGATTGTGTTATTACCAAAGAGCTCTCTAATTCATTAGATAGAGAGCTACAGTAGCAGATTGTTTTTATCCCTCAAATTTATCAGGACTCAGAGTACGGTGAAACTACTATTGAAGCGATTAGAGCTCTCTACAAAGCCCTCCACTCGTTATCCATCATTCATTTTGTTATGTACATGATTTTAACCTAATACGGTTCTTTAGAAAATGGAAGGAAATATGCTTGTATCAGATTAGTTCACAATGACTTCAAGAGACCAGAAAAACCCATTATTGACTCTTAACGGATTCGATTACATCATGGAATTGTAATTTGGCAGCTTCAGGCCTAGTCAATAGATACTTTCTCAACAAATTCTTCCTGATATTCTTCTTCAAAGTTTCTGGATCTTTTTGGAATTGTTCCTTTATGACAGAATCAACTCTTTCCTTGTGAGCATCTTCTAATAGAATTTGTAAAGTTGGCTCAACAAAGTCAATAACTTCTTGCAATGATTCAACTTTGTAACGCAATGATTGGATCTCTAATTGAAGAGCTTCACTTTGTGGTGGCCAGCTCTTGATACCGTATTTGTCTTTTAATTCAGCAATCTTTTGAGTCTCTTCTTCACTTAATTTACCTTCTGGAGTGACAGCTCCTTTATGGATCAAAGTTAGATCTGATATGAGTGATTTATTCTGTTTAATTTCTTCCTCAGTCTTTTGTCTCTTGTTTAAAAATTCTTGTGCCTTTTGGTTTTCTTCTAATAAGACTTGTTTCTTTGCCAATTCATCGTATTTGGCGAATTGAGAACCTTTGTTCTTTCTGATTTCTGCAATTGAAAAGAATTTTCTGGCTGATAGGGGACGACATGACTCGATACGAACAATATCACCTTCTCTGGCAATATTACCTTCATCGTGTACTAGATAGTTCTTTCTTTTCATGATTTCCTAAAGTCAAACAGCGTTAATAAAAAAAGATCCTTTTGGTTCATTATCATGAAATATCGTTTGGTTACATACCTTGTTAATCACTTGGTTGAATGTTTTCTTCTCCACTTGTACAGTTATAGTTTTATTCATTTTCCCCTGTGAGACCACAAGACCAATAAAATTGTTACGAGCCATTTTAACTTCGATTTGAACTGTGATAAAATTTGGCCAATAAAGTGGACTTTTTCTAATTCAACCTCTTTCAATCTCTTTCAAATATCACTAACATTTCTTTAAAATTTATTTTTCACTGGGAAGAGAAAAATTAACAAACACATATTATATAATACGCGAAAACGTTTGATATAACAACAAAGAGTCCGGGTAAATCCGTAGTGTGTGTGGTTAAACTATGTCCAATACTATTAATACTATACTATTACTATACTATTTCTATTACTGTAACCACGGTAGCATTTTAAACCACCGTAGAACTATAAACCCACATGCCTAGCACTACGCTTCATGTACAGCCCAGCTATTAAATTTATTCCTTCCACCCTGTATTTATGTTAGCAAAGCAAAGTTGTGACTTTGATGAATTAACTCCAACAGGTATAAACGTTAACTCTATATAATTACTTAAAAGGTATCTAAGAATTGAGATAAAGTTGATTTTTTGCTCAAAAAGTTTTGAGCGTAATTAGAGGTATTCGACCGAGGTTCAAGAAAAAGAGTCAAATGCCTTTCTCTTTCATTTTCACCAGCAAAGCCTACTCATACTCCAGGGAGTTATAATCATGAATTTAAACTCTGTTCACAAACTGTAAGTTTTCACTATTGGGCTCTGCGTTAAGGGATTTTCACCGTATATTGTCATATTAGTTAAATTCGCCATGAATATTGGGTCGAGATTCATTTCAAGTTTAGTCGGTCCCAAGATAAATATATATAAAAAGATTAGACACGTTGCCTAATTTTCTTTGGGGTACATCTTTCGGCTTACAAAAATGAACTTGTATCATTGTAGGTTTTTCAGGGAAGGACTCAGAATTCTCATTTATTGACTTTTCAAAGCTTTGATAATTGAGTACTGAGAAGGGGGGGGGGGGTTACCCATATCAGGGGTATATATAAGCCAAGTCCTTACCAGTGCAGTCTCCATACACTGGGAGCTGTAATATTTATACTCCTCCTGTTGTTCCTCGTAGCTCTCCTAATGCATTACTGAAGTGATACTTACAGAAAACATTCCTACCTATTGCTAGACGTAGAAGACTGATAGGGTAGTATCCAAAAAGCGCAGAGGATCCACTACCCAATAGAGCTTTCAAAAGTATACAATCAGAGGATGGGAATGTGAAGCAAAAAAAAAATATAATGGAGAATATGATTTTAGCCAACCACACAATTACAATTACAGATATCGAAATCATGTAATCGACCACCCTCATTCAAAGTTTAAACTGTAATTGCCGTAATTGCTGATTGAAAGTATCCATTGTCATTGTTTTATTTCCATTGAGTCGCAAATCTATAAGTTAGAGCGGCGCTGATATAAGCAATGGAATTCCGTTTTTTCCCCATTGCAGGATTTTTAATATAAAATCACCAAGGCAAAAAACAAGCAAGTGGCCTCAATAGGCAAATAATAAGTGACGAATGCCCAATCAGTTGATACATAGAATAGAGTATCGAATCATAGAACCAAGTTCTAAAATCGACAGTATTTTCAATTCTAAATGATAAACATTTATGAATTTGTGTGATGGAAATCACCATCTCTCTCTCGGTTATCATGGAACAATACAATACAAGCACCAATTATCATAGATTATATAAAACACTTGCGATTTCCATTAAGTCAACTGAATTTGTAAAAGCACTGTTGAGTAATTCCACCCCATAAAATATCATATCTAAGCAGATGAATGCTCTGTATCTGGGAGATGTGGCACTATGAAGCAGTTTTATTTCTGATTATCATGTTTGTCATCCAGGTTTCTCTGTACACTCTAGCTAAACTGTTCGGATTAAGATTTGCTGAGAATATGGACCAGTTTTATCATAATTTACAAGAATATCCTACGCAATTGCTGTACAAGTTGCACATTTGGCTCAACTACTGCAATTTTATCATTTATAGAATTAAAAACCGGCATAAGGATGAACAAGATCAGTCACAAGATCTCATCAACTCTAATTACAGTAGAAGAACAAGAAGAAAGAGCATAGAGATTGAAAGGAGAAGAATACGCCGACTTCAAAGCATGAATCATTTGGAAGAAGTGATAAGGAGAGAACTAGAAGAGGAGCAAATCCGAAGCATCAATTCCAATTCCAGGTGACAGGAATCAAATGGGTTGAACTTATCACGTTATAATAGCTGGATTGTTGGCTAAACTCACCATTAATAGAGGTTTTTCTTTCTGTGGCAGAGAAAAGCCTGCAAAAAAATTGAAGTAGTTTTTTTTTTTCACTTATTCTTATTAGAGACGATTGTATCATATGTAAGAAAGTGCATATTCCTTAGAGAAATATTTTTGTGTTCGCAAACAGTGAAGGATCCATCAAGTCTTGACTCCTGATCTATCCCATGATTAGTAAACCTCTCTTTCTATGTGTTCAGAGGTGAATTTTCACTGTTAAACACCTTTTGAGGTCTACCAGAATGATTGAAACCTTCAAAGACGAAGGTATCAAATTTCGAACAGAGTAATCCTAGAGCTATGATTTATAATTTGTTAGTCGCGCTGTAATTTTAAGGTCCATTTATCGAACATGATGACATTCCTGTTAGGGATTTTACGAGATCCAACGTCTCCCTTGATGAGGGTGATATTGTTACATTTAAATAAAGCTCTTGATAGTCCCTTAAAGACACTAGGAAAAGAGACCTTGGAGCTTGCTAAGACTGATGCAATTGCTCATTCCTCAGAACACCAATTAATCTATATATTCTATGTCTGGTAACTCAGTCAAGCTCCCCCCCCCCTGCCCGATCGCCATTCCCATCCGCTATTCTCTTCTTGGACTTTATGTGCCTTTCAAACGCGTCGACGCGTAACAAATAACAAAATACAAACACGAAATTTTTTTTTATTTTGTTTTCTAAACAAAATCTCGAGAAGAGTCAACAGATGTGCATCAACAAATAAACAAACTAAGCAAATTTGGAAACATATTAACCTGCAGGGCGTAACTTTAGAAAAAGAAGTTCTCTTTTCGGCCAGAACCACGGAACAACACCCCCTTCAAACATTTAAAATAGGAATTAACCAGTTCCCAAATGAGCAATAGGTCCTCCATCACCCACAGATCGAGCAGATGACGCGGTTAGCAAGTTAGATATTCAAAATAGATGCGCGTCGAGATGGGAAATGAATTAAAATGTTATAAATACTCACCATTTCCCCAATCTTATCCATCCCTCTTTTCTATATCTTTTCCTAGTATCAGCTTTAAAGTTATAGTATTTCATATACGTCCATTCTTTTAACAAAAACATATACAGATTATATCACAATGAAATCCTCAATCGTCGCTCCTTTAGCTTTATCATCATTAGCCTTAGCTTCCTCTGTTGAACTGACCTCAACTGCCGTTGTCTCCCAACAAAGAACCACTTTGGTCACCATCACCTCATGTGGTACTGAAACTTGTTACCCATCAGTTGTTACCTCCACCATTTCAAGTGCTGTCACTACTTCAATTGTAACAGTCACTGGTCCTAATCAAATTGTTACTGCTACAACCCATGTCAAACCAACTTCTTCAATTGCTGCTGCATCCTCCATTGTTTCTCCTCCTTCTTATAACTCATCCTCATCGGAACAAGTCACTTATGTTGATGTAACAACCACTCCAACCGTTACTTCATCAGTCAAAGCTTCAACAGACATCACTATCACTCCAACTATATACTCCACTTACAAAAGCAACTCAACCATCGCTTCCATTCAACAATTCCAAGGTGCTGGTAACAAATTGTCTGCCGGTATTGTCGGTGGTGCCGCTGCTGCTGCTCTATTACTATTATAAGAATGATAATAATAGTATGAACAAATTTACCGGTTAATTTAATGGTTATTTAATGACTTTTTCCAATGTACAATAGATCTTCAAGTTTTAATTGATGTAGTTTGATATGCACGGTGAGTAGTATTATACATATTCTTATCACCATTGTTGAGGTGAAAATTGACCTGATTCCGTTGAAACTTCACCTTTTCTATTTCTTTTTTTTTTACTAATAACTACATAAAAAGATTAGTTAGCTAACCGTGTAGTTCTGATAAACAGGTTACCAAAATTCATCATATTAAAAATTAAACATCATTAAAAATTTCCTTTATTTTATACAATTAAAACCAACTTTTATATATATATATATAAAACTTTAACGTTTCTGGAATTGTCTTCGCCTTCTTGGACCATTTAGGAAATAATCATCACTTGGCCTAACTGCATTCAAAACATTAGCTGCATATATCAAATCAGCATGTTGTGATTGTTGTAAGTATTGAGCCATAACTTCTAGACCATTTGTTGTCTTGTATAGATCACGCTGTTGTAACTGTGGAGGGTATAAATTTTGGAAGGAGGCAGGTGAATGCACAATAGATGGGATTTGGTTCAGTGAAATGTCCGATGACACACGAGACGGGTTTCTCGAATATGTGTATGCTGAAGGGTTCTTTCTCGATTGTGATTTTGAAGTATAATGTGGATGATAAGTAGTTTCTTTCTTTATCTCAGATCTTTCCGTTGGAGTGGAAACGTTGGATTCATGTGGATTATAAGTGTCTTTCTTTACTTCTGATTTCGTCGTTCCAACGTCCGATTCATCTTTTTTAGAAGCGATACCAAATGCTTCCAGTTCTTGATTAGTATCATCACCTTCCGCCGCATTCTCGGATATTTCAGAAATACCCATACTCTTGAATAATTCAACCGGAACATCTTCAACTCTATGTATCGTAGAAGTGGAAACATTATCATCAACATCATCAGCGTTACCCACAATTGCATCATCATAATCGACATCACCGTCAGCATCTAGACGGTCAGACTCATTTATCACAAAATCCCTGATTGTATTATTATTATTATTATTAGTATTATGACCCAGATTCTCATTATCTTTGTTTTTTCTTCTATATTTTTTCTTACGTGATTTCTTAACTTTTGGTGGGTTACCACATCTATCTTTACCATAACTGATTTTGAAATTAGTATATTTCCCCTGGAAATATTCATGAAATTTTTCAGCTTGAGTTCCATTAGAATCATTCACGATCTTTATAGCATGAGAAATGTTCAGGAAATTTAGAAAGACACATTTATTATTCTTGAAATAGTTGATTTGTTCAATCTCCCCAAATTTCTCAAAATCTTGACGTAATTCTTCTTCATTTGGTAATTGAATTGATTCATCGTCTTCATCTTCTTCTTTGATACCAATGTAAACATTTCTTGAAGCACCCGCAGTAATAGCGAACGAAATAGATCTTGGAACAGGACCAGAATGAGAACCCCAACCAACTTTTATTCTTCTACCATTCACGACAATATGATTGAATTGGGAATGTGCAAAAAATTGGGCTGCGGCAATAGGATCAATAAAAGTTAGGAAACAGATCCTTCTATCAGGCAAATGTTTGATCAATTGTAAAATACCACCACGAACCATATTACAAATATCTTCTGCTTTAGTGTTAGGCGCCAATTGAGTTAGACAAATGGTTCTATTGCCAGCATTATTGACCCCACCGGCATATTGTGCCAATTTGTAAGCAGCGTCCTGATTTTGAGCAAATACGTCATTAATTTGATATATATTTGGTAATGATTGAAAGCCAAACTGAGAATGTTGAATTGCTGGATGAATCGGTTGGGAATGGATTGTAGAATAAGAAAGATCAGCCGGGTGTCCATTAGCAAAGAAATAATCCTCTTCATCGTGCTCCTCGAAATTTTCATCGTTATAAATATGTAATGGATCTTCTGAAAATGAACCCCTTTGTGAATCGATCAATTCTTCAACTTCTTCATCTTCGTTCATTTCATCAATCACTGAACTTAACATATCATCCTGTAATGAACATCTGTCGGTACCATAAAAGATCTTTGCGTCTGACCAAAAGGGATTGAGATTCAATTGTTCAACTGTTTTGATTGCAGAAGCGATGTTAATAAAATGAATGAATGCAAATTTTTCATCAACGTCTTCTTCAGTATTCCTTTTTTCGATTAAATCAACTTTTTCAACGATACCAAATTTTTGAAATTCTTTCCATAAGAAATCTTCATTGATTTCCTTCTCTAATGCATTTAAATTACCAATATAAACGTTTCTTGTAGCCCCATCATTATTAATAGCATGTGAGATAAAATTCATAATTTTTTTGGTTGATATGAAATTGATTGATAATTCTGGTGAATCAATAAGTTTTCTAAATTTGACAAGATTTTCCAATAGATTATTATAGAATCTAACAGAAGTCTCAACTTTTAAGAAGTTCAAAACTATCGAATTAATCCCAGGTCTTGGATAATTTTCAACAACTCTGATGGCTTCTAAAGGACCAAAAGTGACCAGATCTAATAGTTTTGTTATCGTCAGTGATGCATCGATGTTCGTTAATACAACGGCTCTCGTTGGGACTTTTGATATCTGAAATGCGGTATATTGTGCAAATTGTGATTGTGACGTGATGTTAGTGGAGCTTGAAGAAGTTGTTGAAGTATACAATTGATTTAAAGATACAGAGGAATCTGTTTTAATATCTCCTTGTTTCTCAAGATCCTCTTCATCACGATCATGATCACGATCACGATCACGATCACGGTCTTCATCATCATTTGAAGAATTTTCCACTGATAATTCAATATTACTAGATCTTGGTTTTTGCTTCGATGGAGTCCCTTGTTGTGAAAAATTTCTATTTCTTCTCTTTGGGGGCATGGATAACTGTGGAGGTTGTGGGCCATGGAAATATGATGAGTTTGATCTTTGATTATATGGGTGATAATGGATTGGAGAGTTCAAGGATGGACTTTGCATTTGAACGAATGGAGAACCAACCAACAATTGCCTAGGAAGTAAAGAAGAACCATACGCGACATCAAATGGAGATTGTGGAGGTTGACTATATAAGTCATGCTGTTTATAAGCAGAAGGATATTTTTGGTAAGGAAGCATCTTGATGAACACCAAATTTATGTCAGGATCTCAGTCAAAAGGTCAAAATTTGTAGTAAAACTCTGAAACAATTATTTCAAAGTGGTGCTTTTGGGCAAAAAAAGAAGAGTCTTAAAAAACACAAGTCAGCTTACGAAACGAAGCTAAGAAATAATGGCTAAAAAATGTGGAAGCGAACGTTATCTCAACACGGAGCGATTGAATTGCTAATCTGATGAAGTTACCTCTAAGTTTTGTGAAAGTAGCACCTTAGATTCTGTGATAAAATATAATTGGTATTGGTTTTTTTTGGTTAACCGGATAAAAATAGCAATGACAAGCAAATGTGAATTGTTTCAATTTCACACAGAGAGAGAAATGTAAAACTTTAATATTTATAAAATTGGGTGCGCTATTTTCCTTTTCGTTGAATTATTGCTTTCTTTTTTACTTATTAAAACCTGATAATTCGGCCCCTCCTTTCTTTGAACTGTTTCCTTCCTTATAGACAAAGCACAAAGTTATAAAAATGTGTTAAAGATTCCCTTTTTCCTTTTCGCTTTACAACTTTTTTGTTTATTTGAAATCTTCAATTTCGAACAAAAGTGAAACGTTTCGCGAAAGTCGCGAATTCGTTTTGTAGATATTTCAATGGGGAGGGGGGGGGGACTAGTCTTTAGTCTTTAGTCTCCAGTCTCCAGTCTCCAGTCTCCAGTCTCCACCTTTTTTCTGGTATACCAAAGTCTCATCATGCACGAATCATGCACGAATCATGCACGAGGACTCATCTGTAAATTATTGGTTTCTTTAATAAGGAGACTAGAACATAAATTACAATCTAGAGAATCATATAAACCCAACATCCAAAGAAGAATGTAAAAAAGCAGCACCTAAGAGCCTATTTTGTGAAGAGAGAGAGAGTGAGCTCCATAACCACCCCCCCCCCTACTAAGACTAAAGCTCGTAATGACGTATTCAGCTTCGCAATATCATGGGGTATAGTCGCAGGATGCCCTCATTTAATTTATTGGCTGTAGGTACCAAATATTAAATCTCTTATTTAACCGAATAGGCGATAACATAATACATAATACAGCTTCTGACATGGGAAACTGTGGCAGCTATTTAACCTGGTAAAAAAAAAATAGACAAATTAACTGCACGTCTGTGCTTATATAAACAATTTGTACAGCTGTAAAACCTGTCGTTTTCAGCCCTATGGCCCGCCCCATGGGGTTTCCAGCTGGTGGTTTTAACCAGTTGTTGGTTTTAACCAGCTGGTATGGGTCGATGAAGGTGGGTGCTAACTTTCCAGGTAAGTTTTGTAACCCTTTTAAACCCAATATTTCAACCTGTTATTCTCCCCAAGGTTGCTATGGCGACAGCTGTATGTTAACAAGATAAGATTATCTACAGGGTTTAAAAATTTTGTTTTGCCTACAAAAAGGAGGTGGTTTGGGAGGTTTGTGGGTTAATATTCAATTACTATACCCATTCTGCCAATCAAAAAGGGAATTTGCAGATTTTTTTTCCTTAGTATCATCTAACCATGGTGCTAACCCCAATGAACCATCTGCACCAAATTCTAATTCAACATTATCAAAACCCTCACTCGTTTGATTGATTAAATCAAGGTCAATTTCATTGAATTTGAACAAATCGAAATCGGAATCCTCAATCTTTATAGGTTCTGGTTGTTGAGGCTGGTGTTGTGGCTGGTGTTGATGTTGTGGCTGATGTTGTGGTTGATGTTGTGGTTGTTGAAGTGAAGTTTGTGGTTGTTGATGAGCATAAGGTTGATGTTGATGTTGATGTTGATGTTGATGTTGATGTTGATGTTGGTGCGAGATTGAACCAGATCTCGGCTTTGGAACACGCTGGTCGTTTAACCCACCATTTGATACAATTGGTGGGGGCGCTCCTTGTAATTGTGATAACATTTGTGATAATTCATCATGTTGTTGAGGTTGTTGTGTTGGTGTTGAAATAGTATTCTTTGTTGATTGTTGAGATAATGGGGATGGGTTTGATATAGTTTTTTGAGATCTTGTAGTTGTTGAAGATGTACTTGAAGATCTTCTTCTTTCCTTCTTAATAGTTTCTTTTGGAGCCAAGATTGATTCCACTGCAGTTTCTAACAATTTCAAACATCTAATTGAAATATTACCAGGGATGTTATAATCCAAATTATTAAATTTCAAATTCTCTCTTTTTAATTCATTAATTATTTTAGTCAATAAATTCTTGGATTCTTGGAATAATGAACCGCCACGAGTATAATCCAACGAACCTTTGGCACTTAATAAAGCTAATCTTACTTTATATCTAATGATATTGATAGGAACAGGTAAATAATAGTTTCTTTCCGAATATAATTCACTTAAATTGTTCAACAATGAAATGGAACATTGTTGGATCACCATATTAGATGATGAACCTCTGGATTGAATTGTATCAGTGGAGATAGCTTCAGTTGCAATCACTGGTAAATGGATCAAGATCTTTGCGATGTAATATAACATGATTAATAAACTTTTTTTGGTATCTGGGGTTTCTTTATTATTTGATTTTGTTGAAAGACCATTAACATCCATTTCAAATTTTAAATTAGTTGGGAGATCCCGTCTCCAAGAATCCAACAAATTTTCATAATAAAAAGTCACTTCATAAAGATTATCATCATGAACATTACCATCTTTGTTATAACTATGTCTTTTAAAGATAGAATCCAAGACATTCCCCAAGACTTTTGAATATCTCATTATTGATAATGAGAAATTTAACACTTTGCCCACTAATGAGATTTTAGAATCATTAACAACGATGAAATTTATATCATTTTTATCTGTATCATCATCATTACCAAATGGTAAGGCACATTCAATCTCATAATCTTTTAACAATCTTGGGACCCCTAATTGTAATGAGGCAAAAACATCCAAAGAATAGATGCACCAGAATAGGATACGACGTTCAGCTTGTTGTTGTTTTGAAACGATAGATCCATTAGAACCCAAGACAGCGGATGGACAACGATGTAATCTTAACTGTTGAGCCATAGTGATAACGCGACCTCTTAATGCATATGAAGTTATGACATCGCCAATATTCAAGCAATAATATAGAGCCAAGGATAAAATTTGTAATGATTGCATATTACATTGATTGGCAATAGAAGAATTGATTAATTCATGAATCAAATGATCATAATAATGGATTAAATCTTCATCGTTGGAACCATTATATTTAGAACTTAATAATGTCAATTGTAACGTAAGGATTAATAAGGCGCCGAATTTTTCTTTATGAATCATGGTATTATCCAAGAAATTCAATTCAAGACTCTTTGAGAAATCCAAATATTGTTTGATAAAATCATTCTTATCAATAATTGGTAAAAAAGTGCCCCATTCTTGGAAATATAAGGTTATAAGTTGATCTAATTGAATTTTTGAAGGTAATCTTAAATTTGTAAAGAATAAATTAGATTCAGGTTGTGAAATATTTATAAAATTTAAATTTGCAAAATTGATTGATGAATTTCTTAATGATGATTTTTGTTGTTCATTTAATCTTGGGATTTCTTTTAAAGAAGAAATTGTTGAAGCTGTTAATATACTTGGTTTAGATTTAAACCCATGAGTTTCGCCAATTTTGGATAATAATGAAGGGATGAACAAAGTTTCCTCAGTTGATCTTGGAATAGACATTGAAACCAATGTTGCCAATTGAGCCTTTTGATCATTAATAGTATTGTTATTATTATTATTATTATTCATATTCTTATTCATATTAGCAATAGCCAATGCAGCAGGTAAACCTGGGGCCATATTTTGTTCAAAACTAATGAAATCTTTTCTTCCATTGATAATGTTAAACCCTTGGTTTTGTTCAATAAAGGAAATTTTTGAATTAGATTCTTCATTCAATGATGATAATATACTTTCTTCATCGGTTAAATCCCCATTATCTAGATCAACAGACCCAGCTATTGAAACTGGCCGTTCATGGACCGAATGAGGATAATTAGAGCAACAACCAGGACCAGAATGAACATGTTTTGGATCATGATCAATATATTCGTTGAGTAAAGAAATTGGACCAGAATTATTGTTATTGTTATTGTTATTGTTATAATTATTGTTATAATTATTATTATTATCTTTTTTAGAATTAAGAATTGATAAATTTGACGAACTTAAAGGTTTAACATTATTATTATTTTTGGTTAATAATTCCATTTGTTCATCTCTTAGGTCTAATAGAGCTAATAATCTTTTGTTTTCATTTTCTAATTCACGAACTCTTTCTTCTAAAGTTTCAGTATAACCTCTTGGGAAAGCTCTCCTTGAAAGTTTATCACTAATTTTACATTCAAACCCGACACTAGCACATTGAGAACATTGAGGTCTTTTGCCATCACATCTTGTTTTTTTGAGCCGACAACGATCACAAGCTTGAGCGACCCTTTCAATTGAGGAACCAGGTTGTCTTATGACTTTTGTCTTTGAAGGAGTTGATAAGGTTGTAGAAGAAGAAGTTGTTGTTTTGTCCGGTTTTTCCTTCTTTGTGGACATTGGGGAAGGGTGTAACAGTTTTGAATTAGCAAGAGGGTTTCTTTTATAGGGGATATTTTAAATTTGTTAGGGGGTAAATGAGTAGTAAAAACTATATTAACAGGTGGTTATTAAGACTATGATTATATTAAAAGGAGAAACCTTTTATTTTATTTGTATTTTAAACCTTTTCTTTATAAATTGAAATATTTTGACTAATTTTATTTCTCCAGGTTTTCCTCTTTTCTTTTTTCACATTTTTTGCCTGTAAAACAAATTAAATCCGGTTCAGGAGTCATTGAAATATTTTAAACTCCGATATTAATATAAGTGTTATACAAGATTTAATATATATCTATGTATCTATATATATGTGTATATATATATACTAAATATATATATAACAAAGTGTAGTGGAGATATTCTATTACTATAATAAAGGGAATTATAAACAATCATTTTTATTGGTAAAACTTGACTAAAAATGGCCAAAAGAAGAGTTTGGTTTTAATTGAATGTTGTTAATTCCACGGCTGTGAATTTTTGTGGGGGAAAATAATAAAAGATGATAATAAAGATAATGAATAATGAATGATAATAATAATGATGAAAGGGTGTATGGATTGAATTCATGAATCTTTCATCTCTAGATCTTGTTCCTGTGCTTCATTATTATCATTATCATTGTCATTAATATCCAACATGTCATCTTTTAAACCTGCAATTTGCTTTATTTTATCAAATTTAACAAGATTTTCATTATAATTCTTTTTAATTTCATTAATTTCAAATTTATAATGATTAATTTTTGAATTTAAATCCTTTTGAATTTCATTTAATTTTGATACTGAATTGGTTAAATTTGCCTTAAATTGGTAAGTTATTTCTTTATTATTGTTATCATTGTTATTATTGTTATTATTGTTATCATCATCATTATTATCATCATTATCATCATTATCATCAATTTTTATCAAATATTTTTCAATATCATTAAATTTCTCATTAAAAATCTCTTTTAATTCATTTATAGAAAATTTGAAAATTTGTTGATGATCTTTTTGATTAAATAATTCAATTTTTTTATTAATTTCAAAAATTTCAAATTTTTTATTGTTTAATTCATCAATTTTCCTTTTTGTTAACATTATTTTTTTCAAAATTTGAGCTTTATCAATTGAATTTTTAAATTGAATTAAATTATTTGACGCGATTATTTCCTCATTAAGTAATTCAATGAACAATTTGGTAAACTGGAAATTTGTCTTTACAGTTGAATATTTGATCACTAATTGATTACGTAATCTCTCGAGCCTTTGCTTATCTAATGGATTAGTAATATTCTGATTATGTAATTGATTATCTAATGGATTAGTAATCATCAAATGCTCCATTTTAATAAAATTAATTTCATTGACCAAATTTAAATAGTTTAAAATATTTTCATTAAAAATTCTAATAATTTCTATTCTTTCTTCCAAAGCTTCAATTTGTTTTAATTCTGGTAATGGCATATTTAAAATCTTTTATTTTATTTTATTTTGATTAGTTGATTATTTTGATTCTTTTGATTGTTTTATTGGTTTTATTGGTTTGTTTATAAAAATTGTTTGAATTTTATTTTATTTTATTTTATTTTATTTTATTTTATTTTGAACAAACAAACAATAACAATAACAATAACAATAATAAATTAATAATAAATCAATAATAAATCAATAATAAATCAATAATAAATCAATAATAAATCAATAATAAATCAAATACAATTACAATTACAATAATAAACCAATAAACCAATAATGTCTCAAATTGAAATTTATTTATCATTATTCATTTTATCTTCAATTGGTGATTTAAATTCAATCCAAAATTTATTAAATTTTAATCAATTGGATCCAATTTTAATATTTAAATCACTTTTATTCTTAACTCCATCATTTCAACCCCCATCTGATTTTATTTTTTTAAAACAATATTTAATTAATCATTCAATAATTAACAATGATTCAATTATTAACAATGATTCAACAAATTCAAATATCCTCAATTTTATTGCTGAAAATAATGAATTACAATCTTTATTACAATTAAAAGATCCAAAATTGTTAAATGAAAGATTCAATACAATCGATCAATATTTAAATAAAAAATTATCATATTATAATATCAATACACCAGATGATTATACATTTCTTAATTTTATAAAGATTAAAACATCATTAAATTTACATATCACCAATGATTTACATTTTAACGATGATCTTTTCAACATTATGCTTGATAATGAAGAATTTTTAGATTGGTACAATTCAAATATAATCCCATTATTATATATCACAAATTTCAAACCAAAAAATTGGATAATAGATCTCCAAGGTTGGCAATCTCAATCTAAATGTGAACAATTGTTTTTAATCTTTGATTTAACAACCACTAATAATATCGTTCAATTACAAGATGATCAATTGAACAAATTTTTATCAACTTTCCAAAAATCATCCTCAATTTTTTTGGAATTCATTCAAAAGATTAAAATTGATTCAATCCCAAAATTACAACTATTAAATAATATAATAACCAAATTACCCCAGACCCAAACCAATGAATCAATAATTGATGAGATAATTACAAAAAATTATAATTTCCCTCAATTAACACCCTTGTCTTTGGATTCTATCTCTAATTTAATCAAGTTTTTAAATAACGATCCCAAGACAAAAAGATTACAAGAACTCGTAATATCTGCAAGGATTATCAATTATAATGATAACTTCCAATCTTTATCACAATTGGATTCTATTTCCAAAGATAAATCAAATCAATTTGATCTATACAACTCAATCTTATTAAATAATATCAACATTTCACAAACTTCTTCAAACTATATCAAATCTTTAAATTCAATCCATCCATTAATATTCCCTTTAATACCATCATCTAAATTCCAAAAATTATTAATTCAAAGACTTTTATCATTAAGATTATTTAAATTTGTTGAATGTGATGATTCAAAAATTTTAATCGATCATTTTTGGAAATGTTTTAAATCTGCCACAAATGGGTTTAAAAATCATGGTGAATTACAAAATGCCCTTCATGTTTTAAACTTAATTAAAAGTTTATCATCATCATCATCATCCCATCAACAAGTTGAAATTTTGCAAAATTTGATCGATGCAATTGATGAATTATCTCATTTTAAACTTTTTTTCCAAAATGGTATTCCTTTTAAACCTTTAGATTTATTATCAAATTCATTAAAAACAGTATTACAACGTGTCTTAGAATTAAACAATGATTCATATAAAGATCCTAATCGTTTATTCAATATTTTCCAAAAAATTTCCATTGGGTTATCAATTGATCAAATTTCATTATTTGAAATTCAAATTTCCACCATTGAATCCTCTTTAGCAAATTATGATTTTAATTTTGCAATTTCATTATCTTTAAATTTATTAAATTCAAATAACAACCTCATTAATTTGATTAATTCATGGTTGGTTTTTTTCCAAGTTGGGAAATTTATAAATCCTGAATGGATTGAAAATTCATCATCATCAATTCCTAAAGATGTTTTAAATTTAAAATTACAATTATTATCAAAACTATTGAAAATTGTACCATTGAACAATTCACAATTGATTATTGAACAATGGAATTCATTAGAATTAGAGCTTGAATTGATGAATATTGATCACAGTCCAGTACTCTCCTATTAAAATTATTTATATATACAATAATTTCTTATATAATTTGATTAGTACATTAATGTTATATAATTATTTACGATTTTCATTCCTAATTTATTTAAAAACAATATTCATGGGTTATAAGACAAACCATATCATGGGTCATAAGACGAATCATATTCACCGGTTATAAATAATACTCATCTGAATTCTGGGAAAAATGGTCTGTTCTTTGATCTTTTTATCCTATTATCATCTTGCCCATCTTTATAATCATCATGATAACGCTCAAAATTCCCAGGTATATTATGCAAACCATCTTCATTATATTCAATTGCATCGTTGACAATATTCGTTGGAATGAATGGCTTCCCATGGTCATTGTTAATTTCATCTTCATTGTTCAATCTCTCCATAATAAATGGTGATATTGGTTGATTTGCTGGTCTTTTATTATTATTACTATTTCTACTAACAGTTACCGAGGGGTTTCTCATATCTTTAACCATCATATCATACTGGTTATCATTACTTGCCTCTCCTTCAACTTCATCAATTGATTGGAGACTATGATAAAAATCTTTAACACGTTGATGACAAAAGACCTTACTTGGATCAAAATTTAAAATTTGTAAACCTTCTCTTGATACAGCTCTGGAAACAGCAACATAAGCTTGTCCTTTTTCAAAAACTTTCCTTAGATTAACACGAACCCTAGCCAATGTTTGACCTTGAGATTTATGAATTGAAAGTGACCAAGCAAGCATCAAAGGTAATTGCATCCTTGAAACTATAGGCTTTTGATTAACATCTTCAACTGTCCAACTCTCAGGATTTACTAAAATGGTACGTGATGAACCATCTGGTGTTAAAAATCTAACCAATGGTAATTTCTCACCTTTAGAACTCTTGTGTAATTCTCTTACCAATTTTTTCTTCTTTGCTATATTTTCTTGAATTTCTGGGTCCTTCGAATCAATTTCATCCATAAAGTTGAAAACGGTGTCTTCCAATTCGTCAATAATACCGTCAGGTTCATCCTCTTTAGCTCCCCCTCCCCGTTTCATTTCTTCTTCTTCTTCTTCTTCTTCTTCTTCATTTGTCACTTTCCCAGAATCGTCCTTAGGTTTCAAAGCTTCCACTTGTTTTTCAATTGAATCAGTTGATCCAATAGGATCAGATCTTATATTATGATATGCCAAATATGTCTCTCTATCCATAAAATCAATAACTTTACCCAATGATCCATTGACTAAAGTTTCATCAATGTTCTTAATCATCATAACTTGGGCATTCTTCTTCAACACCAGCGTTTCGGGTGCCAAAAAATTGGATAATAATTTTTGCCTAACTTCTTCATTTGTTTCTAAACCACCATCTATAGCCTTATAAGTCCTTGCGGGATACGGTAATTTTCTCAATCTTGTCTCATTAGCATATTCAACTTCTGCTCTTGTGGAAAATAACTCTGCAGGTTCAATATTATCTTCAGGTAATTCACGTTGTAATTCTAAAAATTTACTCAAAGATTTTGAACTTACATTACCCAATCTCATTTCATTCAACATTTCAATGAACTCTACATCACCCTTTTGTCTAAAGACTTGCTTCAATACAATTGATCTTTTCATAACTCTTTTCCAAGAGTAAGCATCGAAACAAAAGACATTCTCAATAGGTTCATCCTCTTTAACAACAGGTGGTAATTGGAAAAAATCTCCACATGCAACGACTTGAATTCCACCAAAAGGCCTTTGATTTCTTCGAACAGCTCTAGCAATCGCATCCAACTTATCAAACAATTCACCACTAATCATGGAGATTTCATCAATGATCAACACTTTACATTCTCTCCACCTGTTGGCAGCTTTTCTATTACCTTTAACTTTCTTTATCAGTTGTGCAGTCTCACCTTTCCCTAACCCAATACCAGCAAATGAATGTAACGTAATACCACCAATATTAACAGCAGCTAATCCAGTTGAAGCAGTCACACAAACTTCATTTGAAACAGTGTACTTACTTCTCAATGTCTTGATTATGCTTCTTAATAAAACGGATTTACCCGTACCAGCAGAACCAGTATAGAACAGGCTTTCACCTTTTTCAACTAATTTTTCAATCCTTTTCTGTTCTTCACTAAGTGCCACCGCTTGAACAGTTTTCGGCTTCTTATCAGATAAGCTTGCCAATGTCCTTCTCTGTTCTTTCTGGTTTCGATGATCAAACATAGTAGGACGTTGCGTTAAAAGAAGAAGTTCTGAATTGGTCTTTGTACTCTTTTTCTTTTGTAATACTGATTTGATACCTGAAATGTGTCTAGATGAATCCTTTGTTTGTGCTTCATAATCAGTCATGTCTGGGTATAATGGAGGCTTTGTGTTATGTATGGGTAGTATTGGAGTATGCGTTGTACCTACCTTGGTGGCACTTAATAATCTTGAGGGCGGTAGTGCGGATGGAGACGATACTGGCATTACATTTTTAATCTGAGTTGACGTTATCAGAGGCCCTTCCTCCAGTTGTTCTAGTTCATCCAATATCTTTGACCCAGTGAGTTTCTTCCGCTTACGGAGAGTTTCATAACGATGATAAGATGGCGATGAAGTTTCCAAGGCAGATATCGTAATCGATTTGTTTTCAAATGAGTTATTCTGTGGTTGTGACTGTGATTGAGGTAATGTCTGAGACTGCGGTTGTGGTTGAGATCTTGAGTCTAACTCTGAATCAGTGAATATGTCTTCAATATCAAATAGTGGTTTTCTCGCCGTACTAGCTGTTAAATTTCTGGGTACTACCTTTGCAGCAGGCGATGATGATAAGATCGGAATGCTTTCATGAATAGTTTTCCCACTGAGAGGTTTATTAAAGTCATCATCTTCACTGAATGAATCCATGAAATCTTGTTCAAACTGCCTATTTTGAGGTTTGACAGGAGAGCTGTGAATTTGCATGGGCACAATCTCATCCTCACTTAGGGAAGCCTCCAATGCCATAAGATCAGCTTTATCAATGAACTTTTTGACCGGCATTCTCTTCACACTTTGCCACCAGTTCTTTACGAGTAAACAACGAATCATTCACATACGAAAAGGGAAAGCTGGCAAAAAATGGGGGAAAAAAGAAGAGTAAAGACACTGGAACAAAATAATTTGTTCGCTTTGTTTGATTTTCTTTTCCTCTCTCTTCCTTCTGTTGAATTCTTCCTCCTGAGATCAATGAATATGAGTGCTTCCTTCTGCAGCCTTTAAAACTGAGATAAAAAACAATAAAACAAATCTGAAACTTTTCATGAAAACGCGAAAATAAAAAACATTTACGCGTGTGCTCTTGTGAGATGGAGAATTATATAGAAGAGTGAAGTATTATGTCCAGCTGAACTTTGAGTACAAGGTAGAAAGATGGTGAATTTGAACTGGAGGTCACTCGAAATTCCATTAAAGGAACTAAATATTGCCAAAGTTTTACGGTGCGGTCAAGCTTTTAGGTGGAAGAACATCAATAACGTCTGGTCTTGTTCTTTGGGTAATGTTGTGCTGTTTTTAGAACAAAGGGATAATAAATTACTGTACGCCTCATTACCAGAGACAAATTCTAAAGAGTTGATTCATGATTATTTCAACTTGAAAGTCAAGGTGGAAGATTTATATCTGAATTGGTGTAAAATTGATGATGTGTTTAGAAGGAATGCTGTTGGTTTTGAAGGTGTTAGAATGTTAAGACAAGAACCATGGGAAAACTTGATTTCATTCATTTGTTCATCAAATAATAACATCAAAAGAATATCTCAGATGTGTGACAATCTATGTATCCAATTTGGTGACTTGATTTGTGAGCATGAAGGTATAAGGTACTATTCATTTCCCTCTCCACAAAGACTAGCAGAACCTGATGTTGAAGAGAAACTTCGAGAATTCAAGTTTGGCTATAGAGCTAAATATATCCACAATACGGCAAAGATGGTAGTTGAATCAGGCGTTGATTTCTATAAGCTACGAAAAAGACCATATGAAGAAGTTCATGAGGAGTTACTAAAGTTCAGTGGTGTTGGCCCTAAAGTTGCTGATTGCATATGCTTGATGTCTATGGATAAACATAATGCCATCCCAGTCGATACACATGTCTATCAGATTGCTAAGAGAGACTATAAGTTAAAGAGTCGGGGTGATACGGTGACGAAACATACTTATGAATTAGTAAGAAATTTCTTTGTAAACCTATGGGGAGAATATGCTGGTTGGGCTCAGACTGTGTTATTTGCAGCCGATTTAAAGGATCTAGAGAATGGTGTTAACATTGTTATGATCAAGAATGAAGTGAAGATAAAGACAGAAGTTTCATCTAAAACTATAACAAGAGTTGAAGTTAAGGAAGAAGTTGAAATTAAAAAAGAGCTCTATGATTGGGACTTAATACCTGAAGAAATTGAATATTCAGACACAGGAAGACCAAAACGTCGCAAGAGAGAATAAAATCGAAATGAATAAAGAATTAAATGATCACCTTATTAGTAGAATTACTTTTCGTTTCTTCTATTTACAAACAAGTCATTATACATATTTTATCTTCTTACTCTTCCAAGACTCTTCTGAGATATTCTTTAACGGTATCGATCTCGGTGTATTTATCAACAGTAACACCATCACTTCTCAGTTGTTCAACGGCACTGATAGCTTCCTTGATACTTTGGTCTGTTGGTTCAGCATGGAAGATAATAAACGCTTCACCAGCATCTTCAATCTTACCCAATGAGTTTTCTGGTCCAAAACGTTGGAGTTTCAGGTTGGCAATGTATTTCAAACCTCTAACAAAATGTTTATCAACTGTATTTTCTTCGATAATCTCAGATATACCGAATAGGGCAAATTGCAATCTCTTTAGAGCATCTTGAATCTCAGATTCTTCATCTTTAGTGGCATTTAAGTAGTATGTTTCAAAATCTTTCAACAGCGTCACGTCATTATCTTCAAGGTGTTCTCTTGCAGCTTCCTGAGAGTGATAACGTTCACTCAAGACATGTCTGATTCTCCACATAGTTTCTCTCACTTTGTCTGAAATGCTCAAGAATTGTTGATCTGGTTGTGATGTATCGGCAGTTAAAAGTTGAATCTCTCTAGCTAGGATGTTCCGTTCTTTTAAACAAGAATACCATAAACTATGGAGATCCTGGAAACTCTTTCTTCTCAATTCGGGAATCGTCCACGATCTACCTTGTTGATCCAGTTCATCATAGCTTCTAAGGTATTTTTTATCATGAAAGAATTGCCATAGCGGATGATCGTCACTGACTTCAAAGTTTGCAACCGTAGGCGTGATTGGTGGTCTGATAAGTAACTTTGATGGTTTATTTCTGACAAAAAGTCTTAAAGAAGCTTTCATTTTCGCAGACAACCCGGAACTACTGCAATGTATTCTTTTGATTTGTTCAACTGTTGTCGAGAAGTGAAATTTTTTTTTTATGCTACACTCAAATTATCACGAATTCGCGGGTTGTGTTTTTTTTTCCTTTAACCATTAATCAAGACCATCCTTCATAAAGAAAGAAACAACGAAACCACTTCAACAACAGACAGGAGAAGATGCCAGAAAAAGAACCGTTGGATTACATCAGAGTATTACTGGACGAACAAGTCTACGTCAAATTGCGTGGTGCAAGAGAAATCAGAGGAAGGTTACAAGTGAGTACTAACTGGATGATATAACTAGGGTGGTAGAAATAAGAACTAACAGACAGGCCTATGATTCACATTGTAACATAGTGCTCAGTGATGCAATTGAGACCATATATAATACACCCACGGATCCATCACAGGAGATTAGCGCTAGAACGAAGAAATCGGAAATTGTGTTTGTTAGAGGTGATTCGGTGATATTAGTGAGTTCTCCATCTGAAGATTAGATATAAGTGTAAATGAAAGGCTTCACGATTGAGAAACAACAACAATGCAAATGAATATGTATGTACATAAGGTATTATACACTATTTCTTCTTTGGATACGATCTTGCTTAACTGAACCACTCCCTGCTATTTTACTCAACTCTTCCTTCTCTAATAACTCCCTCAATACCATGTGTCCATAAATGCTACCAACGTTGTAAATCTCTTCAAATTTACCAAAATCTAGCGTAGCATAGTTCTCAATTGGTGGTCTTAAGTAATAAACACCTGGGGTCTCTTTAGCCCTTTCCAGTGCATTAACACTTGCAACGTAACATAATCTCAATTGTATCTCACTCATTGTTGGAATATTTGGATGTCTAGAAAATGGATTCCAACGGTTCAGCAAGATCCAAACACCACTTAAAGAATCACCATAATCCATTGGAGAACGATCATCAACAGATCCAACATCAACGGCAAAGATAACACTTGCACCTCTTCTCTTCATCTCATCAACAGGCAAGTTATCAACATACCCACCATCTAACAACATGCTACCATTGTCCGTGATTGGTGGTAATAAACCAGCCAATGACATTGAAGCTCTAATAAATCTCCACGCATAACCTGATGAATGAATCTCCATACAAGAATTTGTTATATTTGTTGAGTTGCAGAAATAGTTCAACCAGAAATCTTCAATTCTTGATTCACCAAATACTTTCCAAATACCTCTGTTAAATTCATGGCCAGTCGTATAAGCTGCTATTGGGATTGTTAAGTCGAATAAGTTTCTCCATAATGAACCGATTCTGTGGGCAAATTTCTTGGAACGACCATAAATCGGAACCAAATCATAATCACGAGCGTATAAGCCACCAATGAAGGAGCCAATTGAGGTACCGCCAACAAGATCAATAGGAACACCATTATCTTCCAAGGCTTTCAAAATCCCCAAATGACTAAAACCTCTAGCACCACCACCTCCAAGGACAATACCAACGGCCTGACCTGATAAGATCCGTGCTAATCTCATGAAATCATTCTTATGTGGTAGGACAATAGATGAAGTATCGCTGGAGCCAGGGAAACGACTCTTATATCTAGATTTGAAACTCTGAACTTGATTCTTCAAAGAAATGGCTAGTAAGTTTAGATTTTGATTATTTAAAATGATTTGTGGGATTAATGATTTTGGCTGTTGTTGAGGAACAATTTGAGAATCTTGATTAAAGTTTTTAAAGATGTTGAATTGAATATGATGATGATTATCAACCCAAACCCTGTTCTTCAACCATTTAGAGACTAAGCCAGGTTCAACATATTTTTCAGGATGCAATAAGATTAATTCTGTTTGCGCTGTGCTCCTAGTTTTTAACAATAATCTTTCATATTCTCCAATCCCTGGGTCACCCAATGCATCTGCCAATAGTAAGATACAATCCCCCTGTTGGATACATGTTGTTGTCCAAGTTGAGTTAACAGTTGCGTCAGCCACATAAACAACAATCTCGTGACTCTCTTCAAGATCAGTGAAGACACCTGATTGTTTTAATCTAGAGATTTTTTCAAAGGCATAACGACCAAGATGATTTAAAGTAGAAACCTGATCTAGGGCAAAAACTGTCTTATTCACATTCTTAAAGGCTTGTGTCAATCTCATGGCAAATTCAGTCACTGGTAAACCGGCTCTTGTTGGCAAGATGGTGATTGTCCTATAATTTGCCTTGCTTTTCTGTCTCTCAATGCGATTGGCAGGAATCTTCAATCTATCAAATATCTGATCGCCTTTTTCATTTTTAATCGTCTCAGCAACAATTCTAGAAACTTTCACCATGATTGATGGATTCTCAATCGCTAATATTTCGAAAAGCTGTCTTGGAATTCGTGCAGTCTCAGAATCTCTAAGTGCAATAAAAGTTGTGGATCTCTTAGCAGCAGTTAACACTTCAACTTCTCCAAATGTTTCACCTTGACCATATTCATTCACTATCCTAGTCTCTTTTGTCGCTGCATCTTCATGGAATGAGCGTAATCTACCACTCAGCACAACATAAATACCATTAGCAAACGTATCTTGCTTGAAAAGAGTATCTCCTGCATCTAATTGGATCCATTCAAGAGCAGAATCTAACCTGACCAACTTGGAGTTCAAAGACTTGATCAAACTTTTAGCAATGGTTAAATAAATCATGAAGTAGCGTTCACATAAGATCTCTAATCTTCTCCTTGGTAAAACACCAACAAAGGTCTCCTTTTTAGCCTTGACAGTGACCATAGATCTAGAACCAACCAAGGCACCAAGGTAGCCAGCAACACCACCGGGTTTAACCGTATAAACTAATCTTTCATTACCAGTGGATGGTTCTTTATAGACAACTTCTAATTCACCAGACACAACATAGTATAGAGCATTGTTTTTGTATTGATTTTGTTCAATAAGAGTTGTACCTTTAGAAAGATGTTGAAACTCCACGTTTGAAGCAAAGTCTCTTAAAAGCTCATCATAGTCAAAGTTCACCCTTTCATCCACATCCTCATTATCTTCAATCGCTTGGTTAAAATCTGGGTAAGATAATGAATTTGTGGTACTCAGAGTTCTGGTCTTACGATTACGTGTTTTAATCTCTTGATTCTGATAAATTGTGAAAGGGATTGGACTGTTGAACTCACTCATCCCAACATTACTACCAGCTCTGAATTTCGCTGGAATCAAAGTTTCTTTATCAATACCCAAGAACTTAAACATCCCTTCAATCAGGGCAATCTTTAGGGAAAATTCCTCTGATTCAACTTCACCGGTGAAGTCATTAAATCTGATTGGAGATGGTAAATCAGCACTCGCTTGCTTTCTTGATAATGGTACATTAGACAACAAATCACCAGGATTTGATGAATCTTCAACAGATTTAGTAAGGATGAACTGTCTTGATTCTTGTTTTTTCATCTTTGGCAGGACTTTTATTGCCACTTCTCTGGGAGTACCCTTTGGTGACAGAGCTTTTGAATCACGACTAGAGTTTAGGAAAGGACTTGATGACGATTCAGCATGACTGCTTCTAGTCGACTTCTTTAATGGGCGACCCCTATCCTCGTCCGTATCTTCAATAACACCTTCAGCTTCTTGTTCCTTAAATCTCTTGATGATACCATCGGACAAATATTGGGGGAATTCTAACTTGGAATTATTGTTCAATCTGACTTCTGTTTCAAAGATTTCTTTCGTAAGACCCAAATAGTTATTAGCGGTCAAAATGGTTACCCTATAAAGTCTTGTTAAGATCATTTGAACAATGTGTGACGATGACCTTGGATGCCTCTTTTTCAACTTTCTAAAAGAATCTGCAGGAATGATGGCAATAGTGGAATTTTGCGTCGATTTTGCAATGTTGTTCGGGGTTTCAAAGACTGGTGAATGCTTAGGTGTAGCTAATGGGTCAACGAAAGACTCTGTATCATTTAAGCTCAACGGAGCAATATCATCACTATACCCGCTAGTCTTCAAATGAGTTCTGACTCTGGTTGTAGCATTGCTGTGATAGAAGTTTGGTGAGTTCACTGTTGATAAAAGTTCATCTTCATCTGTGAAGAGTGATAGAATATTTATGAATGACGACAACGGATTACCAGTTTTAACTTCGTTTAGTAACTGATATTTGGAATCATAGAACTCCAACAACGAATCAGTGGCTCCTTCAGAATCAAAATCTCCTAAAACATCATGCTTTTGATTTGCTGGAAAGTTTGATGAAACTTTGGTATATATTTGAACATTACCTTCAACAACGATAACGAACCCAATGTTATCATCCATATTAAAGACATCATCTTTCTTCAACTTCATTGTTTTCATATTCTTAACTAGTTCATTGAAGACACTCTTGTCTAAATAACCAAAGATTTTCAAAGCAATAAGAAACTCATCCAAGTAAGAACCAGCACCAAAACGTTTCTTTTCTGTGAGGTCTTCTCTAATAAACGTCTCATTTTTCTTTGTGGATTTATCTAGATGATCTTCCTTCAATTTGGAATACCTCGTGAGTATTCTATATCTAACAACACCAATACCAAGAAAAGCAAGAAACGCAAGCCATATGAAGATAGAGGTGAATGACAAAGTGATGTTTATAGTGGAAGATAGAAGGTTAATGAACCTTGATGGAATAGTTATTAGCAAGAACCGAGTCAATCGATAGGAGCTCCTGAGTAATTGATCGATTCTTGTAAGGGAATCCAGCGAAGTAGACTGTGTATCAGGCAAATTTGTTTCGATCAACTCAAGGTTGGAGGATCCCAGCACTGCAATAGTGCTCATTTTGAATGATTATACACGAGGCAATTGGCTTTCTGGTATTGCGTACTGATTATTGTTGTGATACTTTGATCTGCTCCTGCAGAACTGTTAGCTTGATCGCGGATTTCCGACTGTTTCCACGTTGTCAACTCACAGCCGTAGCTGAGAATTTAATAGAGAAATTCTGCATCAAATGGCTGATAGGGCAATAGTAGGCAATTTAACCCAATGCAATCTAAATTCACCTCTCTTCTCGCTCATATTTACTCAGGATCACGAGACAAAGAATGTATCAGTTGTCACATAATGGGACGTAAACAAAATGCAGTAGTGTTCAAACTTAAACCGATTAAAATATGTTGAATAAAATTTCACTGACTCTGTGGTGTGCCTACGAATAACAACGGTTGACACAGGCTTTAGCGGACGACTCTAGCTACTCATCAGGTTGGATATGCACTACGAATTAACAGCACTAACTTGAGGTACATCTTCGAATTCCCCGGTTTTCATCTAAAATTTGGGGTGATGTTTCGGGACATCAGTGTCTCACGTGACTAAGTCACTTTACCTTAAAATCCAACTTTGTGCTTTCCAAATTTAACCACGTCAATCATATTATCATCACTCAACAGCTGTTATTCCATTACTCAGAAGTCCAATTGAATCTTGGATCAGCTTCAAAATGTCATTCAGAGGTGCCAAATTCAACAACAGTATCCCAACTGCCCACCAACCGGTTAATCCGTTCGCTGCTGCATCTTCCCAACAATCATCCTTTGATCAGAAGAAGTTTCTGGATCAACTAACCTCAAGTTTAGATCAATTGGAACGAAGAATTGAAACTGTCTTGGATAACTCCGCACTGTCTCAAGTGAAGCCATATATTCCTCAAATTGGTAGGTTCCTGATTGTTGCAACTTTTTTTGAAGACTCCCTAAGAATCCTAAGTCAATGGAGTGACCAGATCTACTACTTGTGGAATTACAGACATATCCCGTACTACCTGGTTGTTTTACTATTATTGATCATTGTCATCACTATGCTAGGTGCATCTACTCTTATCGTGCTAAAAAAGCATCAACTATATGCCTCAGCTGCCTTGATCTCTGTCATCATCACTCAGGGTTTGATGTATGGTTTATTTAGTGGCTCTAACTTCATCTTGAGAAACTTTTCATTGATCGGTGGGTTATTGATCGCATTCTCAGATACTCTAGTGAAATCCAAACAAACTTATGCCGGTCTACCTGAGATTTCATCAAACTCAGGCTACAAGAACTATGTGTTGTTGGCTGGTAGAATCTTGTTGGTTTTATTATTCTTTACATTTGCAGCCACTAAATCATGGTTGACAACTATCATAACTTCTGTTGGTATTTTTTCAATTGCATTAGGTTACAAAACAAGATTCGCTTCTGTTTTATTAATCACTATTTTAACTTTTTATAACTTCACCTCCAATGCTTATTGGTTTGGTAACTACAGCGATGCTAAAAGAGATTACTTGAAATACGAATTCTTCCAAACCTTGTCAATTATTGGTGGGTTATTACTAGTTGTTAACACCGGTGCTGGTGAATTGTCAATTGATGAAAAGAAGAAGGTCTATTAAGAGATGAGCGTTGCAGAAGAGGTCGGTGCATAAAAACAATTGTTAGTAACGAAATTGTGATCATACATTATCTAGCGATAGCAATGACATGACACAGGAAGAGAAATGAAGTCGCTGTAGCAGTTGATTTATATTCTCGCTTCTTCTGACTAAGTATTAAATCATTTCAAGAAAGACTTGGTACATAAGGACTTTGAGTACGATTGTGCAAACACATTTCTTAGCTCACTTATAGCTATTTTCCGAGACCGATTGTACGCTCCGGAATTTCTATTGAGATTTACAGATCTCTGATTGGGTTACACAGCCCGAGTTGAACCTTTCGTTCGAAGATTTCCGCTGCATAGACGACTAGCGAGGTGCTATACACATTTTGGACCCCTGGTTTCGGGTTTTACTCGGGTTTAAATAGTGTCGAGGTGGACTTCGTAATCAAATAAAAATCGTAAATCTGCAGACCTTTTAAAAGCAAGTTTTGCCACTTCGCTTGCTAAAAATCTTCGCTGTATTGCTGAACAGAAGACCGAGCATATATCTCTAAGTTTCAGGGAATCTAACAATTGGCTCAATTTCATATTGATTTTTTTACAACTTCATCATGGAGTCGAAGGTTAAAGAGCCCCAGCTAGAAAATCGGTTGCTAACACCCTTCATCACTAAAAGAGTTCCTCCCATTCCTAAAGATGATTCAGAGAGAAAGGTTTACGGAAGGAAGCACTCTTTCTTCTTCAGCAGAATTTTGTTCTGGTGGTTGATACCGATCATGAACGTTGGCTACAAAAGAACTTTAGATCCTATGGATCTCTTTTATCTGGACGAAGATATGACTATCGAGACAACTTTCAACAGGTTCCAGAGGATTTTGAAGGAGATGTTACACAAACATAGAGCTAAATTACTAGCCAGAGATCCAAACATCTCTCAGGAAAAGCTAAACGAATACCCAAAACATGCCCTTTTGTTTGCGGTTTTCAGAACTTTTAAGTGGGAATACCTAGGTGCTATTTTCTTCAAGATTGTTTCTGATGTTGGGATGGTATTACTACCCATCCTTACTAAAGCCTTGATTAATTACGTTGAAAGGCGTACTTATGATCCATCGCTGAGTTTATCCAAAGGGATTGGCTATTCATTTGGTGTTGTTATAATAACTACATTTAATGGTATTTGTATTAACCATTTCCTGCATAGATCCATCACCACGGGTGCTCATTCAAAAGGCATTTTAACCACGGCCTTGCTTAGGAAGTCCTTCATTGCAGATTCGAAGACTAAACATACTTATACCCCAGGTAAGGTCACTTCATTAATGGCAACAGATTTAGCTAGAATTGACCTGGCTATTGGGTTTATGCCTTTTGCCATTAGTTTTCCTATCCCAGTCATCATTGCGATTGCTTTGTTAATTCATAACATCGGTGTCAGTTCTTTAGTTGGTATTGGTGTCTTTATTATTTCTGTCACTCTAATCAGTGGTTCTATGAAGAGATTAATGGTTATGAGACGTGGTGCTAATCAATACACTGATGGTAGGATTTCATTGATGAGAGAGATCCTGCAAAATATGAAGATTATCAAGTTTTATTCTTGGGAGGACGCATATCAGGATAATGTCATAAACCAGAGAGACAACGAAGTTCGTATCATTTTCAGGATGCAAGCCATCAGATCATCATTAATGGCATTTGGTATTTCCTTGCCTGCCTTGACTTCAATGATTTCCTTTTTAGTGTTTTATGCCGTCAGAGATAAACAGAATCCTGGTGCGATCTTTGCCTCGTTGTCATTGTTTGCTGTGTTGAGTAATCAAGTTCTTATGTTACCATTGGCATTAGCGACCTCTGCAGATGCAATGATCGGTCTAAATAGAGTGCGTGAGTATTTACAGAGCGGTGATGACACTCCTGTTCAATATGGTGATGCAATCATCGATGAAGAAAAAGATGAACATGAAGATGACAAGTTGGACGAGGATATCGCTATTGAAGTTCAAGGCGCTACTTTCGAATGGGAAAAATTCGGCGATGAAGACAAGGAAAAACAAAAAGAGCATGATGTAGAAACTGAATCTGATACAAGATCGGGTACATCATCTGAGGAGAAAGACACCTCAATAGTAGGCTCTACTTTTAGAGAGAAAATTGGTGATGACGGTAGTACAGCTAAAGAAAAAGTTGCATTTAATGGGTTTCATGATATATCCTTTCGAATCAGAAAGAAAGAGTTTATTATAATCACTGGTCCAATTGGGTCAGGTAAGTCATCATTGTTGACTGCTCTATCAGGCTTCATGACTCAAAAGGGTGGTAGCCTAAGATATCAAACAAAGCCTTTACTATGCTCACAACCGCCATGGGTTCAGAATGCAAGTGTTAAAGACAATATTTTGTTTGGGAATGAACTTGATGAAGAATGGTATCAAACTGTGCTTGAATGCTGCTCCTTAGAGGATGATCTACGAAATTTCCCAGCAGGTGATGAGACAGAGATTGGTGAACGTGGTATCACTTTATCAGGTGGTCAAAAGGCTAGAATTTCACTTGCCAGAGCCGTGTATGCTAACCATGAGATCATGCTATTTGATGATGTTTTGAGTGCTGTTGATGCAAGAGTTGGTAAACATATCATTGACAGATGTTTCGCTGAGGTATTGAAGGACAAAACTCGAGTTCTGGCCACCCATCAGTTGAGCTTGATCGATAATGCTGATAGAGTCTTGTTCCTAAATGGTGATGGTACCATTAATATTGGTACGGTCAAGGAGCTATTGGCTTCAAATGGAGAGTTTGTCAAATTGATGGACTTTTCGAAGAAGTCCACCGAAGAAGAGATGAGACAGGATGAGAAGCTTGACTTCGAAGAAGAAGAAGAGGAAGAAGAGTTAGCAAAGGAGATTTCCAAAAAAGAGGAGCGTCTCAAGATATCGGGTGTCCTAATTAATGAAGAAGAACGTGCTAAAAATCAAATCTCATGGTCTGTGTACAAGACTTATTTGAAAGAAGGTCAAGGTGTTTTGGGTGTCTTTGCTGCCCCATTGGCATTTATGTTCTTAGTGCTTGATGTTTTCACATCTATCTTCTCCACTACTTGGTTGTCTTTCTGGATTTCAAGGAAGTTCCAAGGTCGTTCTGATGGTTTCTACATCGGTATATACGTGATGTTCACCATATTGTCTGTTATTTGTATCAGTGTTGAATTTGTTATTATGAGTTATATTACTATTACCGCTGCTAAAAAATTGAACTTGAAGGCTATGAAGCGAGTCTTGCATACGCCAATGAGTTTCATGGATACCACTCCAATGGGCCGTATTTTGAACAGATTTTCTAAAGATACTGAATCTTTGGATAATGAGACTGGTGATCAGATCAGAATGTTTATGCACCCAACTGCCTATGTTCTTGGTGTTATCATCTTATGTTCTTGTTATTTCCCATATTTTGCTGTTGTTATTCCAATCTTATTAGTTGTCGTTGTTTGCTTCACGAATTATTACCAAGCAGGTTCAAGAGAAGTCAAGAGAATTGAAGCTGTCCAAAGATCATTTGTTTACAATAATTTCAATGAAGTCTTGAATGGTATGTTGACTATCAAGGCTTATAATTCGAAGTCTAGATTCTTGCAAAAGAATTCTTACCTAATGAACAAGATGAATGAAGCTTATTTTATTGTGATTGCCAATCAAAGATGGATTTCCGTTCATTTGGACTTGGTTTCTTGTTTGCTTTCATTGGTAATTTCCTTGCTATGTGTAAATAGAGTGTTCAATATCAATGCAGCTTCTGTTGGGTTAGTCCTTACAAATGTCCTTCAGATTGCCGGGTTGATGTCATTAATCTTGAGAGCCTACACCAATATTGAGAATGAGATGAATTCAGTCGAAAGATTATGTCATTATGCCAATGACTTGGAGCAAGAAGCACCATATCGTCTCCCTGAAACACAACTGCCTCCAACATGGCCAGAGCATGGACAAATGGAATTCAGGGAAGTTTCATTACGTTACAGAGAAGGTCTACCATTAGTCTTGAAAAATCTAACCATGTCCATCAAACCAAATGAGAAAATAGGGATATGTGGTAGAACTGGTGCTGGTAAGAGTACAATCATGACTGCATTGTACAGATTGAGTGAACTGAGTACCGGTAATATCTTTATTGATGGTATTGATATCTCACAGATTGGGATGTTTGAGTTAAGATCTAAGCTTTCCATCATTCCACAAGACCCTGTGTTGTTCAAAGGCACTATTAGAAAGAACTTGGATCCATTTGAGCAGAGCACTGACGCTGCATTATGGGACGCCTTAAGAAGATCAGGATTGATTGAGAGTTTATCTAACGTCGACCATGGTAATGGTTCAGAGATGCATAAATTCCATTTAGACCAGTTTGTTGAGGATGAAGGTTCTAATTTTTCATTAGGTGAACGTCAATTGTTAGCATTAGCTAGAGCATTGGTCAGAAATTCCAAAATCTTGATCTTAGATGAAGCTACCTCAAGTGTTGATTACGAGACTGATTCCAAGATCCAAAAGACAATTATCAATGAGTTCAGCCATTGTACAATCCTATGTATCGCCCATCGACTGAAGACAATCCTGAATTATGATAGAATCTTGGTGCTGGACTATGGTGAATTGAAGGAATTTGATACCCCGTTAAAATTATTCAATAGTCATGGTATCTTTAGGCAGATGTGTGATAAATCTGGGATTGTGATTGCTGATTTCCAAATCTAGGTAAATATTGCATTTGTGTTTTGCTTGATTTTGTTACCTTTATAGTTATCATGTTGTATTCGGCTTAAAGATTTGTGTAGCTTTGAGATTACCTCCCTCATACATTACCTCTAAGTGATTACTGATTCTTTATTATCAATAAAATCGGCTACCGTTGATTGATTCTCTGCATTGGTTATAACCATGTGTCCCCTACGAAAAGCTTTCAGAACTGTGAAAAAAGTTGGGATCTATTAAGCTGTCCATTACTAATTAACCACACAAACATCAGCAATCTAAAGATGTTTCTTCGTTCGACATTCTCCTCAAGAGCCTTACATGCGAACAGACCTCGCTGGGGCCTAACGCAGCCGCTTTCACAACAGTTCCGGTCGTTGTTCATTCAGACCGAGGATACTCCTAACGATCATGCACTAAAGTTTCTGCCTTCAAAGAATATCCTCCCTCAGGGCCAAACTTTAGAATTCCTTAGTGGTCGAGAGGCTTTCTCATCGCCATTAGCCAGAAGACTTTTTGCAGTAGATGGGATCAAGAGTGTCATGTTTGGTGAGAATTTTATCACTATCGAAAAGAAGGGCCAATACAATTGGATGTTGATCAAGCCTGAGATCTTTAGCATCCTAACTGAAAGTCTGACTTCAGGAGAGCCAATCTTTGATGAGTCTATGAAGCTTTCCAAGGACACTGAGTTTGATGAAGATGATGACGATGTTGTTTCAATGATCAAAGAATTGATTTTCACAAGGATAAGACCAGCTATACAGGAAGACGGTGGTGACATCGAATTTGTTCATTTTGAAGAAGATACAGGAACTGTCGTGTTGAAACTAATGGGTGCCTGTAGATCCTGTGACTCCTCATCAGTCACTTTGAAGAACGGGATCGAATCCATGCTGAAGCATTATATCGAAGAGGTTGAAGATGTCAGACAGTTGGAAGAAGAAGAAATTGTAGGTGATGAGGATCCCTTATTAGCCTTGAAGAACAAGGAGGCTGATCTACCACCAAGTTTATGACCTTATTTATTAATGAACATTCATATATATATATATATATATCTACAAGATTGAGTCTCTAATCTGATTCATTTTATTACTATGTACATGTTTTCCTCATACCCTCAATTGCTCAAAAGCCTGAACAAGCTTTGTTTCACCATTACTCACGTCGCTGAGCAGTTTCAAATAGACGTCAGTCTCAGTGTCCTGACTGTACTGGTTGATTAAGTTTTGCAACACAGCCTTTGAGTTTTCATGCAAGTCAGACTCTTTCAAGGATGGATCTTTACTAAACTCTTTGAACTTGGGCTCAATTAAATCTTCTAAAAGGGTGTTGAACTTTTCATCTTCATTGTCCAGAGTTGAAAGCTTCCTGCTCAATTCTGAATAAAGAATTATTGGAGCAGAAGGTGATCTCTTCTTGAGACTAGGTTTGTAACTGCTAAAGCTCTGTGTCTGTAAATTTGGATTGTAACCTGCGTAGTAGAACTGTTCATTCGGTGGTGGTGAAATCTGTTGCTGGTGTTGCTGTTGATGTTGGTTATAGTACATCTGTATGTATCCATTGTTAATTGGAGGTCTGTAAGTGAAGTTGCGGTTCTGCTTATTCTGGAGCTTCTTGTTATTTTTCTGTGCAAAGGAGACATGAACCACTTTATCATCAATCACAGCCCCGTCTGTAGCTAATAGGGCTCTTGAAGCCTCCTGGACAGTTTTGAAACACACAAAGCCGAATCCTCTCGAAGTTATACCGTCTTCCAAAGTCATGATCTTTGCACTGATAATGGAGCCGTACTTTCTGAACAAATCATACAACGCCCTGTCATCAATGTTCTGAGACAGGTTCTTAACATACAGGTTGGACTGTTGCTGATGAGGACCAGGGAGCGGAATGGCGGTGGCTAGTGGGAGAGCCAGCGGAGAAGTGACAGTGCTGAATTCCGGGACGATAGGAGTCTGGGGAACGTTCAACCTAGGTGGGGTTGGGGCGGACGGAACGCGAGGGGCAACCATCGGGATTGGAACTGGGACTGCGACTGGCAATGGTGGAGGCGATATCGAGTTGGAAGTACGCCTCTCGTCTTTCCGTTGGGCCCTGGAAACTGACAAGAACAGTTTAGGCTCCAGCTCTTTGTTATCCAAGTTTAGAATTGCCTCTATGGCGCTCTCATGTTTCTTATAGTTGACAAACCCAAACTTCTTATCATTGGAGCCATTATCTGGTAGAAAAATTGAGTTTACTTCACCGAATTTCTCAAAAAGTTCCTTTACTTTGGTCTCATCGAATGACAATGGTAAGTTTCTGACATATAAATTGGTGAAGTTTTGCTTCTCGAAACTTAGCCTCTCGATCCTTTCCTTCTTAGCGATATGGTGGTTCAAATATAGCTTAGATCCATTGATCAGTAGCCCATTGAGTTTAGATATGGCTTCATCTGCAGAATCTCCTTGCAAGAAATTTACAAACCCATAACCTTTGCTTTGACCAAAATCATCAGTGACAATTTTACAGCTTGTAATCTCACCAAATGGTTCAAAGATCTCATATAGGTCCTGTGTTGTGACTTCTGGAACAAGGCCTCTAACGTAAATATTTCCAGGGTGCGTAAGGGCATCGTACTCGATCTTTGTAGACACATGAGGGTGCTCTTTAAGCAGCTGTGCCTCGAGTGATTGAGCATCGGCTTTATCGATAAACTTGATTTTGATGGAGTTCAATTCACTAGAGACGACCTCAAAGTTTGTATAGTGGAAGAGGTATTTTGCGGTGAGTAATTGTAGAGTTAAAGGTCTTTCTGAGCCAACTTCAAGTCCATTGATGGTGATAATGGCGTTGGAGTTCAATGGAGAATGGAAATAATGTGTCCCGTCTTCACCGATGTCTTCTACTGAAGGAGCTTGATCTTCCTCTTCTTCTCTGGCCAAAGTGTTTTGCTTCGGTGTCTCGCCTTCTTCCTTTTTGTCCACACTCATGGTTCAGTCCAAGTCAATGACTCTTTCTAAGTTAATGTGAGAAGTTAAAAGTTGAAAAGTTCAAATAACCAATGGAACAATAAGAGTATGGGGCACTCGGTAATAAAGGCTCAGCCAATCAGCTCGTTTAAAATTGGCACAAAAGGGACTCGGCCCTAAGATAAAAGTAGACTCCGCAGCCCTCGACTCTGGACAAAATCGACTCTATTCCCAATTTATCGAAAAGCGCATAAATATCCCGCCTAGGTTGAGGCAGTTCAGGGAATCTTTTGGAGTTTAGCGCCGAGTTTCCTGAACCTGGGAGATGACCTCACAAGGTAAGGATTCTCGGTACGTACCTCGGTGACCAAGGGACGCCCGATATTTCTGAAAAGGGTCCATCTCTGGAAACTACTGGCTTACAGCCCATGACTAGTCTGGGGGGGTTGTAGAACTTTTCAAAGAAAGTCGGTTCAATTGATTCTGTTCTGAAAGGATTCGGTGACCGTGAGGTCAAAAGGGACCACTTTAAAAATTTGAGATCGAGATCATTGAGCTGGAAAACCTCCTATTAATATAAAATGGGAAGACACTAGAATGTACCCGAATCCCGATTATATTTATACTCATTTAAAGATGCACACACATAAAGACAAACCTAATTTTACTCAACTCAACACAATCTCATAAATTGATATCAGAAACTTTGACAACGATCACAATTAGTAAACTGAAGGAAGGAAGATGAGACCTTAGGCTAGGCCACAACAATAGGACTAGCCTCAGATTTCCTTTTTACTAGTGCCTACAAATCGCGCTTTTACAACAGACCTCGGATTCATTAAAATTAGACAAAAGTGACAAAAAGGACAAAATAAAACACAACAGAAGTGAACTAAAATCTCAAGAACAAAAGATAAGAACCAACGTATCAATCAAAAGGGGATAGTCAAGATAAAAAGAGGGAAATATCATTCGAAATCATGTAGCAAGCCTAGAGTATTGCTTTATTTCTTAGCAGCAGCTTTCTTCTTTGGAGCAGCTTTTTTGGCTGGAGCAGGCTTCTTCTTTGGAGCAGCTTTTTTAGCAGCAGCAGTTGGTGCTTTCTTAGCTGGAGCCTTCTTTGTGACCTTGGAAGTAGCAGTAGACTTCTTTGGTACAGCTTTAGATTTTGGAGCTGACTTTGGAGCAGCAGCTTTTTTGACAGTAGCTTTCTGGGCTGGAGCAGCTTTCTTGGCTGGGGCAGTTTTCTCCTTTGGAGCACCCCTTTTAGCTGGGGTAGCTTTTTTGGCTGGAACAATTTTCTTAGCAACTGGTTTAGTTTCTGGTTTCTTCTTGTTTAGCTTGATTGGACCTGAAGTACCTTTTGGTTGGATGAAATCTTCCTTTTCAACACCTTTTCTTAAAGCAGCATTAAACAAGGCATCAAAGTTTGGAGCTGTGATGTTGTAGTTTGTCTTGATGTATTTCTTCAAGGATTGACGACTTGAACCGTTACGGTCTTTCAAAGATAGAATACCGGCTTTGATCAATTCTTTTATTGAAAAGTTAGTACAAACTCCACAAGGGTGAAAATGGGCAAAACAAAGGTCAGACACAACGATTAAACACGCTTTTGGACGTGTTCAAACGCGAATCTGGAGGAGCACATACCAGCATAAGGTGGGTGAGAAGCAGTTTTCTTGGAAGCAGCAGCAGCTTTGGCCATTGTAAAATAGACTTTTTCTGAGTAAAATTGGGATGGTGTCTGAAACAGGAGAGAGGAAAAGTTTGTTGTTTTTTTGTTGTTTTTGTTTTTCTGATATTTTTGGCAAAGCAAAAATATTAACGTGTTTTGTGGAATAGTTTCCATGGTTACTATCAATATTGTGCTGTAAATTACTCTCGAAGGTGATTGATGAGAAATCTCGCAGTAAATATGGGCACACTAATAAAAACAATAGAAATATTTGATATTTGACGGATCGCGCCAACATCAATTGGAATGATGGGTCAGTAGTCATCCGGTTCTTATTGGCCAAGGAAAAGCGTATTTATTGTCTTGAAGTACTGAATTATTACTCACAAACTCTCTGTTTGTTTTGGAAATATCATGAGCCTTCTTTAATGTTTATTCAAGGAAACTACTCAGCATGATTCTCATTGATGGGATTATTCTCATTGATGGTAGAACTGCTCAGTTTTTACTTGTTTGACACCAATAACGTTTACCATCGTGGGCCAGTTCAAGGTCGTAACAGCTCTGACCCATTGTAGCCTTGTTCTCTTCTTCCGTGTCTTTATGTATATGCAGTTGTTCTGGGTTCTCCGTCGAGGAAATTCCGATCTACTGTGGTTCGAACTTGGGTAGTTTTTTCAAGGTTTATTTTTTACCCGTAAATTCTGCCATTGAAATTTTTTTATAAATGTAAACACACACAGACACACACATTAACCTCTTGATTCTCATAAAGAGCTTACGAACCAAGGGAAATAAAACAATGAGTCAAATCCTTGGAGCGTGTGATGCACAAATTGACGGTAATGTTCTTGATCCAGGACCTGAACATCAGAACAAAAGACGGAAATTAACAGATTTAGAAAGTGGAAACGAGATAGATAGACCACAAAATGACACCAACGTAGAAGAAGAAGAATCAACAAGCACTGGGACGAAAGATAAAGCTTCTGCTGCTGATACTGCTATTACTACTAGTTCTGAAGATAGAGTGATCAGAGATGGTCTTTCTTTACCAAGAGATAGCATGCTCCTGAATGACATAACGTTCACTTATACACCAGAGGAGATCTCATCTGATATGTTAATTAGAGCTAATCTGGCTTCTTTGCCCTTAACACTTCAAGCTAATGATTCACTTCCAATTAGGATCCAGTTCTTAATCAACTCTATCCCACTTTTGGATAATGTCGCTACACAAATACTGAGAAAAATTGGTGTTGGGCCATATGAAGAAACGTTAGCTATCATAACAAACGAGGAACCTACTCCTGAAAGGTTGGTTTTCAATGATTTAGTCGAGCTATTTGAACAAGTTAAGAAGATCTATAGTGAAGAGGACCCATTCTTGAACTTTCAGCACATTCTTCAAGACGCCAGCTCTTTCAATGATATCACCATGAATCACTTGAAGGATTTGGAAGGCCCAATTGATTCTGCATTGAGGAAAGCTAACATGGCCACGTTTCTGCTCTCAACACTGGGATCTATTGAAGTAGGATTCTTCTTTCTGAATGAGTCATTCTTAGATGTGTTTTGTCCAACAATCAACAACGGTTGGTTCAACCATTCCAACTTTTTTGATGGTTCGAATCACAGCAATAATATCATCAGTGGAAAATTATTAAAAGCTCAGGCCGGCCTATACTTAGAGTTAAAAACTCAGGCTTACATATCTGCTCTTGAAGCTGGTAACAGATCCAAGGAAGACATACTTGACGACATCTTTCCCTCCAATCTAGAAGAAATCTTATCCGAAAGAAGAAAATCAGACAAATTAACGCCTGCTGAGCTGGATTTTATTAGCCGTTGTAAGTCAAGAAGAGAAACTTTGTTAAATTTGAGTGATCAGGCTAGTGATGAATTGAGTGAAAATTACGATTGGTTAATTTTTCTAAAAGAGTTGTTCTCATACGTTTCAAAGAACATTGGTGTTTTGATCTGGGGTAAAAAAGGGCGTGGTTCATTATTAAAGTCCTTAAGCAAAGATGACCCACTAGAGTTTCATCCATATGGGTCCTTGACCAAGGAACAACTGCAGGAAAAGCTAAGACAGCAGCAGATAAAAGAACGTGAACTAAAGGAACGTGAGAGATTGGAACTAGAAAGAGCGGCACATCCCGCTCCTAAGATGACGAGGAAACAGAAGGCTGCTGCTGCTGCTGCTACTACTACTACTACTGGTTCTTCTTCTGCTTCTTCTTCAAAGGCCAGTGCACAACAAGCAGTTCAAACTTCTGGACCATCGAGAATTCGTAACATTTTGAGACGGCCATGGTCTTCAGAAGAAGAAAATACATTAGTTGAGGCGTTGAAAGATTGTGGCCCACATTGGTCTAAAATCTTGGAAGTTCATGGTGCCGGTGGGTCAAAATCCGAAGCTCTAAGAACCAGGACCCAAGTTCAATTAAAGGACAAGGCAAGAAATTGGAAGATGGCTTATTTGAAAAGTGGGAATCCCGTTCCTGACTATTTGAAAGAAGTTACCGGTGGATTAGAAAGAGAAGATAAGGCCGGTAAATCGAGAAAGAAGCAAAGAAAGGCACTGCAGAATAAGAAGGAAAGACTGCTCCTTGAACAGAAGCAAGAGCAAAATGAAACGATAAAGGAAAAAGAGGACTCAGAAAAAGTTGATAAGCCAGAGGCTGCTATCGAAGAGAGCTCCGATAAATTGACCAACAAGAAGCCTGATCAAGAGGAACAGTCCAACGTTCAAAAGGAGCAACAACAAAACGAGCTAGCTACTGAACCCACTGAGAAGCCACAGAAAGCAGAAACAGGAGTAGGAGACTCAACACAGGAATGAATGTACGTCTTCGAATTTCCGTTTTACACTGTTCTCTATCTTCAGTAGTTAAAGTGCCGCGAACTCGTTCTGTATGGAGGTTCGTGGAGGAAAAAAAATCAACGAAGCTTGTGTAGACAAAACGCCCAAAACAGTGAACACTAGACAGAACAAAGAGTTTTGACGCGACTTACAACAAAAAATGACTGAAGTGAGTGGAATTATACAACTTATGGTGCAGAAAGCGGTCACAGTGGCAGTTTTAGCTTCCAATTCGGCTTAAAAATCATTGTTTATAGCTGCTTTTAGGCGCCGCATCGAAAAAGATCCATTATACTGACCAAATATCCCCATAGCACGTTGAAAGAACTTTCAGAATTGTGACACAGCAGAAGATCATTAAGGACAGGCCAGTTCCTGCGGAAGGTTTCCCAGTCCGTTCGTGGTCCATTGAGATTTACCTGTTAGATGAGTCGGGGAAACAAATACCGGCTAATATCTTGGAGAAAGTGACTTATTTGCTTCATCCTACTTTTGTCAACCCTAAAAGAGATATCAAGACGCCTCCTTTCAAGATTAAAGAAGAAGGCTGGGGTGAATTTGAATTGGGGTTGACCTTAACATTTATTGATAAGTGTGGTGATATTATATTGGGTCATGATTTAAACTTCCAAAAAGAATATTACACCGTCGATCATAAGCTAAAGGTCCCTATTAAAAAGAATGCCCACAACATGAGAGCCCTTTTGAAAGAAAGTGGTTCATTACCGTCTGATGACTCCCTCGGTGAGAAGAGAAAGAATGGTACTCCAAATTTAGATGCGAAGACTAAGAAATCTAAATTAAATACAGCCTCATTAGCCAGTGCTGTAAAGGGTAACGTTGATTTAGAAAAGCTAGCCGAGGGTTTAACAAAGCTAACAGAAGACGACTTATTGGGTGTTGTTCAGATGGTTACTGATAATCGTACTCCGGACATGAACATTAAAAATGACGTTGAAGAAGGTGAGTTTACAATGGATCTATACACGCTACCTGACGGTTTATTAAAGAGCTTATGGGATTATGTCAAGAAGCGTATTGAGTAATGATACGTCGTACGTCTAGAGGAGAAGGAGAAAATATTGTGTACCTTTTTTGTAATTTTGTATACTATTGAATGAATGTAAAATGATATCACTAAAGGTATTGAATTAGACATCAATCATCTACAAGTTACCAAATAACACTAACAAAACAACTTTTGGTCATTATTCGTATTTTGCAGCATTAACGGTCAGAATTCGCCTCTCAGTTGTACTTCCACCAGTGAAATGTTGTTCTTTTCGTACTACTTCTATCTTTTCACCTATACATAAGATGGAGTCCAGACCCTCATAGTTGCATCCCATGATGAAGTACATATTGCAAGGCCATTCGGAGCTGTAGAAACGTTCGCCACTCTATTTGAATGGCCTTCTAACTTTCCAGCAACTTCACTTTTCAAAGTATCCCATATGACACAGCCATGCTCTGAATACGTCGAAAACATTAATCTCCCACTGTTACTAAAGTCCAGACTCGTGACACCAGAGGCATCTAGAGCAGAGTTCAAGTCGTTAGAGCTGGATCCCAGTGAGTTTCTATATTGTGCGTACACTGGAGAGCTGGATTTTTCATAGTATGTTGTCTTCTGTTGGTTGTTCATTGAATTAGACAGCGAGTAGGAGCTCAGCTCACAATCTGCTCTAAGATCAAATAATCTGATGATACCATCGTCACTTCCCGTAGCTACCAAGTTCCCATCTTTGAAGAACTTAACACTGGTTATATCACTATTCCCAGCAAAAAAGCTCTGTTGAGCCTTAGACGTTCTTGTGTCAAAAATTCTTGAATAACCATCACTGGCACCAGTAGCAAACAGGGCATCATTAGCGCCATAATTATGCGATTTGTCAATACTCATGCATAAAACATCGCCGAAATGGTCTAAAAACTCCATCGATTTTGAGGATTTCGTTATATCCCATAAGCAACAAGTCATATCACCACTTGCTGTTAAGATGCTTTTATTGTCAAGGAAATCACAACTTGTGATTCCACAAGTATGGCCTTTAAACACAGAAACAATTCTTTGCGTGATTGTCCCCTCTTGCTCAGGTATGGCATATATTGTACAATTGTTTGTTAACCCAGCACTTGCAGCTAGCTTAGAATTTGGAGATATAGCACAAGAAAGCACCCATTGTGAGTCTAATGGGATTGCATTCAATTTGAGCCCAGTGACGGGGTCCCACAGTATCAGAAATCCGTCTTGAGAGCAACTTAAAATACTTTTAGAGTCCCAGGACCATTTCATATCGGCGACTTTATTATTATGACCTTTAAGGGTTTGTAACGGTTTCAAATTGATCTTATTAACAGAATCTAAATTTCTAGAACAATCCCCAAGTGTTGTGTCCTGTATTTTGGCTTTGACTTTGTTTATCTGTTGGTAAAGCTGTCTTGTTTCAAGTCTTGCCTTGTTGATACGGCTCGTTATCAGTTCCTGCGTATCGAGTTGTTCCATAATGCTCGTAGCCTATGCGTGAAACTGCTAGTGGAAGGGAGGCAAGAAGACTGAAAAGATAAATTGAGTTCCACAGTGAATCTCCCAGAGGAAAGTGCTTAATTATGATGAGGACTCACACCCGAGTTTACTGTCATGACTATTTACAATTGCAGAATTCGTTATGTCAAAAAATTTGATGTTTCAGTTTTAGTTGCCTCATTTCGGCAAATCAATCTATAGTGCAAAATTTCTTTTTTGATGCCCCGGATTAATTTTTTTGGCGGTAAGACGCAGCGGCAGAAGCTAAATGAATATTTTCATTGATTTGAAGTTAACAGTCCTGTGTACTTAAAGAATGAGAAAGCTAAGGATGGCTCAATTCAAAAGCTTAAACTCTTGTTACTCCATTAATTTTTGACGGTGGAGAGGCAAAATGGGGTCATTCTTGCCCCGAGAGAAATCTCTAGCCACACCACCAAGAAATCCACTTCTGTTGAAAGTATTGTTCTTGTGATCCTCTTTTACCGTAATTTGCATGGTATTGTCAGCAGGGTCAGTGATCTGTTTGCCTTTCAGCTGTTGATTCTGATCAACTTTCTCCTGACAGTCGTCACTAAGCTGGATCTCTGGTGGAACTGGATGACCATTATCAACACTCTTTGCTTTATCAAATAAGGAATTTCTGCTTTCTGGGAGTAATTGGAAAGTTTCTTCCTCATCATAGGTTCTTTCAAACTCAGATTCTTGTAACTCGTTAACTTCATCTTTAGAATTCAGGTCATAATTGAAAACATAATCAGGATCCTCAATGAAATCCCCATACAAAGCATTTGAAGCTTCAACTTTCTTAAAGGTTTGCTTCAATCTTTCTATCCTCTTCCTTTGGTTCATGGTTCCCCACTATGCTTCTTTCACCTTTTGAAATTTCAGAATCTTTTACATTCAAAAAGTGGATTAGCTCATTGTACTTTCTTTTCTTCGGGGCTGTCTATGTCTCTATCTAAATCTTCACTAGTTTCTCTATGCTCCGAAACATTAGCGATCTTTATTTTGCTTAGCTCTTTGCGGGTTGGTAACATCTCTGTATCCAGAATCTAGATGGTAAGGAGATCAGATTTTGATCCTCTCTTCATCGAAAGATTCATTTAATGGTCCAAAAATCCCTCACCTATCAAATGGATGATTTTTTTCTGAGATTTCCAAGTAACCCAGGTGGCTGGCAAAGTGATTTATGTCATACACATACTCACAGTGTCCTCATCAACAACAGCGCTTGTGGAACCGACTTTCAAATCTTTTCATTCCAGCGTAACAGGTGGTTTAGTGGTCTTGAAAACCACCCTCGTCACAAAACCTTCTGGTGGAGGAACTGCAGTTGGCAATTCTGGTAGCTCTGTCACAATTTTAAACTCATTAATTGTTTTTAGTGACTCCTTCTACCTCGAACCCATTGATGAAGAAGCTTAAAACAACAGCTGAAAGGAGATGAATTGTCAATTGTGTCGACACAACTACAGTAATGACCTGAAGTGATAAACTATGGAAGAGTATGTAAAGATTATGGGATCTGGAAAACCACTTTTTTGTTTGACACAAAAAGCATAAAAATTTGAGTATCTCGCTGAACAATAATAACGTTCAACTAATTAATAGTGGTGAAGATAACTATATTTTGACTTGCACCGACCCCTAAAATCACTTTAATTAACATGATTCCATTTTTAACCTATTAAGAGACTTTTGCAGAGTGTTGTCTAGAAGATGCCTCTAATAATTTTTATTTTTCACTTGGTATTTCTAAATGTAAGTAGTTTTCACATTAGGGCGTGTGGCGTAGTTGGTAGCGCGTTTGCCTTGCATTAATTAAAAATTAAGGTAGTAAAAGGTCATCGGTTCGACTCCGGTCTCGTCCAATCCTCTTTTTTTTGTTTTTCAATGTACAAGAAATTAAAGCCTCTTCATTATGAGGGAAGAATTCTACTCAGGATTCCAGGGCTTCAAAGAGAGCCAACAATTAGAATAATCTCACTGTAATCAGCAAAGGGCAATTCTTCACGGGCTGTTTTAAAATCCAATAAGTGACTTGCACTGATAAGTTGCTGAAAACAGCCGCTGATAGGAGACAATAGCGTACGTAGGCTTTCCTTCAATTTTCCAACTTCTTGCTGAACCGGGTTCCTATGATGGTCGTAATCTGAGGGCTTTTTTTATTGCTGATGACATGACCTCTCTCTTAGCCATTGTGCTATTGCTAATAGGTAATGGTGCATGATACTACAGGTTGTCCTTGGATAAATCTATCTCTCTTAATTAAGTCATGGAAGCTTTTGATTCTGGCGGATAGGCTGATAATATAGCACAGTTAATATCATAAAAGGTAGGCAATACTAATGCAAAAAAAATATCAAGGCAGAATAATAAAATCTAGTGTAAAATTCAACGTATCAGTCTAACATTAACAAATCGACCGTCTGCAAGTATTAAGCAAGTTTCATGATGTTTGAATTGAACAAAAACGACAATAGTAACACATTGGTGATGAAACAACTAAGAAATGAAGTAAATATAAAATGCCATAAAGTTTGGATCTGGACTCCGTATACTAAGTAAATTTGATACTAATCCAGCTTTTCTATGATCAAATAAGTGGGTATTTAAGGCAAGTGCAGTCATAAAACTAAAAACAAAATAAACAAAAGGGAAAGGATAGAATAAATCCGAAATCTCAACGCCATATTCCCATAAATAATAGTAAAAAGTCAAAAAAAAATACAATAGTGGTCATAATAAGCAGCAGCTAAATCTTGTTCAAATAGACAGCAATCAAATCCATTAATTTCTCATCATCTCTGACTCTCTTGTAAGCACTTCTGATGAAAGTCGCATTGTTTTCTTGAATGTGCTGCAAAGCAAGGAAATCTTCGTAGGAAAGTATTTTGTTCATTCTCAATTGTAAGATCTCCTCACTCACAGCACTTTTCATGATTTCAAATTCTTTGTGAATTTGTAAAACAGCTTCTCCACTAGTCAACGGTTTTGAGCCGTCTGAAAACGTTGTGTTGTTAGCGCTGGCCAAAGATTGAGTGAAAGTAGATGACGATGAGTTCAGAGTCTCATAACTGTCGACCATAATGCCAGATTGTACAACTGAGTGTGGCAAGCTGGTTCTTAGTCTCTTTCTTTGGGGCTCGGGTTGGTGAGTGTTTCCAACTATCTGTAACTGCTGCCCGTGTTGAGATGGTGCTTGAACTTGATGTTGCACTTGCTGCGATGGATGCTGGTGGGGATGAATAAACTGCTGTGGCGGTGGCGGTGGTGGTTGATGCTGCTGATGGCCCTGATGATGTTTGCTGTTATTCTCCTCTGTATTCACAGTGCCTATCATAGGTAAACCTGCCATTTGAGTATTCATTAAACCACTTTGATTGTCAATCAAGCCTGAAAAATCAAGCTCTTGATTACTCGGAGGTAACGAATTTGGAGGTGGATGTATAGCAGACATGGACAAGAGATTTGAATTACTTTGAGTCAAATGTTGTTGTAGCTGAGGCTGTTGGGCATGAGTATGCGGGCTCATCATTGGGTGCTGGATTGGCTGTGGTTGTGGTGGGACTGCCTGTTGCGGTGTTTGGCTATTCACTTTCTGTGGTTTCAGTTGCGTGGTCGTCAAAGGTGGTGGTAAGCTATTGTGGCTATCATTAATAGGAGATTGGTTGGTGTTAGCAAGCGGTACTGACGAATCATTAGACCCACCCGTAGGAGTTAGATCACTGATGTTTGTACTTGTAGAGCCATGTGAGCCTGACGATGGGTCCTTGAAGAAAGCTGGTCTTGCTGATAAATTGGTTAAAATACCTTTACTGATGGCTTCTTCGATATAACTTGGTGAATTCAAAATTGTGTCATTTCTCAATTCATTTTCATTTTTAATTTGATATATGTATCTATGGTAGTATTCTAAATCAATGTGACCAGGTTTGCACAAAAATCTTGCAACATTCAGCTCTGACCTGATAATTTCATCAACTCTGATATTTTTTTCATATTCTTTGATCAAGTCATCATTCTGATCAAAGCAATAAATCTTAGGATTCCACACAAAGCCAGATTGCTGATTTGCCATCCTAATCAAAACCTTGTGATGCTTCAAGACACGATCAAAACGATCCTTGACATTAATATTGGTAAATCTTTTGGCATAATCAGGGTATTCTTTGTTTAAACTCTCGGCGACGGTGTGCCAGGTCAGGCTGTTGTACTTGTTGTTGCTTGTATCGAAGAAATTCGGGTCATGGCCTATTCTTTTCAATGCCATCATACAGGCCAACTTTGTTCCAGGTTTCCATCTGTCATAATTGGATCTTGTACTTTTCTCTGTTGAATTAGATAACGACATAATACGTCACTGCTTGAAAAAGACCCACTTTCGTTATGACTTGACTCAGAAGAAAGCTGATGTAGTTTTGCGTGTGAAGAAGCACCTGCGAGATGTAATGCTTTGTTAACAAACTTTAAGACTCTTCACAAACAATGGAAATAAACGCTAGTAAATTTAAGGGAATTTGGATATAAGCCAGCGGTCTCTTGATTCTTTTGCGACGCGTTCAGATAGAGTGTGTAATCGAATGACGAGCTTTCAATACCTTCAATTCAATTGGTAAAAAAGTCTTAATTAATTATAATGGACCTGGGGACCAAAATAGTGTTCAAGTTGACGATTCTCCTCAAGCGCTGTGGTTAACAGCACGCAATTCCTCTGTGATTTGTTTTTGAATACTTCCTCGTGAGCCGCCTGTTGAGTAGTACTGTAATAGGTGTGAAGAATTGGTACAGCAGTGGAAGCAGGGTGGAAATAGGGAACTTTGAGCGATAGGGTTGCTGTCTGTAGTGATCAACAGATATTTAAATCCTTTTTCTTGTAATTCCTGAATAACACTATATGCACAAATTCCCATTGAATCTTCTTGACGAAACGGATCAAGAAAATTTTCGTTGATTCAATTTCTTTCCTATGGCAGACGTTTTTAGGTTCTCCACCGCTTTGGTCTGTTGATAGAAAATATGTGCAACTTTTTTAACTTCCTTGCTTCGACTCACTTCAATGACAAGTTATGCGGTATCTTAATAATCAAACGTGCAGCTTAACTTCCATTCAAGAAAAAATCCCCAAAGTTCTGCAAGATCTTATCGTGAGGACTCTGCAATGTTTTTTATGACTTTATCAAGATTCACCTCAAGCTCAAGTGAGAAACTTGCTTCTCCAGAAAGAGAAAACAAAAAATTTCAAGTTCTAACTTCTGTTTGGTGCCAATCTCCAGCAATAGCAACTTCTTTCTATGACCGAACTTTGATAGCAGCAGGAGGAACTTAGCGTTAACCAGATCTTTAGGTGGTAACGCTTGGTGAAACTTCGGAATTGAAAAACTTATCCGCCAATTGAGATTCTCTGGAACCTAAGCACTTTCGAATGTAAGTAAATGAATGCAGTAAATCGAACCTATCAAATCTTCTTTGTGCAGAACTGTTTGATCTCTCGACAAAGATATATCTCTCAGGGTAAAAAAGGGAGTATCAATATCAACAGTCAAATTAATAAATCAACAGAAGAAGGTAAGTGAGCAATGGTTCATCCAATAGCAGTTATGATGTGATAAATTCTGTTCTTTATGTGGATTGTACCTTTGTCCATAGTGTGTTTTTTTTTCGAAATTTGCTGCTTTTGTTAATTCCATCATATACCAACGCTTCATCACACTGAACATTTTTTTTTCTCAACTTCCGGTTAACTTCTTGGAAATAAAGTGTCAAAAGTAAGTATTCTGCAAGTTTAAGGAAGATTATGCAATAATATGCAAAATGTTAGGTCATTTCGAAAGTTAACAAATGACTTGCATGAAATTTTAGAATTTAAATTTCTCAAACTTCGAAAATTTCTGCAAAATTAATAAAAAAATTGAAAAACTTTTTTTGCGAAAGCGGGACCAACTTTTGTATTAACATTGCATATTCCTGCAAAATTCCAGTGTTATGACAGAGCCAGGTACATTTGCTAATTGTTTCCAACGAGTCCTAGTGATGAGTGATCTATGTACCATTAAACAGAGAGGACGAGGATACTTCTTAAACATCAACATTTCGAATGAATATGCAACTCATCAGATAATGTAACGAAAGTCATCCAAAATGAAACTCCTCCCAACATTCCTTACGTTAGAAATGGATGATCAGCTCAAAAAAACACAGTTACTCTGATTTCTCAAATAACACTGGCTGAAAAATCCTGAAGTTGATCCCACATGAATCAATGACGGCTACTATCTTCTTCAGAGTGGAATCTGAAAGTTTTGGTCTCTATTTGACAAACGCCCCAGGCGCGAGACACTTTCCCAACCGCCTCCCCGTCTAATTAGCTCATGCTGTTTGGACTCACAATAGAGCTACTAGTGATCCAGGTGCTCGAAAGTCAAGAGCATTAGTGCAACTTTCAACAAGGAAAGATATTTGAGAATGAAAAATAAACATGTCAACATGAAGAGATTTCAATATAAGAATTAAACTTTGTCAAATGTGCACGTTGTGCAACGATCTGGGATTTGAAAGTCCGGTGTCCTTGTGATCGATCACTTAATTATCAGTATCACACATGAATGGCCGTTCTATTAATTATGGCTTTCCTGAAATACACAGAGGCAATGTCGTTTCTCTTGCCCTAATGCAGTTCAACCAACTCATTTTCCTTACATAGAATATTATAAGTCCTGAGTACAAAATAATCACTGTGTAAATCAGCCTTCTTTTAGTTGGCAGTTTCTGTGGTAACAATCCAACAGCTATTGAGTTTTGATACAACGCAAAGAGTCAGGAAGCTTGAGACAGCAGTCGTAAGTTAAAATTTAGCACTAGCCTATCACTAGGCCAAAAACGTTAATCTAAATATGATATTCGCTCTCCGTGTCACATTGTGCATTCAAGCGAAACACTAGATAAAATCTTCACCAAGGTGGATCAGGATCAGGACTCAACGGCTATAAAAAAGTCTGATTTCTCACCACTGCGATCTTGAATGAATTACTTTACACCAGCATTCTTTGATGGAAAATCTCCTTCAGTATATGGGTTTTTGTCAGGAGCATTCCTTTTTCTCTTTATATTTGTGAGCTGTCTCACTCTCTCAGACAATCATATATGCGAGGGTATTAGCGACAACGGGATGTACGTAGGCCCGACGGACTGTAATATTCTCGCGTAGATAATTCCGAGATCCTTTTCATGCCCTCTTTGAACTGTAACGTTCATTTTCATATTATGGTGGAGGATCATTAAGTTGATAACAACCTCGATTATTCTCTTCGACTTATGAAAGCGGTTTGGTATTAGGGTAGGTACAGCGTTTATGAGTTACAAGAAAACCTGAAGTATACACCTTGTTACGACTTTAGAAAATGCGCAAGGCTGCATGTAGATTGGGAAATTCCTAATTCCGTACTTTCCATTTTGCCTCTTTTATATATTAGTCTGTTCTATCAGATGAATATTTCACTGATGAATTTGATGCATCAGCTTCAACTCAGAAGGAGGAATAAAGTGGATTTTTTGGAAATCGTATGCAGACTCATGTTATATGATTTCAAAACAATTCGACTTAGCTTCTTTTTCAATCGCCATCTCAGATTTTTCAAAAACCTTATGCAGTCTCAAATATGTTCTATTTTTTTAGGCCATGACCATATTTCTCAACCCTTGACCACCTCTCCCAACTTTTTTAGTGACAACATGTCCATGGCGCACGAACATTTCAAGCATCGTGCCTGCTGGAAGTTGGAACTTCATGGCCTCAATGTCAGGACTCAGGACTCAGGACTCAGCAGTAAGGGTCAATAAGTTGATAATAAGTACGCCTGTGCATAAACTTTCAGCACAATTAAAGCTGAGCTGCACATTGCTGGATTAAGGAGATTGCAGCACATAGTTCAACTTCCAAGTTTCAAGTTCGCTATGAAAGTTTCTATTAAATTCAACATAAATATTCGAATTGCTGCAGCTGTTTCAAGGCGTGTCTCTCAAGTTATTCTATCTATTTAGTAATCATTTCAGAAATAAAAAGAAAAAGAAGACGTTAGGCTTATTGTAGTTGTCTTATCTAAATGTTTCTGCAATTAAATGGGGAGAGTAATGCATCTTCCATTGCACCAACGGTCATCACGTCTAAATTTTAACAATGCAAGTCACATATTCTTACGTGTCGTTTTTATCTATATAAATTCCTGGAATATTGAGGCGTATTCATCACCAAACACAACATCGATATATTATATATCAATATATAAAACAAACTCATCGTTAGTGATCCAGTTCGAGATTTGAAGGTGGACAATTTTTTTATTGTTCAAGGTCAATGGAGCGAATAAATACGTGAAGCACGATTCTCATGATATATATATTCATGTTGTTTGTCTACATGTCAACCAATACAGTCTTGCCAAAAATTGCAAAACACGTTTGAGTACGAAACGATTGGGGATATTCTTGTCAACATCTGACAAGCTAAATATTTTTTACTCAACGTGTTTGTGATATGACAATCAGACAGAATTTGGTTATCAACATTGTCCCCGTGATAATCCCTCCATCGAAAGTCGACGTGTAGACATCTAAAGTTTTAGTCTTTACATACACATATATCAGCGCAACATATACTTACTGCTCTACTGAAATGGAAGGATATGCATGCCTTTGATTTATGATCTTGATATCTCATCATGAAGAGAAAAAAAATTTGATCTCGAAGTCTATCTCTCGAACATACCGCAGCATGGGATTAATACCATTCGGTGTTAGAACTTTATCTTACGTCTGAGAATTTAACATTTAAACTTTGCGAATTTCAGGTGCAATGTTAAAGGCTGCGTCGTTAGATTTTGAGTCGTGACTCGTAACGTCTGACCTGGAGTGGAGAGGAATTGTGATATATTAGATCTTTGTGCTAACTAATTACACGATATAGGGAAATTATTAACACCAGCATACAATAGAGCAAGAGATTTGAAATAATAATGTATGTGTGTGTGTGTTACGGGATACGTACAGAAGTATACATATCCATGTTCATAAGTGAAATCGTAACATAACATACTAATATCCTTTATATCATCGTCAATCATCAATATTCAGCTAATCTTAACTTTTCACTTAATTGTCTTGCGGAAATACCGCTTCCATTGTGTCTTAAGCCTCTCAATCTATCAGGGCTATTTCCTCTTGATTTGATTTCATCATCCTCTAAATCAAAATAACCATAACCACCAAGTAAATAGTTCAAATTACCTGATTTCTCATGTGCCAAAACAGGACGACCTCTTTCCTTTTGTGCACTGACCAATTCTTCTTGATAAATTCTGTACACTTCTTCAAGATATTTCTTCAATGTATCTGTAAATCTCTGAGTTTGACGATGTTTAGATGCAACACTCACCGTTATTGAATTAGCCTTGATGATATAAGCAATACCAAACCCATTAGAAGTTACAGGACCAAACCCAAACATTCTTAATGATGGATTCCCACAATTTGAAGTAGAAATTACAGAGTTATTTATCTTATCCCAACCAGAATCAGCAAAGATGGATGGTATTTCCTTTGGATTATATTTTGGATCGGAATGAACTTTATTATTGCCAATGGTTGAATCTGAAGCAGCTTCATCATCAGTGGAGATATCCGATGTTTCAGCAAGATAACGTCTCCAAATACAGAATAGTGCATATAAATGACGATCCTGTCCTAGCCCATTCGAACACTCTTTTGTAGTCTGTGAATGTTTTGAACAAGCTTTTCTTAATAAATCCAACTTTTCATATCCTGAAACATCTTCAAAGAACCGACGAACAAAAAGATTAGATTCTAATGACACGGTTCTGATTGCCTCCGTTCTCCCGTGAAGGAATTGTTTTGTCATTGCAGGTTCATAGGTACATTCAACTTTACCATAAAGTGAATAATAAGCAGCTTGGAATGCCATTTGGACAAATGCATCCGGTGAACATTTTAACTTCTTAATAGAATCAGAACCATATCCGTTGAATTCTAGCACTGAAAACTCATTTTGAGAGATCAAGTCCGATAATCTAGTTTCACCAAATCTTAAGGATAATGATAAGTCGGACGTCAAATTCCATTCCAATTTTCTTGGGATTGTAATGATGTTGGTATCAATCTTGTCTTTGTTAGTGATAGATGGGGATTGAGTTTTCCAAATGGATGGTGAATTTGGATTGATTGCCTTTGCAAATTTCAAGATGGAATCTGTATAGATATCGGAACAGAATCTTAAAACGGTATGACCATCAACACCAGTATGCTCAAAATTGATCCCTGCCTTGGCATTCTTCGTAATAATTAGTTGTAATTTATCATACCATCTGTTTGTACAAGTACCTATTTGAACACCTTTATCAAGGATGGATAATCCACATAGCATATTCTTTGACAAATCTTCTGGTGATTCCAATTCAATATCATCTAAAACGACAACGAATAGTGCACTGTCAATAATTTTCAAAATCTTATAATTGATAGGGTCATTGATTAATGTATTTCTCAATCCAGCCCAATTCTTACGGTTTTCAGTGGTCAAGACCCCAAAGGAGGATCTAGCAATTTCAGAAGGTGTTGATTTTGAAGAGTCGTTGACAATGGATTGGAAATTGAAAGCTAATTCATCGTCAGTTAGGATTAAATTGTTATTTCTATCCAAAACATCAAACCAGTAAAACTGAGATCTTGAAAGAACGACAAGATGATGACTAGAAGCATCACTCTGTAAGACACAACCTGTGGAAGTTGGGATTCTAGCGGCACCAAATAATTTATGGTATTGGTCCATACATAGCGGGACACCTCTAACTGTATCTGGAGGCAATTCTTCTCTTCTTAAAGCTCTAATAAAATTCAAGGAAGATTGTGTTAATGAAGTTGCTCTTTTGATCTGAGTATTGTTGACTGGGGTAGGGTCGTCTTCTAATAGGAAAAAAGGGTTCAAGTTTAGCACCACTGGGGAATCATAGTTCAAATATGAATCATACCAAAACTGTTCGATATAAGAAGGTCTTGTCTTTTCGTATTCACGTAATTGTTGATCCAATTGAGGCCCTATTCCTTCCAAAAACTTCTCTGTGGCCTTGACTGTTTCTTCATGCTCATCTTCTGTCTGTAATGGTTTTAAGACTTGTAGATAACGTTGACAAGTGTCATTTAATGGTGGGATTGGTAGCTTTGTAAGCTTATCCTGGTATTCAAAAGTGGACATTGTGTTGATATAATAGGGTTTACTGCTGTCGGTAGATTGCTTTTTTGGGCAGCTTGAGCTCGTACTATATTATTATTATAGATGTTCAATTGGGGGAGGTATCTAAAACAAAGAATGAGAAAGAAACGAAACGTTTGATATTTATATTCATACCAATAGAGAATCTTTGCAATGACCAAAACGGATTCATGGAGAAGTTTTGTTTTAATGTTCCATTTCCCTTTTGATGATTACGTAAGTGTGGGTCACGATTTTTCACAGAGTCAAAAAAGTGACACAATTTGAAATCGCTCATACAAAAAAAAGAGAAGATGATAAAAGACAAAGTTAAGCAAAGATTTCAGATTTGAGATCGAACCCTTTGATGACTTTACTAAAAAGATTGTTTATAGTTTTGTAGGACCTTCTATTTTTATAGTAGTAATATTTGCATGATGTACCGCATTGTATAGAGGAACACTAAACATTCAATTTCACTTTCACAATGATTACAACCCATTTGAATTCTCTTTTTTTTTTCCCTTCCTCTCTTCCATTCATCAGAGAAAAAATTGCAAAAAAAAGTGGCCTCCGAACAAAAAAACACAAAAAACACAAACATCGGCTGAATACTTCCACAAGTAAAACTATTCAATAATCAAATAAATGATAAGAATTCACGGACAGAAGTGTCAGGGGAAGTGAGCACAAAAAAAAAAAAAAAAAAAAAAAGGTTGTTTCATGTTTCTTATTGGAACTATATGGCTCAGTTATCCGGGTTTTTCCCCCTGATGATCTTTGAGTTAAATTAAAAATAAGCTGACTGTCAAGTACGTAACGTCTATGATCATCAACTCTGGTAAATATAGGTCCACGTCAATGTCGGCTGAATTCCCAATCTACAACTGATCCGCGGGTTTCTAATATAGTTTAGCGAATATGCATTTAGAATATTAAGATATCGCTAATTCTATTATACCAATCATCATCATCAATTGTAATCGAATTGTCTTAAACGAATAGGAACTTTCAAATTAGCAGTCTTGCCTCCTTTGAAATGAATAATCAATTGAATACAGTATAATCTTGATAATATACAACTTTGAAAATTAGGAATCAAAGTTTCTGCCAAATTATCTCTAAATTCCAACGTGACTTTTAACTCTTGAGTATAATTGCCTTCATTAGTCCTTTTCCAATCACTAATTATTTTGAAATTAGACTTGAAAACAGGGACAAGAAAATGCATTTTCTTCATATGTTTCATGGCATTGATATCTGCAACAATACCTGAATCAACATGCTTCTTAATATCTATCCCATTTTTTTTAAATTTCTCTTCCAACTCTTGGTATTGTTCATAAAATTCTTGAAAATCCTTTGTCATTTTATCAAAGACAGCACCATTGCCTAAAAATAAATCTGATGAAAGTTTGATAGGAATAGAACTTGAGGAATACATGTTGATCACCAACAGACGAGCCTCAATTGATTTGATACTTGGTGGTGATGGAGTTTTCGATCTATCTGAAGGTTGAAAATTCAAATGCACAGCCAACTCCTCTAATTTTTGCTTTTCATTATTTGATAGAGCAGATGACATTCTATCAATATTTGCCGATCCAGTCGTACTCATTTCTGATATCTTATTTGATTTTCGAATCAATGATGGGGAAATATATGGCAAACCATCTTTTGGAATGTTTGATGATATGGTTAATAATCCATTTTGAGAATTATCAGCTTTAAATTTGAATAAAGGTTTATCAGCAGATGTAAAAGTAACAAATGATTCAACTTTGGAAAAATCAGGTGTAGCAAAAATTTGATTTCTTAAAGGGAAATTATAATTAGTTTGAACAGTGGAATTTGCCTCTGAACTTAATCTCAATTGTTCCATCTTTATCTGATGGTTTAATTCTAACATCTCTTCAGTTTCCCCTTCTTGAATTAATTTCAAATCTTTTTCGGCAGACTTAAGAGCATGTTCAATAGCTCTTTTTAAATTCTCCATCGAGGTTCTTGATGAAAATAATGAAACACCAAACCCGAAAGGAATAAACCTTAATGCATATTCTTGATCTTTAAAATTGACTATTTCAACACCATGTTGCTCATTAACTCTTGTCCCCAATAATGTAGCGTTGATCGAATAATTAACACATAGTGTATCAGCGGCAAAATCTCTAGTAACAATTGGTGAACCTCGTTGCCCCGAATGACCATAATTTAAATCAGGGTTGATTTCAATATTAGCATATTTGCCCTTTTTCTTTAATCTATCAACCCCTAAACTTGGAGGCAACAAAGTATGTAATTCTTGTTGATGACGACAAACATTATCTAGGGAATTATAAGGGAATTTGAAGACAAAATGTTTTTTATATTTTGTCTTTGGAGCCAATATTCTGGAATTCGGAAGCCCGATAGTAGTGCCATCGGTATCAATATCAAATGCTGAATATGAGATATTACTTGATGGTGAAATACATGCAGCTGACCAACATGCACTAAGATCGACCATATTCAAGAATCTTTTGTAAATTTGTTGTTGTCTCTCTTTATCCACAATGGAGATTGTACCTTCCAAATTGACATGGAAACCTTCGAATTGAATCGGTTGACTCGATGTATTATGAATGACAATATAACCATGGACAACATCACCTGAAGTATATTCCTTCAATTGTGATTCTGGAGTCAATGATTCAGGTTTAAAGGGAACAGGCATCGATTTTGTTACATTGATGGATATTGAAACCCCATCTTTATGGCAATTGGGTAATTTATGTAAAGAATCCAGTATGTTTTTACTGAAATAATTATCCTCATAAAATGAGTTCTCAATTGGTATAGTAGTGTTGGAAGTTGAATAATGGAGAGAATTAGTAGCAGATGTGGAATCTGAACGTGCAGATAGTTGGATTGAGCGAGATCGTGATTGTTGTTGAGTCAATGAAGAATTTGATTCAGGATTAGGTTCAGAATATTGAGGAGGAGGGGCAGCATCTATGTTTTCATGTAAGGAAGATGTTGGCGTTTGAAATTTGAAGGAATTATACATTTCAAAAGAAGGAAGCACATCAAAAACGACATCATTAGCATTCTCACCATCAGCAATATGAAGCTTTTGATCGATCAACCCAGTATGCACTTTGTTGGCATCATAATGAGCATTAGATCGTAAGATCTCCTCGGACTTTTGACGTCTTTGGTGTTCTCTCTTGAAAGCTGTTGAGTAATCAATACGGTCATAATCTTGTTCAGGTTCGTGGTCGTTTTCCTGTTCCTGTTCGTGGTCGTGGTCGTGGTCGTGGTTGTGGTCGTGGTTGTGGTTGTGTTCTATCGCGCTAGATAAAGATTGACCTGAGTTCAAATCTTTAGACATTGAATTGATAGTATGTTCTAATGCAAAGTTTAAATCAATAGCGCTTTAGTTAGCGCCATATATATATATATATATACCGGCTAATGGCCTATTTATATACACACTTTGGGGGAAAAAAAAACAAAAAAAAGGCCAGCTAATGCGATGAATTGAAACTGGAAATTATTATTTTAACCCTCGCGAAACTATTCTTAGATGACACAACAAGACAACAAGACAACAAGACAAGTTTTGGTAAGAATAGCGGGTTGGGTTTTTATTTCCTTATTTGCACTTGGAAGCGAAATGATTGGCCGGAGATATGCAAGTGCAAGTGTTTTGAGCGGAGCAAAATACAAAATGAAAAGAATTTTCTAAAATTTCTGTAAAAAAAACTTGTTATAATAATTGTAATTCTTTATGTTTTCCCGCTTGGGATGACTCACAATTGGTGACAATTTCCAGTTTAAAGTGTCATCATTATGCTGATGACACATGAAAGCTGTAGTAATTACAGTTATAATATCATAAAAGTTATCGTAGATCATTTAATGCTCCGCCGCGCATTTGATGAAGATTGATAGTGACTCATGTTGGAACTGTGGGTGATTATTGGTGTAAATATATAATAATTTATAAATTTAATAGTCACAATTGCGCCATTAAAACTATTTGTAACTCACATGGCGCTTAATAGGTATATAAAATGTGTGGATAAGCATTGTGGTAAAGGAAAGACTTTACCTTCAACAACCGAGACCAGTGAATCAGTGTCTTTGTTTTTTTCAATGACGGTTATAAGCGGTTTTCGGTTGTAAGCTGCATATTTAATGTATCCCAATTATTACTTATATATAATTTAATATGCAATACAATACTTATTTGAAATCGGTAATAGGAGAAAGGAAACAGGAAATGTGTCATATATACTTTAAAATTCTGTTTTTTTTTTTTGCTTTATACGGGTATAACCAAGATCAGAATGATTCAGCATGGCTCATAAATACTAACAAATTATACGGGATCTCATAATTAAAAATATAACATAAAAAAAAGAATCTCTAGTATAAAATTGGATTTTAAAGATCCTCAACATGGTAGCACTAAAACAGATTTGAATTGGCATTAGTACAATAGACCCAATAACATATAAAGATATATTCACACAGAGGTTTCATGATATATTATCTAAAATGTCCTATTAGCTCCCGCACTAAATAGAAGAACTTTGTTACCATTTCGATTAAGGAAATAGCGGAGATTTCCAACATTTTAAATTTTCGCGTTTTCAGATCTGCCAAAGAAAAATGAAAAAATTAAAAAAAAGAAAAAAAAGAAAAAAGAAAAAAAAAAGGGAAGAAAAAAAAAAAAAAAAAAAAAAAAAAAAAAAAAAAAAAAAAAAAAAAAAAAAAAAAAAAAAAAAAAAAAAAAAAAAAAAAAAAAAAAAAAAAAAAAAAAAAAAAAAAAAAGTTAACAAAAAGTTACTAGTAAGCTTAGAATAGATTCAAAAATTCTTCAAGGTTTGTGGGTTTTTATTAAGTTCTTATTGAGACTTATTGTTTTCAAATCTGTTGCAGCTTTTATTTGAATCGTTTTTAAAACAATCTGTGAGCCTGTTTTTTTTTTTTACTTTGGTTCATTTCACGCAAGGACATTATATAAAATAAATTTTTTGACACCAAAGAGAAACAACATCGTTAGTATCGTCTTTATTTATTTCACCACAATGGCAAAAAAATTGATTGATGGTAGAAAAGTAGGTAGTGGTCGTAAGAAAGGCACTGCTAAGACTTTAGCTGAAGGTAGAAAAGTGGGAAGTGGTAGGAAAAAAGGTTCAGTTAGTAAGACATTAGCTGCCGGTAGAAAGATAGGAAGTGGGAGAAAGAAGAATATTCAAAAAGTTACACAATTACAAAATGGTCTCACAACAGTATGGCCTCTGGATGCATATAAATTGAACGGTCAACAATTATCTCAACTAGAGCATGGACAACAACAACATCAACAACTGCAATTCCAAAATAATGGTAAATTGAATACATTTGACCACGAATTTACATCAGAACAACAACAACAACAACAACAACAACAACAACAACAACAGCAGCAGCAGCAGCAGCAACAACAACAACAACAACAACAACAACAACAACAACAACAACAGAAAACATCAACACTCATGAATGATTTCTCAAGCTTGAAAAATACACAGCTTCGAGTATTAGAATCATACCCTTCACAAAATGATGGAAATTTGGAATATAACAATGAAAAATTGAAGTTAAATGATATTAAATTATTGGTAAACAATTTTAATCAGAGAAAACTTGCCAGTATCACGACACAAATGACTCTGCAACATTCAATTCCTAATACTAATTCCTCATCTGAAGTTTATGTTGGATCATCACCATCACCATCCCCATCTATATCATCTTCTACCGCATCGTTAACCTCAGTTTCATCGCTCCCACAAAGTGAAACAGGTGCTAAATAAAGCGCCTATGATTTTTTTAATGTAATGAACCATGTATTATATAAGCTATATGATTGGTGTAGATCCGTATAAGAAACACAATTAGAACATTTGCTTGGTTACAGCAAACTTGAAGTTTGCTATTTAACGCTCTTTAACGCTCTTTAACGCTCTTTAACGCTCTTTAACGCTCTTTGACGCTCTTTGACGCTCACTTTTTGTGTTATGTGTTTAACCAAGTCTTAATTAGTAATTAAAAAAACATTGCTATAAAACTTTAAATTCTTTCACCCTTTGTTAAATTATTAATCAATTTTTTTCATTTTTATTTTTGTGTCAAAGTTGATTAACACGAAAAACAACCGCTTCCAATTTATTTTTTTTTCGTGATTTTTTTCGTGATTTTTTTTGGCAAAATCTGTTTTGTATATTTTCGGGTGTTATCGGGTTTTAATTAACTCTGCAAGTTGCAACTACTGGCCAGGCAACTGTGGTTACGAAAATCGACGCGGCTGTGCGTGCACAAAAGAAGAACGAAAACGCGACGTTGACCATGAAGCGGCTTCGGGTAAATCAATAAAATTCCAGTTCCAGTACAGTATTCACATGTCCCTCTAATAACATAGCAATTCTCTATTCAATTTAACATAAGAGAAGAAGAAGAAGGTTAACCAACCAAGTCACTAGTCACATTTTTATTACTAATTAATATCAAAACACTCACTGACAGTAGTGAAAAATTCACCCTGGAGGAACACATAAACATAGAAAAATATTTAATAAAGGATCTTCGGTCACAAAGAAAAAACATATCAAAATTAGATCTAGCGAATAAAATCTCGGCAATGGCTGTTTCATATCTAAAAAGCGGTCCCATAGCTAAACAGAATAGGAAATTTTCACCATAATGATCATTATTGGTCATGTGCTATTGTTCAACACACACACGTTTGTATAACAATAAAGCCGTGTGGAGAGCTCTTTTTATCCGTTATCAAATTACATCCAATATAAATCGCGAGAGATCAAATGATCGACATCGGCTCAATTAGATATCGCGGCATTGTGTAAACATAGCCTTCGAATAAGAACTTTTATTTTAAAGATCTACAAATGGCGGAACATGGTCTAATATATAATTAATAATATAAATTATTCTTTTTGATGCTCTAGCAATCTCTAAAGACCTAGATCAAAGATTTAAACCCCCCTGTTCTGTTATAATCAAATGAGGAAAAAAAAAAAGATTTGCTGCAGCTTAACGCCTCCCCAAGCAGATTCGTCGTACTACAAATTCGCCCCAATTATACTCCTTTTCAAAGTCCAAAATAACACCACAGAAGGCTGCCACCACAGAAGCTGCAGGATCGTCGCCTGGTTCGCTAAGTTTAAATTCAACTTTTTTGCCACCCAGTCTGATCTCAATTGGCCTATTTGGTCTTAAATTTTTTTTTGTACCAATGAGTTTAAATTGTACCAATCATTTTTGACTCATAAAGGTATATCATATAGAACGATGTTAAAAACAAATATTCATAATTAATCAATTGGTTGTAGTTCAAGATATAGTTTATAGTAACTCTTAATTCTCCTCATTCTAAGGTTAAGTTCATGTTAAAATTTCCTAATCTGACTCATAATAGACTCTTGATTATTTCTAGACTGCACAATTGGGCGTTTACCTGCATAACAAAGGTTTTATTTTTTTTTTTTTTGCCCACTATAAAACAACATGAAATTGTCTTCAAATGGGTATTGGAAAGTTAATGATCCTTTTAGTATTAAACATAAGGACTTTTCAATCATGTCGTCACATTTCCCTCCTCCATTACACACAATGCCAATGCTCTCTGTGGAAGAAGCTATTAAACCTTCCCGAGAGAGCATGAATATAATCCGAGTCGAGATTAGACTCACTGGGAATCCTTCTGCTGAAACCATATATAAGCCAAGAGATATAATCACTGGTGAATTGGTAATGTTCCAAACAGCAGGCAAAAAAGTAATAAAGGACGTTTATTTCAATGATGTTTCTATAAGATTTGAAAACAAGATGAAAACTTCCTTTAACGATGTCCCGATGACTATGTTCTCAATGTCAGATTCTCCAACACCTGATAAACTACCCGCTTTTGCTCATGATATGAAATCGCCCTTTGAAAGTTGTTCATTCCCCTTCAGTTTCACTATCCCAGATAAACATTTCGATAATCGTTGTACTCAAGGAATCGAAGAACATCGAAATCTATTACCTTCAATTGGATCGCCAGAATTGAATCATATTGTATTTAATCCTACTGATGTTGCTGGTGCCCATAAGATGGTACATTCAGATTCATTCGGTGTATTGAAACATTCAGAACATACTCAATTCTTAAACTATTACCAAATCAGCGCTCAAATTGCTCAAAATATTGATGGTAGAAAGAAATATGTACTATTTAGTCGTACAATGCAGATCAAAGTTTCTGGGTTAAAAATTGATCCTGTCCCAACAAGTGTTGATAACCCACTGGGTTTAGATTCTTCAAATTATTATATGGTATCTGATGTCAATCATTCTAATGAACTTAGTGTCATTAAAAGTATGAATGTCAAGGATACCAAAGGAGATCGAATGGGTGCCATCATGATAAATTCATTATTACCGGAGGCAATTATTCTAGATGATGTTTCCAAGACTAGCTTCCCCATTGATTTCAAATATTTGCCTAAATGTTCCCATCTTAGGGAATTCCCAGAAGTTACAATTTCTATGAGTTTAGAACAATATGTGATTCAATCAAAGAATTGTTTGAGCCCAATTGGTAACTTGGTTGAATTTCCTGAAGATTACAAGTTGAGTTCTAAAACTAATAATAAAGTGATTTATAAGAAAGTTCAAAATATTCATAAAGACGTTGTCAAGGCAGAACTTACATGGTTACCAGACTATACGAATGATAAATCTTATAATGGGAGTTATACAGTGACTATTCCATGTTTGCACAAATTGAATGAACTAACAGTACCTACTTTCCATAGTTGTCATTTACAAAACATTTATACTATGAAACTTCGATTTGAAGTTAGCATGAATACACCGGATAATGTTAGTTGCAATTCTAGTAAGAAATCATGGACAGAATTGGTTGGTTTCCGCAGAAGATCCAGTGAAAGCGAAGATAATTCAAACACTCTGAAATTGAATATTCCAATAGTGTTCACTTAAAGAAACTTATTCTTTAGAAGGTTGAAATAATAAAATTGAAATCTTTCCTTTTAGAAGCTCGTAGAAGGATTGTGTGTGTGTTTATTATTAAAAATTGAAAATAGGGTAAGTTTGGTTTCGCCATCGACACAAAATTCGCGGTCCTCCCAGATCATCATTATCGCCCTTTAAGAAACTACTAGCACAAAACTGTACAAAACCACACCCTTTTGAAGAAATAAAAGATACAATGGCTGAAGAGATCACCGTGACCATCAAGTGAGTGTTTCTATTTTTTTGGTTTTCTCATATCAATCTTATAAGCGATTTGTTACTAACTTTTCCAGGTCTTCTGTGGATAAAAAATATGAACTAACTGTCCCGTTGTCACTCACCGTTGCTGAATTAAAGGACAGAGTCGCTGCTGAAGCTGAAGTTCCCTCTGAGTCTCAACGTTTGATTTATTCAGGAAGAGTGCTAAAAGATGTAGATACTTTGGAAAAATACAACATTAAGAATGGCCATACCATCCATTTGGTTAAGAGTGCTGCTGCGAGAAGTACAAATTCAACCACCACTGCCACTTCAACTAGTCAATCCACATCTTCTTCCAATAATAATAACAATAATATCCCATCTAATTTGGCTGCTGGTACAGGGGCCTTCAACCCGCTTGCCCAACTTACTGGGGCCCGTTATGCCGGTTTGGCTCAACTACCTTCCGAAAGCATGTTTGGTCCAGATGGTGGGATGCAAATGCCTAGTGAGGAAGATATGGAACGTATGCTCGAAAATCCAATGGTTCAACAACAGTTAAATGAAATGTTGAGAAATCCACAAATGTTGGACTATTTAATTAGTCAAAACCCTCAGTTAAATGCCATGGGACCTCAAGTCCGTCAAATGATGCAAAGTGATCAATTTAGACAAATGTTAACTAACCCACAAATGATGAGGCAGATGAGACAGATGTCAGGAATGTTTGGCGGTGCTGGTGGCTTTGGTGGTCCTCAACAAAGCTCATTTCCTGCCCCAGGTGGTGATGATACTAACACGGATGTCGACACCGGGACTCATAACAATACAACCTCTAATACTGATAATACCAATGCTAACAACGCCGCCGCCGCCGCCGCTTCCAATCCTTTCGCTGCCTTGTTCCCAGGTGGTGCTCCTCCGGTCAATCCATTTGCTCTATTTGGCAATCCAAGTGCTCAAGGTGAAGCAGGTTCCAACAATAACAACGCTGCTGGTAATGGTGGGTTCCCACAGATTGATCCTGCAGTATTACAAGGCTTCCTAGGCTCTGGGGCCAATCCCTTTGGTGCTTTTGGTTCTGCTACTACTACTACACAGGAGACTGACAACAGACCACCAGAAGAAAGATATGAAAATCAATTGAGGCAGTTGAATGACATGGGCTTCAGTGATTTCGATGCAAACGTGCGTGCTTTAAGAAGAAGTGGGGGTTCTGTGCAAGGCGCAGTTGAGAACTTGTTGAACGGGATCTAACATGTAGCATTAAAATGAAGTCTTTCATCTTTTGTTGCTATTTTATCTGTATGTTAGTATTTTAGTGCTTGGTATATTGTGTATAGTGCCCTGCTCAAAACTGTTGATGTTGGAAAAAACAATGAAACGAATTACTTGTTCATCTATAAAAAAAAAATAAACACGTAGAGCAAGACACAGCCTAGGACAATTATAGAGAAAGAGAGCGAGACAGAAGTCAAGTTTTGCAAAATGTCTCGAGCTGAAGTGGTGTTAGAACCATCAGGAACTACGAGCGAAACGAAGAAAATAGCAAATGGCATAGATCTGTCGATTCTTCCCAGTATCGACATTATCAAAAGAGATGACCTTTTAGATGATATGGAGATCATTGCGAAGCGTTCAATTGGAATTCACCTGACAGAGATGGGTGTTGAATACTCCCAAAGTGCATTGGAGGCCTTTTTCGATTTGTTTCGTACACATCATGATACTTTATTGAGAGACTTACAGCGGATTACACAGACTCAAAGAAGGTTTAAAGCCAGTCCTAAGGACTTGAAAATCCTTTTAAGAGATCACTATATTACAATGAGGGAATTGGAGGATGAGCTGATACAATCTAGAAACGTTTCTGATGAACTGAAAGCAAAGAAAAAACAGTTGGAACAACAAGCAACGACTATGATGCGTTCTTTTTCCGGACAACAGCAAGAAATTGAAACGCAAGATCCTTCATTCGTGTTCTATTCTCAACATGATGATATTGCCGAATTGGTCCCACCATCTCACAAGAGACCAAAGGGTATCCCTTCGTGGCTTCCACAATTTCCTCCTGACCATACATATTTGAAATCACCACAGTACTTAAACAGAATTAGGGATCAGAAGGCTGTCAGAACAAAGGTTGCTGAGGAGAGTAGGCTCGGCGAAAAGGCACTTGAGCACTTGATTAGCTATGAGATCAAATTAGAAAAAACTGAGATTGTGAAGAGGATACCAGAAAAGAAGAAGGTACAGGCTCAACAGAAGGAGCTGCTGGAACAAAAAGAAAAGAATGAGTACAACATCTGGACAAGTAAAACAGAAAAGAAGTTTGATATTGTCAAATATTCTAAAGAAAGATTGAGATTTTTAGAGAGAAAAAAGCAAAAGAAAGAGGCAAACAAACAGCTGATCGATCATGAATATATAAATATGATAACTAAACTGTCTTTCTATAATGACGAAGCCGATGAAGGTTCAAATACAGCAATAATGCAGCCACAAAAATTTATTGAGTCACAATTTCAGCGGGCCATTGGATCTTTTGCTGGGTTGAAAGAGCAAAAGCAACAACGTGAAGAACAAAGAAAAGTGTTACAAGCTAAAGAAGATAAAAAACGAGAAGAATTGAAGAAACAGCAAAGTTCCAAATTTGATGAGTTTGATGCCTTTGAGAATACAGATAATACGTTCAATAACTTTGAGAATTTTGAAAACTTTGGAGATAACGATAATACTGATAATAATGATAATAACGATCAAGAAAGATCAGTCTTTACTTTCGGTGGTGAAGTTTTAGATAAAGAACATGGGGAAGATATGGATTCTATCATAGGAAACGATATTGTTGCTGAAACCGATGCCGTCTTTGAGTTACCTAGTGACAAACCAACGTCTGAACTTGAACCCGAAACGGAAAGTGATGTACCAAGAGCCACTAAAGAATCACTTTCTCAGCAACCATCATTATCGTCGCTGTCATATACCTCGAGTTCTGTTACAGCCGAAACTCCTATTGTTGCTTCAGAAACGCCATCTTCAGCTCCATTGCAAAGCTCTGACCATGTTCTAACACAACCACAAACAGGTCTGTCAAGCTCACAACCTCCGAACCCATCGGGAGTGGCACAAACGGCCATGCCTCCAGTGGTGCAAGATTCTGATGAAAATGATGATCTGTTTGATGATGTGGCCGTCTAATGATGTGTTCAGCATTGAGAGAATTCATATGGCCTTTAATGACACTATCCCATATTCGTAGCCGTAGTAACGAATAAACATCCAAACACCCCATACAATTCAACTAAAAACAAAAAGAAAAAAAAAAACACAAAGTAATTTTGCTCTTTCTCGAAGTTGAACTTAATAAATTTTAAGACTTCAATTGAAAGTTCGTTTGTGTTTTAGAACTGTTGAACTCTGCTACTTTGTCCATTATAACCAATTTGAAAATTCATCCTGAAAGCCGGCTTCAATTTCATCTCTGGACAAGAATAATTAACATTTGCCAAGTCCATACATACACAAGAAGATGAGTGAGGTTACACCGTTGAAATTACCAGAATCGACCCCATTCCCGGTCAAAATATTCTCCATTGAGATAAAAAAGGGTGAAAAAATACAAAAACATCAACAGATACTCCGTTATTCCTACTGGGAATTCCAAGATGCCATCCCTAATGGTGAAACTTCAGAAGATGAATATCTCAATCATCAACCTAACAAGAAAGTCAGAGTTGACCTGGTAGGGACGTATGAATCCCCAATTGATGGTGTAATTGATGAAGTGCTCATTAAATCAGGTGAAGAAGTCCTGAGTAGTGATCAAGTGATCATTAAAGTTGAAGAACCATGTTCTCATTCCGTCCAATTTGGTGGATTATGTGCAATCTGTGGGAAATCCCTAGATGAAGAGAATGATTATTCTGGTTATAAATATGAAGATCGTGCTCCAATTTCAATGTCACATGGAACAAGTGATTTAAAGATTTCTAAAGATGAAGCTGAGAAAGTGGAAGAAAAATGGACAAAGACATTGTTGAAAGATAAGAAATTGATATTAGTCGTCGATTTAGATCAGACCGTAATCCACGCAACTGTGGATCCCACTATTGGCGAATGGATGAAAGATAAGTCCAATCCGAATTATCCATCTTTAAAGGATGTCCAGACTTTCACATTAGAAGAATCCGTATATCCGTCAATTCCAAATGCTCCAAAGCCTCCATCACATATAAGGTGGTATTTCGTTAAACTAAGGCCAGGTCTTTCTGATTTCTTAAAAAAAGTTTCTGCCAAATATGAGTTACATATATACACAATGGGTACAAGGGCATATGCTAAATCAATTGCTAAATGTATCGATCCTGATGGAAAATATTTTGCTGATAGAATCTTATCGAGAGATGAAAGTGGTTCCTTGACACAAAAATCTCTGGAAAGATTATTCCCTACTGATACCTCGATGGTTGTCATCATCGATGATAGAGGTGATGTTTGGAATTGGAGTGATCATTTGATAAAAGTTGTTCCTTTCGATTTCTTTGTTGGTATTGGGGATATCAATTCTAACTTCTTACCTCAACAGAAGTCATTACTTGGTCCATCGAAAAGACGTGGTTCAATTGCCAAATTACAAGAGAAATTGATCGAGGAGAATACATTAAACAAAGAGGCATCAAGGGAAGCTGAGAATCTTGAACGCAAGATTGAAGAATTAAAAGAAGAAACTAAGCAAAAGTTAGAAGAAGAAACTGATGGAGATGAGATTTCAATCGAGGAAATACAACTAACTGAGCGTCAAAATGAAGAATTATTAGCTGCAAGATCATTCGAAAGAGAGGCATCATTGGAAGCACAAAAGGAAGAGAGACCCTTAGCAAAATTACAAAAGAATCTTGATGAAATGCTTGATCATAAGGGTGCTGAGAGACTATTATATGATGACGATGATGAACTGAAGAGCCTAGAAGAAGCATTATTAAACATCCATGCAAGATTTTATCAACAGTATGAAACAGATGAAGAATTACCAAATATCAAATATCTGTTACCAACCATCAAGGAACAAGTGTTCAAAGGCTTGCAGTTCGTATTCACCGGGTTATTACCACTTGGCACGAATATCAATAATGAAAGTATTGTTTTATGGGTCAGATCATTTGGTGCAACCGTGAGGACCGAAGTCACCTTAGATACCACACACATTATTACTAAGAGTCCACACACGTATAAGGTCAGACTTGCCAAGTCCTTGCTTCCAAATGTCAAGATTGTTCATCCAAATTGGATATTCAGTTCCTTGACCCATTGGATAAGAAGTGATGAATCGGACTTTGAAATTCCAGTCACTGATGAAAAATTATTGCCAAAGGATGAAGTTGAAAAATATAAGCAGAAGTTAGAGGATGATGCGCAAAGAGCAGCCTCTGAGCCATTAGTTTCTGAAGAAATTGATGAGGGTGATGATTTATTAACAGGTAATATGGACTGGTTAGACATGGGTGATGAAGGTGAAGATTTCTTGGACTCAAGTGAAGATGATAATGAAGACAATGACAATAATGCTACTGATAATGATAATGATACTAATAAGAATGAAAAAGAAGGTAATAATAGTAAAAGAGCTCTAGACGATAATGACCTTGATACCAAGAGAAGAAAGCTGGATGAAGGTGACGATCAAGAAAGTCAAGATGAAGAAGATGAAGAAGATGAAGACAGCTTAGCTGCTGAGTTAATGCTAGGATTAGATGATGATGATGATTGAATGAACATGACGTCATATACTTCAAGGAGAAGCTGTAGAGTAATGTAGAATCTTGATGGTGAATTAAAGTTCAAAGTGATCTTATAGAATACAATCCAGAACTGACGGAGCAGCTTTGCAATGACTTCATCAAGTCCCTGAGAAAATAGTTCTTTAATTACATCAGTGTATTTGGGAACTGGGTTTCTCAATCAATTATAAGAGCAAGCAAACACAAGCAGTCTAATTAACTCATTATCTGGTATATTTAAGCAGAAATACATAGATGATCATAATTATGGATTAATCAATTGTAGTTCATGTATTCAAAGCCCAACTTAGATTGGTTAAATCAGATACTTTTATAAAATTTGACTATCATGACAAGCATATTTAAATCAAAGCAGGACCATGTTTTCTATTCGTCCGAATGCGTATATCAGTAAGTGCCTATATTATCTTAACACTAATATATCTATTTGGATTAAAATGCGCCGAGGTGGATTCTCCTGCCTAAGGAAAATCACGAACACAAACAATCGTGTGTCTCCAACCGAAAAAATAACAATCGTACATGGAACAAAACGTTTCGAGTTGTTGTTACTGCCAAATATTTACCTTTTAAACATTGCAATTGAATAGAATGAGCGATAACGGCCAGAAGAGTATTGATGAAATTGTCAAGGATTGGCTCAGTGTCGATATTGTGAGTGTCCTTGCTTCTTTAAAAGCATGTTTTCATCAGCACTAACAGTCACAACGTAAGAATCTCGATACCAGACAGGAGATCATCGACTTACACGATGCTGGTGAGGTTGAAGAATTGGAGAAAAGACTGAGACACAGGATTGAATTTGGAACTGCTGGACTGAGGTCGAAGATGGAGGCTGGTTTCAACAGATTGAACGATGTCACTGTCTTACAGGCATCTCAAGGTCTAGCTTCTTATGTCTCTAAACAAACAGATAATAGAAATGTTATTATTGGACATGATCATCGTTTGAACTCCAAGAACTTTGCTGAAATCGCAGCTACTGCTTTTTTACTACGGGGGTTTCGAGTTTATTACTTGGCTTCATTGCTGGAAATTGGTGATCTTGTTCCTACTCCAATGGTCCCTTATGCTGTTGACTATTTTAGTGCCTCTTGTGGTATAATGATTACTGCTAGTCATAATCCAGCTACTGATAATGGGTATAAAGTCTACTGGAGCAACGGCTGTCAGATTATTCCACCTCATGATCACGGAATTGCTGATGAGATCCTTCTGAATTTAGATCCAATAGAGGACGCCTACGAAACCAATAAAATCATTGAGAAATCCGTTGCTAAGGGTGATTTAATCTTCTCAAAAGAAGAGATTCTAACAGCTTACCTGCTACATATCAATGCACATCTGATCAAAAGAGAAGTGGACACGTTGAGATTCGTCTATACTCCAATGCATGGTGTTGGGCTGGAAGTGTTTTCAAAAGCAGCCTCTTTGTTAGGAGTCAAGGAGCTAATTACTGTTAAAGAGCAAGCACAACCAGATCCATTGTTTTCAACCGTTATTTTCCCAAACCCTGAGGAGAAAGGCGCTTTAGATCTTGCAGTTGCCAGAGCTAATGAGCTAGATATAGACTTAGTAATAGCCAACGACCCTGATGCCGATAGATTTTCAGCTGCCGTCAAATATGAAGGCCAATGGAGGCAATTAACTGGTAATGAGCTTGGCTACTTATTTGCTAATTACATCTATAGCACATTTGAAGGACCCTTATCACAGCTATACTTTGTCAATTCTACAGTGTCATCACAAATGGTCCGATCGATGACAGAGAGTTTAGGATTGCACCATGCTGAGACATTGACTGGGTTTAAATGGATCGGTAACAGGGCTATTGAATTAGAGAATGAAGGGTACAGCGTCCCATTTGGGTACGAAGAGGCTATTGGGTTCATGTTCGAAGGGATCCATGATAAAGATGGGATCTCAGCAGCTACAGTTTTCTTACAAATGGCACAGAATTGGAAGGATAAGGGTACTAATGCAATTGATGTTCTACGTGAAGGGTTTGAAAGATATGGATATTTCAAAGAATATAACTCTTACTATACTGTTCCGTCACCTGAAACCATCGGGATTATCTTTGATAAGATCAGAGGCCGAGCAACTCCTTATCCTGAATTACTAGGCCAATATAAGATCACTTATTGGAGGGATTTAACTATTGGATATGAATCAACGACGGAAGGGAACATCCCAATATTACCAACTGATTCTTCGTCGCAGATGATCACTGTTAAACTTTCAACGGGAGAGGCTAGTGAAGAAATCAGATTCACAATGAGAGGGTCAGGTACGGAGCCTAAATTGAAAGTGTACGTAGAGGCTAAAGCAGGCAATGAAGAAACAGCTTCTTATTTGGCCAAGGAAGTTTGGGATCTACTGAAGGTTGAGTTCTTCAGACCTGATGAGACTGGGCTTGTAGAGGCCGCACATTGAAAAATGTATATGCTTTTGGATCAAATATACAAACCCAATTTACGAGTTAAAAATGGCCCCCAAAACAAGCTCGAGAACTAATAACAAGAGTGAATTTAATGCACTGTATTTCCCACTAATCCCATCTCAGTTCTACTAAAATAAAACTGAAACAGGGTTTAGTCACTAAAATCGTGTTCTCTCCACGCTTTCTTGTTCACTTTTCTGAAACCGAAAAAAAAACGTAAATGAGCTCAGAAGCAGTGAAACAGCACCAAATCAAATAACCGAGAGCTTTTTTAAAAGTCATCTACGGCCATACTGAAATGCTCAGGGCCATTAGAAATGTCAATGAAAAGAAGCATGATCTTCCTATGTGAGTTCCTCTGCAAAATTCTCTTAATTGGTCTAGATTAGAGACAAGTATCTTCTTTCGAGAGTACTAACAACTGATAAGAACTCATGATGATTTCAAGCCAAAGAAGAGACATCTGGAGCATGGAGATAGAATAAGGCTTGGTATTTATATTACTGGTACCATTCTGGTGGTAGTTTGGCTCTATAAATTGGTTTTCTGCGGTGACACTACTACTTCAACGTATACCCAAGAGGAAAGTTCATCCTTCAACAATAACAAGCTATCTAAGGACAATGAAAGGTTTCATAAGTTCGATGCAGGAGTTGAGCAATACTTAATTGATAACAAAGGAGTTGTCCAGGGGACGACGCAGTACAAGCAATATGAAAAGGAAGTTGATGAGCTGTACAGCAGTTCTGTTGATTATTATGATTTGAATGATTTCACAGGGAGTCCGCAAGGTGAAGAAAACGGTGATAATGTTCTATTGCTAATTCCATTGAGAAACGCCGAAGATGTGCTGCCGTTGATGTTCAAGCATATCATGAACTTGACCTACCCTCACTCGTTAATCGATATTGCATTTCTTATTAGTGATTGCTCTGAGGATGATTCCACTCTGGAAATGATCTTTGATTATTCGGTCGCTTTGCAAAATGGGAATTTGACACACATACTGAATGAGCGAGCAAAGGAAGAGGCTAAGACCAAAGGAACGAAAGATCTACATCTGAAATATATGGACCCAGAGTATATTAATAATCTGCAAAAGGCATTCTCACCACCATTTCATCAAGGTTACTCTTCGACATTCAGATCGATCCAGATATTTAAAAAAGATTTTGGCCAAGTAATTGGCCAGGGCTTCAGTGACCGACATGGTGTTCAAGTGCAGGGAATTAGAAGAAAGTTGATGGGTAAAGCCAGAAATTGGTTGACAGCAAATGCTTTGAAACCATACCATTCATGGGTTTACTGGAGAGATGTTGATATTGAAATGATGCCTGGTGAGATCATCCAAGATCTAATGAAGTTTGATTATGATGTTATTGTTCCAAACGTATGGAGACCATTACCTGAATTCTTGGGAAATGAACAGGCTTATGATTTGAACTCATGGGTCGAATCTGAAGAGGCACTAAAACTAGCCGCTAGTTTGAATGAAGATGATGTTATAGTAGAAGGATATGCTGAGTATCCAACATGGAGAGTGCATTTGGGTTATATCAGAGACAAAGATGGTAATCAAGGTGAGATTTTAAATTTAGATGGGGTTGGTGGTGTCTCTATTTTAGCTAAAGCTAGAGTATTTAGACATGGCGTTCAATTTCCAGCTTTCACATTTGAGAACCATGCTGAGACGGAGGCATTTGGAAAGATGGCTAGAAGGATGGGCTTCAAAGTTGGTGGGTTACCACATTATACAATCTGGCATATATACGAACCGAGCGAAGATGATTTGAAAGAGATTGCTAAGAAGGAAAAAGTAAGAAGGAGACAGAAGAAGAATAGTTGATTATAGATACATTGAAAAAAAATAGCTGTTAGCGATTTTTGATTTAAACTAACCAATTTGTAGCATCCCTAACAAAGATTCTTCAAGGACACTTTTCAACATTCCCTATGAGCTTCCTGCCGATCCTTGGAATGTTATCTCAGTTTATTACGCAAAATATATGGAAAAACTTGTTTAAATTCCCTCCACAACTGGTGTAATAGTATATTACAAGCAAAGAAGAACCATGCACAATCACTGAAGGATTCTTGTGTGTTTCGCTTTGTGGCGGTACAAAGGTTCCTACGCCGGAATAATTACAAAGACAAGATTCTGGTGTTCAACATGGTAGAATTTGGAATAGATTTCAGAAACAAGAAGAGAAGTCACAAGAAGAATAAAAACCACAGCCGAATTTAACCAGTCTCAATAGTTTTTCAGTACGCCTCACAAAGCTTACCAGCATAAAGATAACGTTTTACAGTCTATTTACAATTCATCTGTAATTCGTATTAGTGATTCGCGAATCCGTTTTTAGCTTTTATTCTTCTTCTCCCGTTTCGGAAAATCGTGATTTCCCAAAACGGAACAGAAAGCACGATTTGATGCAGTTTTATGCGGATCGAGAAATATACACGCGGTAGGGGACACATGACAAAAACAAAAATAGCATTGGCAAAAAGGTGGGGTTTGATGTCAATTTTTAGACGGTTAAAGTGTATGATTGAGAATTCAAATGCTGATTTCTTTACTGAGAGTGTTTCAATCCTGGTAAAATCTCTTTTGATCTGCAATTTTTAATTTTTGTGTTCTACAAGCGATTTTTTCGAGAGCCCACTTTTACAGGAAAAGAAAAAGTGTTTATCCGGGCCAAAAATTAAGAGAAAAAACCACAACAAAAGATTTCAAGACTTCACCAGCTAACATTTTCGTAATCACCTGCTCACAGTTCTTTGTTCATTTTCTCATTAAAACCATTGATTCTTCCTTCCAAAGTTCTTCAATCAAGAGAACTGCTTCTCCTCCATCTACATAAATGTTTCAATTTTTTCTGCTGCTGCTCACATTCTTCCTGGCTTCCACGCTGGCGATAATACCGGTTCAACCAGACAGATATATCACCAACGATTCATACCTGGTTTCCAACCTCCAAAAATCATTAGCACCGTCATCATCATCTCTTTCTATATCTAAAGGTCTTCAAGACTCTACTACTCTGGGATCTTTTACTGAAAAATCGGTCAATTCAACATCAATTGGCAATTCCACCGTGTTGAATTTGATCCCTGGCATTTCACTGCTCCAGACTGATCAATACAATGAATGTTATTTTGTAAATACTACAATTGGCCAGACAGAGTACCCTTTAATCATCGATACAGGCTCAGCATATTTATGGGTGTATGGTGAGGATTGTGTTGAGGACCTATGTCAAGATGAAAAATTGTATACCCCAACAGAGAGCATTAGTGCCACCTCCACTTTTGCCTTGGCTTATGTTACAGGCTCTGCAGTGGGAGAAGTTGTTGAAGATAATATCATTGTCAATAAGTTGGCAACAACACAAAAATTCAAATTTGGTATGGCCCAGATCGTGCCTCAATTCTTTGATAGATATCCTGTCTCTGGCATCTTTGGTCTACCGTCAAATGACAGTTCATCGATCGAAAGCATCATCTCAGCTCTACAACAGTCACATGCTATTGATCATAAAAGATTTTCAATTTCAATGGGTCAAGTTAATCCAAATGATAATACTTATCCAAACGATGGTATTTTTGCAATTGGTGATCCATTACAAGAATTATACCTCGGGGATATCCATTATGTATCAGTTGTCGAGAACCAGGATAACCACTGGTTGATTGTCATGGATGAGATCTTTGTCGGTAACGATGCTGTCAGATTTACACAAGGTACGTTGATTGGTTCAGTTAATTCCACCATAAAGAGAAATGCTATTGTTGATAGTGGAACAACTGTATTAGCAGTTCCAAAACAAGACGCGCTGGACGTCCATGCCTTTTTCCCTAACTCTGTTACTGATGGCACAAACTTTGCCATCTACTGTAATTCTACACTGGAACTGAACTTTCAGTTAAATAACATCAATTTCACCCTGGGTCCATCAGATTACCTGGGAACTAAATACGCCGCTAATTCAGGCTATAATGGTTATTGTGTGTCTAACATCCAAGGCATCACCGCCGACTCATGGATCCTTGGTGCCGTGTTTTTAAAGACCGTTTATGCTGATTTTGACATCGACCAACAACAAGTTGGATTTGCTAAGAGAAACAGTGCCGTGGTGTTGACCTCCACAACCACTTCAGCTCAAAGTACAGCCACTGCTACAGGCTCAAACTCAAGTTCCGGTTCAGGCAAGGCCCCTAAAACTTCAACACAGGTCTCAGCCGCTAAGGGTTTTGCTGGGGCTGTTTCGGTTGATCAAAAAGTCTGTTTCCTATCCATCTTTACTTCGCTGTCTGCATTATTGTTGTTATGAACTCATAATAGTTTAATTTTACAATATATCCTTTATAGATTATTGCCATTGTTTTTCTTCTGTTTCCTAATATATTTCAAGTCATATAACACACTTTTTTGTGGTTGTGTAATCGTAAGACGATAATTTACTTAGTATAACAGTTAAAGGGTCTTTGATCTCGGATCTTGGATCTTAAATCTTGAATCTAATTAATCCCCAAACATGCTTATCACTATAAAAGTCTATAGAAAGCTGATCCTTTCTTTTTGAGTCAGAACATACTCACCGATATATCGCTTCAACATGAAGTTAATTTTAACTTTTTGTGGATTTCCAACTTAAAGCAGCCATGAATTTCAGTGAGCTGATATTATTCTTACAAAAATTACCAATTTAGTACAGCTTCCGTTTTGGGATAATGAAATAATATCTCACATCTCCCGAGCCGATGACGCAAAAGTATGGCTGTAAATGATCAAATAAGTAGAAAATGGCCATAGAAAAAAGATACGAAGCTTTCATATATAATAAAGTGGATATGGACTGATCTTCTAAACTCTTTTTAGTTTTGATAGGTGGTCGGTCTTTGTTTCTCCATTTTTTTTCTATCATAAGATGACAGTGGATAAGTTTAATATCCAATCTATCGCTGTGATTGGCGCTGGTCCTGCTGGCCTAACTGCCTTGAACGACTTCTTAAAGACTTCAAAAGATGGAAGGTCGGTTGTTGGGAAGACCAAAGACAATCTAAAACAAGAAGAGAGAGCATTCAAAAAGGTTGTTGCCTTTGAACAAAAGGGTGATGTTGGTGGGGTCTGGAATACTTCGATCGAAACAGCGGACTCAATCCCAGAAGAGATCATCAAGACTCAGAACTACCACAAACCAGAGGTCCTCCAACCAAAAGTTCCGATTCCTAAGGAATTAACTACTAATTATTCAGTTGATTCTCCCTTAGTTACAAAAGGTGATGATAATGAGCTACAATGGAGAAGATCAGGTGTTTATCCAGGCCTTTATACCAATGTTCCTTCCCAATTCCTACGTTTCTCATCGAGCGAACCAGAGCCAACAGACAACAAAACCCTTGATCCACTGATTACTTATCAACAAGTTAACGATGTGCTTACAACCTTTGCCGATGATAATGACTTGAGACAACATATCAGGTTCAATACTCAAGTCGAAGATGTCGCCAGAGATGGAGATGGGAAGTATACATTGACTTTGAGGCACTCTGATAACGGCAAAGATGAATGGTACACTGAAAGATTTGATGCAGTCGTGGTTTCTAGTGGCCATTATTCTGTACCTTATATTCCACAGATTGAAGGCTTGGAAACAAGACCAATTGATTCCATCATTCATTCGAAATCATTCAGAGATGCTCAAGACTTCAAAGATCAAGACGTTTTAGTTGTTGGTAGTTCATTAAGTGGGATTGATATCATCCAATATATATATCCACTAGTCAAGTCATTGACCATTTCTAGAACTCCAGACAAAGAGGAAATATTCCCATGGTTGACTCGCGCTGCTAATCAATTCGATGCCAAACCAAGAATCTCCAAGATAAATAACAAGACCGTCACTTTTGTGGATGGGTCAAGTCAAGACTTTGATAAGATCATCTTTGCAACCGGTTATCATTGGAATTATCCATATTTGGGAAATAGGTTCATTGAAGTCAGTGGTGAGGTGCCAACTTCCTCCTCTCGCATTAAAGGCCTTTATAAAAACATTTTCAACATTGAGAGTCCAAATCTTGGGTTTGTGGGGATCACTTTAACTTCCGTCAAGTTTCATACTTTAGAGACGGCTGGTGCTGTACTTGCTGGTGTCTGGTCCAATGCTAAACAACTTCCATCCAAAGAAGAACAAACAAAATGGGAACAAGATAGATTAGCGGCAACTGCTGACAACGTTATCTTCCATTATTACCCATATAACGTTGTTAAGGAACAATGGATTGACGATGTATTTTCACTTGCCGCTCATGATAGAAAAAATCCTTTGGATGGGGAGGACATTAAAATCTTTGAAAAGGCATTTGAAATTGCAGAAAAAGTGTTCAACGATTTGAAAGACCAGAGAATTAAGTATGAGGACACAACATGAGCCACCGTTACATAGCGCTGCAAATATACAATATATGTTACCACACGTATTTATTTTCGATTGCTATATCCAGAAGGCTCGAAAATACGTCTCTCAATGCATCATCCTGGCGATATTCCGGAAGGACATGTGGAATGGGAAAGAAGAGCTGTTGGACGCTGACATGATCTTTTAGTGTGAGTTTGATGTATAACTCTGTTCACCACAAATCAATTTTTAATGTCCTCTAAGAATATATAAAATAATTCATTGTCCGTGGAATTCAAGAGGAATCGTCCTCATAAAAGGAGCCCCAAACCGAATATAAGATTTCATACATTTAAAACAGTTTCTATTTATCAATGATTGAGATTATTGCAACATATTTGATGGCGGTTAAACCTTTTAACTGGCTGGCAGAGTTCGCAAAGAAGAAACGAGCACCAGAAGAAATACACCAAGGATTAATCGATTATGCAAATAGAATAACACAATGGATCATTGAGATCAGAACTTACATATTCAATCCCGCTTGAAAACGACACATTCGATATAATGTTAAGAGAAGGACACTAAACATCTATTGAATAATAGACGAAATCCAATAAGGCCCAGCACTTATGTCTTGAAAGTATTGATAGATGATATTCTCATAATTTTTTCACAGTACAAATTCACCTTCAGTGAGAGTGGATCCAAATATGAGAGTGTTTTATTCCAGAGTTAGAGACATGTTGTATGTGCCACTTCCTCAATTCCTCAGTCTGTTTTTGTCATATGATAATCGACATTGATAGCACTATAAGGCCACCATAATTGAGAGTGCTCATATTATGTCCCCAGTATTGTATACTGAATCTGCTGGACACTTGTTGAATAAACTTTTAATTCCAAGCAAACAAATCACTATCAACATTGTACATATCTGAGCTAGGCACCACAAGATAGTCATGGATATTAAAGACCCTTGCAATACTGACATATTCTGGAAGAGATCCCAAAGTACTCTTAAAACTTTCCATTATAGCATCAAATCTTTCTCCTTGCGAAGAGATGGATCGTTGTGTAATCGATGGGATAGGCGGTAGGCCTGGAAAGACTCCGCGGTTGCTTTGACTTAAAGGAGCTCATTATATCGGGGTGTCTATTTTTTGAGAGTGCATCTGCGACCCAGCTGAATACGAACAGAACGAGTGCCATAAAATTCACAAATAATCGACCACATATTCGCAGGATGCCCTCTGAAAGGTCTTTCTCTATCAGACGACTTTCAGGTTATATATCTTCGAGTACGTCCACGTTTCTTAAAAGCTTCATAATCTCATAATAATATATGTCTTTCTGTAACCGTGTGCACAGCTTTATTCCTTATTTTTATTATAGTCTAATTCTTTATTTTTGCTTTGTGTAAAAATCTCACTTTTGACACATTAGTTTACCCGTGATGGGATGACAGATGTTATATTCTTCCCAAAAAAATTTGCTGTAAGCACTCCAATTTCCAAGCTGTAATAAGCTCATAATAAACGAACGGTCGCAATACGACTCAGAATTCGACTGTGGGCACCAGAAGGCAACATCTTTTGTAATTCATAACGATTGAATTACAATCATCACAGCACGATAACTGACCTTCATTTCACAACATTCGTTCGAACTGGTTAAATAGGAACACTAATCTTACTCAGAACATCCTCCACAATTAACTCTGGTGTTACTCTTTTCATCAATTCTTTGGCCAATGCCAAGTCACCGCCCCATTGCAACGAGGGTTCTAGTTCTGGAGGAATTAATTTTATATGCAAAGGAATCAACTTTCTTGCAGCCAGTTTCACAATTGTAGGAATAACAAATTCCCTGTCAAAAATAACACAAATGGCTTTGGATAACAGCTGCAACTCAGTTACAAGTCGAGTGGGCAGTCCCGTATCGACACAACGATGATTTCTCACAAACACAATGATATCGTACGTATACCTCAGCATTTCAGGGACCATGGTGATTTGATTCAGTGTGGAATTCATCCTTAATATATCATGGATCTTTTCTTTCCCTTCTGAACTTGACTTTAGAGGTTGTGGGTCGTCTGGATGTTCTGGATGATGTGGTTGTTTGATCCATAATTGATCAATAATAGATCGCTTTAATGTCTTTTCCTTGATATGGTTCTCATCAGATATGCCAAAGACGGAGAATAAGCCTGAAGCTGTGTAATTGACTGCATCATGGGTGAACTTCTTTTTCCGGAGCAAGCCAGCTATCCAGTTTTGTATTTCCTCACTAAGATTCTCTATGCCAACAATGACGTAGACGAAATGTAGTTTGTAATTTTTAGAACTCTCAATTAAGACCTGTATAAATGATTCCAATGTAGTTATCTTATCCGAATGTATGAAATTTGCTTGCAACAACCAGAATTTGTTCAAGATGAGGTCTATTTCGGTATGAGTATTAATCAAATCACTCGAGACTAGGAGGCTATGTCTTTGTGCAATGAGAGTCAGCAGTAAAGCCACATAAAGATTCTGAGAAACATTCACGCCGAAATTATATTCAAAATAAGAAATTTCGTCAGTGACAGTCATTGACCTCTGAAAGTTTCCCTCTTTTCTCTGCGAATCCCTCTTGAGCGTGCATATGAAGTTGGAATTTATTTCTTCATAGGGATTTGACCGGTTATGAAGCCCCTATGCAACGAATATTCCCTGTTTAGGTCACATACGTCAACCAAGAAAATAAAAAAAAAATTTAACCAGGAAAAATCAGCGATGAGCTACTCAAATGTGAAATACCGAAACAAATAAGGCAATAGAGCAGGATGGCAAAGTTGGTGCATAATGTTCAAAAGAAGCAGCATAGGGAGCGTGCTCAACCGGGTGACAGAAAGAGATTTGGGCTGCTGGAGAAGAAAAAAGACTACCAACTGCGTGCAAGAGATTATCATAAGAAACAGACTACGTTAAAAGCATTAAAAGCCAAGGCTTTACAAAGAAATCCAGATGAATACTATCACGCGATGGTCTCTAAGAAGACCGATGATAGGGGAATTCTAATTTCAGAAAGAGAAGCAGAGAGTCTGAGCACAGATCAAATCAGACTGTTGAAGACCCAGGATTCTAATTATATCAAGACATTAAGAACTGAAGAACTGAAAAAGATTGAGAAATTGGAGAAAAACATAACATTTAAGAATACAGGTAAGCATACTGTTTTTGTTGACACTATTGAAGAGAAACAGTCATTTGATCCAGTGAAATATTTCCAAACTGAGAAGAATCTATTAAAGAATAGAGAAAATAGATTAAGAATATCTCAATTAGAGACTGATACATCTATGGTTCCGGAACTTGACGAAGCCATAATGCCAAAAGAATCACTTGACAAGAAACGTTTAAAGAAGTTTAGTCAGTTGCAGGCTCATTTGGAAAGACAGAAAGATCTGAAGGAAGTTGAGGAAAGAATGGATGTTCAAAGAGAGGGTATGAAGAATGGTGATAAGAAGAAAGTTCTAGATGCAAAAGGGAGAACAGTATATAAGTTTAAAAAGGAACGTAAACGCTAATGTACATTATAATGAAATATTTGTGAAAGCTCCCCCTTTCTCAGTAATCATCTAAAAATTGACTTTCCATTTCTTAACAGTAGCATCGTTACCGCCGCTGACAATTTCATCTTCACTTATCCATTGAACACTAGTCACACCTTCTTTATGAGCGCCTAGTAATTTGATGTTTTTGGAAGGTACTTTCACTTGATAGACGATGACGTGTGTGTCCAAGGACCCACTTACAACATGGTTGTTATCTTTGTTCCAAGCGATGGAAGTTATACGACTTGTATGAAAGGCCCATCTTGATGTTTGAATTGCCTTTGTTTCAAGGTTGTACAAGTTGATTTTACCACTTGAATCACCAACAGCTACAAACTCACCATTTGGAGAGAATGCAATATATGAAGGGATAGACCTAGTTGATGGCAGGTCAAACTCTTTTGTACCGGAGGTGCTGTATATGGTGACTGAAAGATTTTGGAAACCAACAGCGACGTGTCTAGAAGAAGCACCAACAGCAGTAGCGGCGTGGTCTAGTTTTGTGTTGAATTCTTGTTTACCTGCTGAATAGCCTAACAGTAAATCTTCAGTGATGACAGCTACTATGCTATCACTGGAGGATATACCCTTTGGTTGAGCTGGTAATGATTCTGATGACTTGGAGGTTAACGATTGGATCTTGTCGTCCCAAGCGACAGAGTATATATCAGTTCTATCAGTAGCCAGGCCCACAATCAAGTTAGTGTGTCCTTTCTCCTCAGTGGCTTCACCTTTGTCTAAGTCCCATTTAACAATTTTGCCATCGTATGAACCGGTGTAGAGATTTTTGGAATCAAAGACAGAAGCCGTGATTGATTTTTGATGACCTTTTACAATTCTCACAGGTTCAGAGGATTCTAGTGACAAATAATTCAAATCACCTGAGAATGATAGTGATATGATATACTTCCCAGCTGAGACAACACCCAATTGCTGATTTTCAACTTTCTTTTCAAACTTCCATGTCTTGATCACTTTCTCGTCCTTGATACTCCATAATTTGACAGTAGCATCGGCTGAGGCAGTGACGAATTGGTCATCATCAATAAAGCTAACGGCGAAGATACCACCTTCGTGATCATTAGCAATTTTCTTGACATATTCACCAGTTTTCCCATCATAGATGACAATTTGTCTATCAGCACCAACAGAGACCAAGAAGTCACCATTTGGAGAGTACTTGACATCTTTAACAAAATTTGAGTGATGACCCCTCACTGAAGAGTCAAATTTGAACGGTGGACCTTGATAAAACACGAGGGCAGAGTCATCAGAAACTGTGGCAGCTCTGTACGGTCTTGTTGGTTTAATAGCAACAGCATTTATCTGCGCTGAGTGTCCAGAAATTTCACCAACGGTGTTACCTGAGTCCCAAGTGAATGCATGACCATAGCGTTCTTTACCATTACCAACAGCGATGATCCTTTTGGAGTCGGCGTCCCATTGGATATCGTTGATTCTGCCATTGAAGATCTGATATTCACCTTTGATCACCAATTCCTCCTCATTCACGGTGTCCCAGATCTTAACATTACCTGCCTCATCACCTGAAGCAATGTAGAAACCAGAAGGTGCGAAAGTGGCAACTGTGGTGTTATATTGATGAGCAGTGAACTGAACACTTTTTTCAGGGTTGGACACTGATCTGATAAACACAGACTTCCCGGCAGCGTACGCGATTCTGTCACTCTTCGCATCGTATGAAAGATGTGATGACTGGGCTCTGGCGGTAGTTGGTTGGGAGGCAAGCAATTCTTCACGGATAATTGACATTATGGCCTTAATCTGGAGCTTGTTCCTATTGCTTGTACTCTTTAATTATTCAGTCTGATTTGTAGATAGACCCCGAGGATGTAGAATGAGTTCGCGAATTTTGCCCTTAGAAAAAGTACAGAAAAAAATTTTAAAGAGCGATGAGCTTAACAGAAGGACCCAGGATCAGTCTGAAAAGTCCTTTAAAGCTCAATTTAACCTTGCATGCTCAATGTCTTCTATTAGGGAAAGAGTCTCAGTTACTAAGAACCCAGTTCTGCCGGCTCAAACGACCCCGGAACAGAGATACTGGAGAGCGTATACAAACACACAACTGGTGAAGGAACATAATGCTGTCAGCCATATTTGCTTCAATCCTACTAGTCCACATGATTTCGCCATCACTAGTAGCACGAGGATCCAAGTTTTTTCATCCAAGACAAGGGAAGTGGTGAAGACTTTCTCTCGTTTCAAAGATACAGTGTACAGTGGTGAATATAGATTCGATGGGAAGTTATTAGTCGCTGGTGATGCCTCTGGTTTAGTACAAATATTTGATGCCATACAGCCAAGAACCCTGCTTGTCACAATCAATCCTTCAACACACCCTACTCATGTCACAAAGTTCCATCCTTCAAACTCTACAAATTTATTGACCGCATCCGATGATAGAAGTGCAAGATTATACGATATCTCCAACGCTGCTATTCCAATAATAACATTTGATGACCATGAAGATTATATCCGTACTGCCAGTTTTATTCCAGGCTCCAACTTGATCACCACCGGCTGTTACGATGGCTTTGTTAGAATATTCGATTCCAGAGTAAGTTCTGCTCCAGTTGCAAAATTCAACCAAAATTCTCCCGTGGAAGACATCCTAAACTTATCACCAACTTCTATGGTCACTGCTGGTGGGCCATCGATCAAAGTCTGGGATATGACTGCTGGGAAGATGGTCAATGAGATGGCTAATTTCCAAAAGACTGTGACTTGTTTAGCAAGAACAGGGTCTGGTAATAGAGGTATCCTTGCTGGTTCATTAGACGGTCATGTTAAAGTGTTTGATGATATTGATTGGGAGGTCAAATTTGGTTGGAAGTTTGGTGGTCCTGTCTTAAGTTGTGGTCTGTCTCCAGATTCTAAGCATTTTGTTGCTGGTTTAGTTAGTGGATTATTATCCATTAAAACCAGAAAGACTGAACCAAAAGTGAAACAAGGTGTCAAACAGCAAAAGTCTAATGCATTTAAAAAGATGATGAGAGGTGCCGAGTATCATGGTGAAGAGGAGCACAGAGTATACAGTGATAAACCAAGAGCACAAAGAAAACTCCGTCAATATGAAAGACACTTGAATGCCTTCAGATGGTCCGAAGCATTAGATTCCGCTTTTATTCCAGGTATATCCCGTGAGTTAAGTGTCACTGTTTTAGAAGAATTAAAGAAGAGAGGTAAAGTCAGGGCCTCGCTATATGGTCGTGATGAGACCACTTTGGAGCCACTTTTGACTTGGTCTATCAAAGCTATAGAGGATGTGCGTTCAGTGAACATCGTCTCTGACTGGGTGGCTGTTGTCATTGAAATTTATGGTGGCTTAATTGATAAGTCCCCAGTGCTGGAGGAATTACTATTGACATTGAGAAAGAAGTTGAGACAAGAGGTTGAAAAGGCAAGAGAGGCACAGAAGATCGAAGGAATGTTACAATTGCTAATAGCTAGTTAGATGCAATGAAAGCTGGAATTAAGATGGTATCCATAGTAATCTGTATCTTATCTTCTAGATCTTTTACCAAAGAACAACCTCTTCTTTTGTATTTTGTATTTCTGGAAATTACGACGAATTGGAGCCTTAGCATTAGGATCAATTTTTTGACGAAAGTATGGTTTTTCCTCTTCTGGCCACTGTTCATCATCGCTCCCATCTGTTAATTCTGGTTCTTTTACTGTTTCTAAGTCTGCAATCTTGGTTTTCCAGTCGCTAACAGTACCTGAATCAACGTCTTTTGGAGCACGAGCTTTCATCTTTACACGGCGTGTTGATCTCTTCTGTGTTGGCTTTTTCTTGCGCCCTCCTCGTTGATCAGCTTCATTGTCTTCATTCTCTTCTTCCTCCAGATTATCACGACCTTCCTGTTCCTCTTTCAGTTTTGGAATGAGTTCATCAATGTCATAATCACCATACTTTAAATCATACTCTATATCTTTGAGCTCACTAATCATTACACTCAATGGTTTCTTCATTCTTTGGGTTGCTAATGGTGAAGGCGATGCTGTCATAAGTTGAGGCTGAGAAGTTTTGAGATATGCAGGCGTCTCCAGCAGATGAACCACTTTATTCTTTGTGGGAGTCTTGAATTCAAACTGCGATGAGGGTACTTGGACTTCATTTTGAGAACCCATATAATCAGACACATCGCTGTATTCTTCTTCACTGTCACCAAAGATATCAGCGAAATCGAGTTTTCTACTGGGAGTCTCTGTAACATCAAACTCAAGCTCAGGAGCAGATTTCACTGGTGTCTCTTTTGGACTTGTTATAACATCGAATATACTCAGGACCTTCCCATTCAACTGTGGAGTAGGTCCAAGTTCTTCCACTTTTAAAGGAGAGGTCTTTACCGGCGTCGCTAGTTGATTCTGTAGTTTACCTTCTTTACTTTTGGTTGGCGTCTCTGGAATTGGTTTAGATTTGAGCTTTCTGTATACTTTGTACTTAAGTGCTATGTCTTGATTGGCCTTTATGTCATCCTTCGACGGATTTCTACCGTTTTTTTCTCTAAATTCATGTTCCCACTTCTTAATAGCGATTTTTAGCTCTAATTGATCGGGTTGCATCGCTTTTAAACTGGCTCAATCTCACCATTTATACCCAGGTTAATACCAGCACTAAGTTCGCGTTGTGTTCATTTTTCGCGTTTTATTTTTGTTTCGCGTTTTCGTGTCGGGAACAAAATAACCGCGAAAATGTTTTAGACGCTTCCCGAGAACGTGTAAGAAAATTGAATTCTTCACTTGAAGCGATGGTAAAGATATCAGCTTTTACCCTATTTCTCCATTTTAAATTGTCCTCAATATGCTACTAAGGAGTACTAGAATCAGCTTTAGACAAAATCTAATACCAAATGGCTTAAATCTTACGAAACATGCCTCGAAAGTGAGTGCAAACCTGCTGTGGAAGGTGAACATGTCATCATCCCACTCTTTACGCAACAATGCCATCGATAAACAACTAGATCTTCCTTGGTACCTTAGGGAAAGCCAATCTTCTGAACTAGATAAACCTATTTTCAAAGCTGAATTCCCCGAGTTACCACAAGATGCTCCTGAATCTTTAGAACCAGTTATCAGAAACATGATTGATAAATTGGGTCTCGATAATTTCAAAGTATTTGATTTAAGAGGTCGTGAAGAAGAACTTCCGATTTCATCCATGGCTGATATTATGGTTATTTGTCAGGGGAAATCAGAGAAACATCTACAAAATGCTTCTCAGGAATTATTGACATTTATCAAGAAGGAATTCGGATCTTTCCCATATGTCGAAGGGTTGATTAAACCAAATAGTACTATCAGAATGAGAAGAAGAATGAAGAGAAGGATGTCATCCAATACGAGAAAACAGAAACAGGATGATGATTTTGGAGTTGGTGTGAACTCTTGGATAATGATTGATTCCAAAGTGGATAATGTTTTCATTCATTTGTTGACCCCAGAAAGAAGGAAGATTGTGAATTTAGAGTATATGTGGTGTAAACCCGAAGAAAAGGACATTTATAAACAAGAAGATGAAACTGTGCTTGAGAATGGAAGGGAAGCATATGGGAATGATTCCGTTTTTGCTGGAATATTCAAACGGTTCTATTCAACAGGAACGGAAATCCCATTAGATCAATTGGCTTTACAGCAATTACAATTCAATGATGTTAAAAGCTTTGAAGAAACTTCACACAGGATCAGAAATGATTCAGCTATAGCTGAAAAGACACTTTCTCGTTTCGTTGAAGATTTAAAATTAAGGGATATTAATCAAATCACTCCAGAATACTTATCTCAATATTCTGATTTCTTCCACAGATCATTCCCCTTGCAGCCGACTAGAATGAATTGGCTGCAATTATTTGAATTTGAATCTATTTTACATTTACTGTCACCAACAACTGTGTCATTTACTGTCATCAGAGACACACTGAAGAACCAAATTGCAGCGGGTGAACCTATTTCGTTGGAACAGTTTAGCCAATATTTGGATTTACTCTCGCAATCTCCTGAGCTAAATACATATAAACAAGGCCGTACAGAGTTGAATGCCACTGTTTACTCTAAATTTTCATTCTTGTTTGAGATACTAAGGATTATCGAAGTTAACCTACCAACCATCCTGAAGCATGAAGAAATTGTCTTAAAATTGCTAAAGATCCCAACATTGCAACATCTCTACCCTGAAATCACCCCTGATCAGCGATTATTGTTACACAAGAACTTTGAGAACTTATTAGAGACCTTATATGCTGATCGTGTCCCATCTGCTGCCATTATTGAGTTTGTACTGACGACGTATGCCAAAGCCAATAATGTTGACTCTTTTTATTCATTCTGGGATTCCATCCATAAATTGAGACAGGATGGTGATGAACTGGTCATTGATGAAAGACCATGGAACTTATTATTTGATGTGTTGATACAAGACTACCGTGAGAACTTTGTTGAGAAGTTGGTTAATAATCAACTACCAAAATTTGTTACATTGCATCCATCTCCATCATCAGAGACTAAGACCAAAGTGAGCACTCTACTAGACAGATTCGATGAGTCTGGTGTTGCTTATAAAGAGCTACGTGATCATTTTATATAACGGGCGGGAAGAGAGAACTTGTACATAAATAAGAAATACATGCATGCTTTATTCTCTGTTGATATTTGTACGAAGATATTCAACAAATAAGACGACGATTCTGTCAACATCCAAACTTCTGACTCTGTTCAGAGTGATGAAAGTTCTTCTTATTCTTTGTAATTTGGCAATACTGATCCCATTAGCTGGTAAATCAAGGAACAAATCATCGTCGATCTTTATTCTAGATGTATTTAATTCAGCATTTTCCACAATTTTATTAACTACACCTTGTGTTAGTTTATCCAGTTCTTGCAAATAATTTGTCTTTGTAGCAGGTTTCAGCATGGTAGCAGCATTAGCCTGTGGTGGTCTTGAATGGACAAGAACGTTCCATATGTCATTAAATGGGATCGTTTCATCATCATAGGCGATCGGAATCAATGGAGAATCCCAACGAGAATTCCCATCAGGTTCTTCAAATCTCATACTCAACTGTTCCAGCAGTTCAGGATCCCAACGATCATTTTCCTCTCTTTTGGAATTCCATTCCAAACATTTCTCTAATGGAGCCATCACATGAACAACACAACATGGAGTACTAAAGCTCTTTGCTTCACAGTGTAGTTGATATCTAAACCCTTTGATATAGCCTGGAGAATCCAATATGACGATGTTGTTTCTCGATATATCTCTCTTAACAGCAGAGATCTGAATGCCACGGAGGGCCTTTTCTGTGCGAGATTCTCTGTATTCTTCTTTTGCTATGCCCAATGATTCATCGCTATGAAGGATGACTTTCATATTGGCACCTGGTTCAGAAGGCTCCAATGACTCGATTTTAGCCTGAATTTTTGCATACAAGTCTTTGGCACGCGATGTCTTCCCTGAAGAGGGCAAACCAGAGAAGATTATCAATGGCATATGTGGTTCTGCTGAGTATTGATGGAGGTTTCTGTATGTGCATTTTGACACTTTCTCGAGAAGGGAAAAAAAAAATTTCTGGAAAATTTATCGGACTTTACCATAGTTAACAAGTTCATAGGTCTACAATCAAAGCCAATATATATAGATAGAGACAATGCCCAAGATTGATATTTCCAGGTTTCTTCCCAGGCTCAAGTTCCCGGATTACAACGTTCGTTTATCGGATTTCAAAGGACATCATCAGAAGGCTTTGAGAAAGATGAAGCAGTTATCTCCACAATTAGACTTGATCTTTGAAATAAGAGACTCCAGAGCTCCATTAGCTTCAAGAAACGTTCTTTTAGACGATTATCTTGATCAAAAGACACAAAGGATTATTCTTTATTCAAAGAAAGACCTGAGTAGAATTGATACAGAGACATTAACAAAATGGCATGATTCCAACAAAGAGCAATTTATGTTTGTGGATTGTCGTTCAAAGAGAGATTCACAAATATTATTACAAGTAGCAATGGCTCATTATATGAATATCAAGCCGTCTCCTCCACCTTTGGGTTTAAGATTAATGGTCGTTGGAATGCCCAATGTGGGGAAGAGTACTTTGGTAAACACATTACGTCAAGTTGGACTTCAAACTACAAAGAAGGTTGCAAAGACCGGTGGACAACCTGGTGTAACCAGAGAAACATCATCAGTTATCAAGATCAGTGAGGATCCTGATATTCTATTGTACGATACTCCCGGTGTTTTTTTACCAAGAGTGGATTCCACAAAGACGATGATAGTGTTATCACTTATTGGGGCTGTCAAATCGAATGTGGTTGATCCAGTGATTCAGGCTGATTATTTACTATATTTGATTAATTTACAGAACTGGAAAATTTATTCGAAGTACTTATCATTTCCTACCAATGACATTGACATTTTGCTGAAAGCTATTAGTAAAACCATTGGGAAGTATAATAAATCAAAAGATTCGTATGATGAAAAGGGTACTGCCATTCATTTTGTCGATATGTTCAAACAGGGGAAAGTGAGAAACTTTAGTTTTGAATTGGAAATGTTGTTAAGAGTTGGAGATTTTGATTTTAAAGAGTCTATTACTAAAGAGAAAGAGAGACTGGCCAGTTTGGACAACTCTTTGAATAGGGAGCCCAAAAAGAGACCAATGACTTACAGAGAGTCTGTAGCTAATAATGCCAATCAGCTGTTCAAGAAGTGAGAGTATATGATACTGAGCCAGCTGTCAATGACGAGGTCATTGTTGGGCTCTTTGGTGCCGTACTCCAAAGAGACAGTGGCTACTACCGGTTGCTGATCTTTTATCAATAGTCGCTCTGGAGACTCATTTCACTCATTATGAGCTATTCAATTGATGGCACATCCGGAGATTGATCAGCTGTTGATACGTCTTTGTGGTTGTTTACAAATTAACCACAAATAAAAATTTCATGAACACAAAAACCCTCAAAATCTCACCAATTTCTCTTCAGACATAAAACGAAAGTTTTAATTCAACTCCTCTTTGATCTTGATATTTCATCTTGGTTTTATACATTAAGCATCAATTATGGTCAGCAGCAGCGCTAAAATGAAGAAAACACTAAATAGAAGAAGGAAACAACCATCCGCCAAGGTTGAAGAGAAGGTCAGCGCATTCCACGGTGAACGCTTGAAACCATCGTCATCTCTGAAAGTTATCGATGACTCGCAGCAAGTTTCGGCATATGAACCACCAGTGACAGAGGCGCTTAGCTGGAGATACCTCTCATCAAAGATCCACAGTGCTTTTGATAGAGAAACGAGATTGTTTGTTAGAACCAGATCAATTTTTGTTGAAACATGCCTAAAATTGTTCAGAATTGCCATTAATTGTTTCAATGTCATTCCAGATGAGATGATTAGACATATGATTATTTATCATCCCGAAGAGTTCAAGTCTATAGTCAGCTCTATTGTCTTGTTAGTTTATTCCCTCACGGTTGGCAACCTATCAGATAAAGCTGTACTATTATTTTACGAAGAAATTCAGGCAAGAGAGTTCTTCCTTTGGGTAGTACTAGATTCTTTACTGACTGGTCTCATCAAGTTGGCTGTCGATACATGGCTTGACTTAGCAGTTTGCGATGGCACTCAAACTCGTATTATGAAGTTGCAATTGTTGAGGATGCTTACTATGCTGCGCTTGGCGGTTCTCAGAGCCTATCGGCTTTGGTTGGAGTTTCTTATAATATTCCATACTTACTGCAATAGACTCAAACGCTATATAGCTGTGATTCATTGATATTCGTTGCTACGGTAACCATCATCATTGCTAATTAAAAAAAAACCCTTTATAAATTTAAAAGCAACAAAAGAGCTTGAAAACTTTCTTTAAATTTCCAATTAATTTTGTAAAGACAATGTTCAAATTCAGTACGAGAACCTTTATCAGATCATTATCTCAGTATAACAGACAGCCACAACTGTATTTACACCCTTCTGATGGGAAATATTTAGTTTCGTTCTCCAAGGATCCAAATAAGTTATTCATTGGGAAGGCTCAATTGGCCCCTGATGAGCCAGAAAATGATGACATTTCTCCTGATAATTTTGAAGAGAACCCCAAATTCAAAGATGTATTACATGATGTCATCGCAGAACATATTGTTGATGATTTCACCTACTTAGTCGAATCAAAAGATTTCAGTGGTGAACATATGCCTGTTTATGATTTAAGAAAGATCCCAAATTATCAAAGGACTCCAGAAATTGAAGATACCTTTGGTTTTGTTAGCATTGATGAAAAGGGCAATGTTGTAGAAGGTTCCTATCAAAAGAACGATTTTTACAGATTGGTGGAGAGCGGTAGCGGGCCTGTTAAATTGAGTGATCATTTGCATGAGAAGTTACTTCAATACTTGTGATGATCATCAGTCTATCTATAAATTTTATGAAACTTATTTAATCTTATTTATTCCAACCACTATATGACTTCTCAATATGTAAATAAATTCATGTAATCATAAGCCTAAGTCCTCATTGTTGATCAATAATGAATCCAATTGATGTTTGGAATTCAGATAGTTGATCATTGCTTTATTATGTTTAACCAAACTTTCCAATCTCGAAATACTTGATTTCCCTAATGATTTCAAAATCTCAGAATTTAAATCATCACTAATCTTGTAGAGTTCTTCATCTTTCAACAAATAACCAAATTCACTCTGCAAGGGGTTTTCAAAAGCGATTAAACTGGATATATCATTCAAATACTCTTGAAATTCTTGGTTTGAATCATAAGTATTGCGTAATTGTTGGCCAATTTCAATAGCTTTATCGATTAATGAGTTTTTGATGTATTGAATGAATTTACTGCAATTTAATTTGAACAATAACTCTTCATTCTTGATGAAAACTTCTGGAAATTTCAAATTTGTTAATTTTATTGCAGAATCAATATCACCATTGAGAATGTATTTTCTAATTTGTTGACGAATCTTTAAATTATCCTCATCGGCGGTAATTTCTTCTGGTGTTTTCAAAATAAAATCATCATTTCTCGTTTCATCATTAACTTCTTCATTAAAGGTTCTGGAAATGTCAACATAACCTAAATGATCAAAATATGAACTCACCAATTTTTGTAGAATATTTGGAATTTCTTTATCTGTATTCAGATTTATTCTCATACCTAAACTTTCACCATCTTCAACTCTAACATGACTAAATATTCTTTTTTCAATATTGACCTTTTCATTATTAACATAACCATCAATGTCAAATAAGAATTCCTTATGACCAAAATTTGCAGTTATTGAGTTCCCATTCTTTAACCCAATGATTGGTATTAGTGCATCATTCACATCTTTAAATGCTACACCCAAGTAAACACCATTCTTTGTGAAAAAAATGTTTTTTGTTGAAAAATTGACCCCACAACCCACAGTATCACCAAGTCCAAACTTTCTATTATATTTCTTTGTAACTGATTGGTTACACATGATACTTCCATCATTACCATTAAACCCATAACTTCCAATCTCAAGTCCAGGCATCTTTGTCACATTACCTAATGAAGCATTCATGAACCCTACTGTGATATCTGAATTACCCTTGACATTATTATTCGTTACTGAAAGGATTTTAATCTCAAAATAGAATACTCCAACATTGACAGGGACTTTATTGTCCGTTTTTGTTACCAGATATTCATAATTTTTGGAGATTAAACTGTGAGATGATGAATTTGAAGATTGAATTTCGACTTTTAAGTGAAGACCGCCATTTGAGACGGTCATTGAACTATTCGTTGAATTTTCCCATTTGGTAGGAAGTGGATATTTAAACCCATTTGTGTTTGATGTTGAATCACCGTTCAATATGCTCAATGCTGATCTTGAATTCTTACGAGACCTGGAACGACTTGAAGACGTCCTTCTACCATAATCATCCAAATCCAAATCTAAATCTTCATCATTATCAATATCTTCATTATCATCAATGTCATTATCGTTATCACCATTACCATCACCAACTTCGTCATCTTCATCATCATCAATATCAATATCCATAGTATCATGAGCATAATGAATACTATTCAAAAGCTCAGGATTACCTTCCTCTTCTATAACATTTGAAATATGACTACTCGCAGCTCTAGTACCGGATCTATTACTTTCAAAGATGTTTGCGAGCTCACTATCATAATCAGCATTCAAATAACGAGAAGGGACATTTCCCATTATCCCCAAAGCACTCAATTTAGAAAGACGGGACATCTCAGAGTTAACAGGAGTTGTGTGATTCATTTTATGTTGCAATAGTTCCCCAAACGCTGTCTTCAGCAAATAAGAGGGAATTAAGCCTTCTGAATTGACTGAATTGCTCATTTTTTGTATAAAAAATGCTGGTCTCTGAACTGTTTTATTGGTTTGTTTACTGTGCTTGTTTGTATTTGCCTCCATTCTTTTATTCAGTGTGCGTTTTTTTTCTTTTTTCATTCCCTCTTTGGATTCTTTTTGAGTGAAGACTAATTCATTGGGTTCTCAGTGTAGTTCGAACCTGGGATGTGAAATATTTTTCATGTTGACCCGTCATAAAATGGCAGTAAGCCACATTAGAAGTCGAGAAATAAGTTACTACCAGTACAGTACCACTATCTATGGGTACTCAAAACGCAAAATAATGCCTCTCGTGCTAACTTTCCCACAATTCCCACAGTTCACAGCAACAATCTACAAATTTCACAATGTTTCTAATTCTTTAGAAATCAAAAATGAACTTCTCAAGGGAAATTCGCTATATGATTTTGCATTTATCACCGCTAAAGTTATCATCTCCATAGAACAATTATCATCTGCCATATATAGAACCATTTTAGATCATTCTACGGATAAGATTCGTACAAGGACTTTACATTCTGAAGTCATATTCAGTCTCAGTCAAAGCTCGAATATTGGTGAAGCTTTAAGAAATTTTGGGATTCAAAATGATGATAAAGATTTGGTAATTGTGAAGATCTCTAATACTAATGAGAATCACCATGATTATGTTAATGATTTGAATAATATTATCAATGGTGATCAAGTTGATGTTAATGACGAAGAGTTTGCAAAGAGTGTTGATTATAAAATCATCAAGAAAAATTACAAGATTACTTCACAAGACGTTGATGAGATTACTCGACAAGTGGTTAATTACATCCAATTGAGAGGACATTAAATTTTAATCAAGCCATTCCTACATTAATTAGAATCGTAGTTATATCATTAAATCATCATTAATTACTAGCAATTGATTTCTCCTCAGAAATAAAACATCCCAATCCAGTAAATGCCTCACTCAATACACGTTCATAAACCAATTCAGCTCTGAATCCAGCTGCTATATAATCCTTTTTAACTTTCAGTTCATCTAAGAATGGATCATAATATTGATCTTTAATCTCAAACTGTCTTTCAACAATTCTATCACCATTGAAGGGAGTAAATGGAACGACATTCTTTTCTTCAATTTCTTTATTCTTCGAGCTCAAAGACTTTAGAATTTCATTCAGTTGTCTTCTTCTAGCTGAAGATCTCTTCAATACTGATTTCTTCACTTGTGAAACAGCCTCTTTGGCATCTGTACCAGATGATAATTTATTGATAATCTCCTTCTTGGCAATTTCATTCAATTCTTTCTCCTCTTCTTCAATCTGTCTTTCTAACATAATCTTCTTTAATCTTAGTTCTTTCTCGAATTTTTCTTGTTCTTTGAACTCTTGGTATTCTTTTTCTCTATTCATATTATTCTCACTAATCTTTGATTCATTTTGTAATTTGTACTCTTCCAGTCTCCTTTCTGTGTCTTCCACATCGATATCATTCACTAAATTAAAGATAATCTCCTCTGTATCCTCCAAATATCTATTATACAACTCCAAAGATCCAAAATCATCCTGGGTCTTATTAAAAATTAGTGCTATTCTTTTCCTGATATCAACTTCTCTCTCAACGTTAATATCATCGAATACCTGTGGCTTAAACTTGTTCTTTCTTAATATTTTCCCACAGCCAGGATATGGACATTGCGAAGGTCCTAGTGAGAAGATACGATCAACACATGATTCACACATCTTATGATAACATTCTGGATTGACTAGAAACTTCATATCGGGACTTAAATATCGATCAGTCTTACAGATCGGGCACATGTCCTCTGTACGTTCTACCAATCTGTTAGTACTAAATCCCTTTGACTCGCTAATCTCATTAACATTACCTTCTATCATCTTTCCTCGCTATTAATCTCTTCAATTCTTTATTGATTTGAATTATAAGTTGTTAATCAAAATCATCTTCTTCTCTTTATATAAGATTCGCGAATTTGTCAGCAGTGCAGCGTAACCTTTCCTTTTTGGATTACATAATTAGATTATCACTACTACCAAAAGAGTAGTAATTAAGGATCACTATTAAGGATGGCTGTTCTTCGTGAAAGACATTAAGTTCATCGCTTATCGAATATTCATTGTTAATTTATTCAGGGTATTCCTTTCACAGAAATTCTGTGGGGAAGAAATGATGTATTTGCATTATTAGTGTCAAAAATAGATTGTACAGCAACTACCGATCCTACTCTAATCATTAGACAGATCATGAACTAGTTCATTATAGAAATGATTATTTATTCACTTGTACGTATAATCTACTATCCAAACAAAAGACCTGCAGTATAAAGAAGAAACTTGATTAAAACAATGGAAGATAACATCAAGGAACACACTTCAATACCTCCTTTGTGGTAAAGCAGGTCTAGATTGATCACCAGGAGGACTCAATGTAGAGCCATAAGTAGCACCAGTTCTTCCGGGGTAGATATTTGAAGGTTTTGGCTTTTGTTTCTGCTTTTGATTTGGTCTTGGTGGTAATCTGGGACTTAATGGCCTTGGAGGCAGTGTAGGTGAGTGGGAGCTTCTAAGTGGTTGAGTTTCTGACTGAGATGAGGTAAAGGTGGAAGTGGAAGAAGAAGGTGTTAGAACAGAAGGCGCACGGTGGCTTTCTTTAATTGGGTCTATTTCTGAATAAGCTGGAGGGGGATCCAATTCATCTTGTTGGTCATTTTGAACATCGATTTGGATTGTGGGAAGCTGTGCACGCTCTCTTTCGTAAGATTCTCTGCTGAGTCTTAGTGCTTCTTCTAGGTCTAGGTCTTCTTCCATCGTTATGTTTTTGTGTGTATGCCTTGTGTGTGATTTATATGGGTTCACTATGTTTTATTGGTACGTTTCCTCATTAAATTCTTGGTCCATGGCTTTTAATCATGGCTCCATAGTCTATATTGGGAGTGTGCATACCAATAAAATGTAAAATAAGTTCGAGAAACTTTTAAGTAAAAATTTGATCAATCTTCGAGGAATGGGAAATGAGACAAAAACAAGGGCATCGAGACTAATAAATTGAAGCATGTTTAGACCAAGAATCTTACCACTAAGCACAGTTTCACGTGCGGTGGATGTCACCCCTTTAAAGGGACATGTAAATCCAGGTCCTATTCAGTTCGCTCGTGGGAAAAGAACCAAAAAGAGATTAGCTACTGTTTCAACAGCTACTCAACGTGTGATTACTCAATTATCGGTACTATCACAGCGAAAGAAGGCGCCAAGAATGTTGAAATTATCAAATGAGGACCTTATAAGACACCAAACAGTTCAGCGTGCCTGGAGTTTATTTCAAAAAGATCAAAGAGATTTAAGAAATGAACAATTGGCTAAACAATTTGATAATATCCAATTTGCCCTTGAAGATTTACAACAGATTGATAACGAACTTTATAAAATTGCAAATAAAAAGGAAAAGGGGAAGAGATTTCCTTTGGATAAAAGAATCCCTGTGGATTATCCACCAAATCAAATATGGCATTATGATGTCAAAAAGAAAGAAAATTAAGAGACTTATATATATATAAACCAGCAATTCCTGTATTTAGAAATCAATGTAGCAAGAGTAAAGAATATTGAATCAAATTACCAGTATCTCTGCCAAATGTTAGTGATGGCCCCTTTTCTCTCGATATTTGGTTGTAGGACCCAGCTAATGATTACCGATGCAAAGCTAATAATGATGATAGGATGTAATATATATGTTCCAGCATACTGAGATGCCATACCAACAGCAAATGGGACTGCAGAACCACCAGAACTTCCAAATGCTGTGGCAATGGTCATAGCACAGAAACGAATCTTTCTTGGTAAGATTCTGGTAACCAAAGCAACCATCATTGGAATTATAGGCCCAACGCAAACACCTACTAATGAGACAAATATAGCCGCAGCAATAGTATTTGGAATAAACCAAGTAAGAATGTCAAAAACGATAATTAATAAGCATAGCACAATGATTGGTCTTCTCACTCCAAATCTTTGTGTGAGGAAATGTGTCAATACAAAACGTCCCAGTGTGATACCACCCCAATAACCAGAAGCAACATAGCCTACTGCCTTTGCATTACCACCACGATATTCCAGCAGGAATGTAACAATCCAACCACCAATTGCAACTTCACCACCTTGATAAAAGAAGATGAAGGCAGAAGTTAAATATGTCCTATAATCTTTCATTGCTTCAACAAAATTATGTCTTTCTGATTCTTCAACTTTTTTATGTGAAGCAACACGATTAACATAATCCACCGGTTCCTCCACTGGTGTTGTCTCCCTCATTATTTCCAATTCTACATCTTGTCTATTTGGTCTCGGGGTAACCGGTCCGTCCGTAGCTGGTGGTGTTTGAACATCATCATTCTCAATGAATTCCCACTGTGCCAAATCTTCATCGCAACCTGCAAATGCAATGAAAAGAAAGATTAAGTTGAAAGCCGCTAACGATAATGGAATGATAAAGTATAAATTCCACTTCAACCCATGATTGATCATTGCAGTTCCAATCAATGGAGCCACAAAGGCACCAGTACCATAACAACCATGCATATAACCCAGATACTTAGATGAGTCTTTTAATTTAGACAAGAAGATGTTGAAAAAACTAAGACCAATAGCACCACCACAACCAGCAAAGAAGAAACCAACACAGATAGCTGGGAACTTCGTTCCACTCAAAGTAATGGAGAACATTATGAGGAAAAACACAATACTAAGAACAACCATCTTATGACGGCCAATAAAATTATCGATATGATGTGCAGTGAATGCAATGAATATATAACCCAGTGCATTCCCTAACCATATTAGTGAAACAACACCATATGAAATCCCATAATGGGCCTCAATGTGAGGAAGCAGTGCACCTAAGGAACCATCTTGAGTCCCAATCATGAAATTCCAAAGACAAGCACCAATAACTCTATAAAAGTTCTTTGGGGGATTATGTAAAGACATGACACTTTCGTCGACTTGTTTGTTGGCGTTTAAGAGTCTGTTAAATAGACTATCTTGCTTCTTCAATGGAGGGCGTTGTTCGGGGATGTTTTGCTCAGATGAGATCAATGATTTCTCGAACATTCTCTGTGTCAGTTCAAAACCCGGTGTAGTTGGTAATGATTCTGGTACTGGTGGTGGAATTGATGAAGGTAAGTCTTCAAAAGTTAAACCTGAATTAGTTAATCTCCTTCTTGTGTTACCATTGTTCTGTTTCTGTGTCGTCTCTTGTTGGATTGCATCCAAGTTTCGATGACTCTCATTAATCGAAGTTGATTCTTCATTTAACTGTCTTTGTGTCTTGATGATGCCCTGATCTAGTTCAGTCATGTGGCAAATAGTTGGAGGATGAAAAGAGAATGATCTGATAAAATGACAAAGATGATAATGATTCAGTCAAACAGTCAATATATGGGCTATTGAAGTGCTTAAAAACCCCCTGAGAATGAAACAGATCAATCAAGATAAGTGCAAAATACACGAAATCTCCAATTCAACCATTCTAATCACTGTTTTCATTCAAAGTGTGCCAAAGCAATTGAGAATTCTGTTGATGGACTTAAGTGCCAAAGAAAAAAGAAACGTTTCGCATTAACTGTAAATTGGAATTAATCCGAGATTTTGCGGAGATTTTGCGGAGGGTTTCACGTAAAAACGTGATGAGGAAACTGTTAAATTTCGGTGGAATAAGGAAAGATTAGTGCAAAGACTTCCACAATAAATACGTCTGACTGCAGACCAATAGAACATAGATGACACACAAGGCTCTATCACTTATCAGGTCACACTACCAAGAATATCACCCAACGAACCATCCTTGAGTAAGAGCTGCTTGTAATCGTCAATCAACTCTTTCTCTCCGATAACTCTCTCCAAGAGCTTGATAATGGTCTTCAACTTGTCTTTTACCTCATCATCATTTGTTCTAGAATAGCAAATAACCACTAAGCCTAATATATCGTACTTATGACTCCGCAATCTCGGCCATGTATTCAATTCAAATGTTATCAATGTATCCAACCCAGCGTGAAACAAATATGGTGATGTATCAATGAAAGGATCCGAAAGAATCATTGCCAGAGAATAGAATAACCTCGGAAAAACTTTCAAAGTTTGAAGCTCTAAGATCTTGATAATGGAATTGATTTGATTCATTAAGACTAACAAGATTTCATGATTGTCTCGCACAGTGTTTATAGTGGTAAATATTCCTGAATTCAACAATTCAATCAATTTATCATTCTGAGACATCGGTGAGATTGAAAACAATTTGATCAAAGTAGGATAGCTAATTGACAAGATCTCCACTGCTAATGTGGTTGGTGTCAATTTTGGCAAATAGTTCAGCAGGGGCCTTACAGCATCATAAAACACGGATTCTAATCCTGTCATTTGGAAATATTTGGGATCCACCATATCCAACATTTGACTCAACAGTTTCACACCTTGTAACTTTATAGGACCTTCATGGTCATCTAAAATGTTCAAAATGGTAGGTGTTATGAGCCACCAGTAATCTTTTATAGATTTGGAATTGAGATTTGATAGAAGATATGAAAACCTTGAAATTGATGAAATACGTGATTTTTTCCAGACATATCTATCATCTTCAATTTGAATTCCTAATTTAGGCCTTAGGCCTGATGGAGCTTTGTCATTGATCTTTCTGAAACCAGCCTGGGAGACTTTTGTGGTTTTTAAACTCTTGAAATCATCTTGAATAGACTTCACCAATCTTTGTAATACTTCATCATTAATCTCATCACTCAGGATCTCCTTAACCATAACAGCAGTCGTAGTCTCACACCATGGGGAGGGAATATAGTATTGACTCAATACCAGAATGGTCTCTACTTGTGATTCATCCTGATATATGTTTCTCAGCCGGAACAGTTCTCGTAGTATTACCATCACATTATATGTCCTCAGCTTGAAGTCCACTTGGTAGGGGTCCATCGGTGTTAAATCGTCAACAAACCAGTTCCATTCAAACTGAGGAAGTTTTAGTGATTGAATAAGTGCTTCTTCAACCAGCTCCTGATCCTTTGGTACCATATTGGATACTCTGGATAGTAGTATAGCAGAATTAGTACCGTTTAAACGATCCAATAAGTCCCCTAGTGGAATTTCCGCTGTGATCTCCCTAATATCGCTGAGCACCTCATTGGAGATCTTTGAACCCAATGGCTTTCCTTTCAAGAGCGATAAAACTTTTTCTTGTACGTTTATCATCTCTTTTCATCACTTTGTCTCAATACTAAAAGAGATGAGGCGAGATTGGTGTTTTTTGTCTTTTTATTTACCCGATGCAGTATTAACAAGAAGAAACATCACCAAACCAAAAAACATACTCGAAAGAGTGGGCCATAAATCACGAATAAAATCCCATGAAAATCATTCTTTTGAGCACTTCAAAACTGCTCTGCTCACAATGGCAGATTTACCTGTCTCAGATCTCTTCAATTTCCCAGTATCTATCGCATAAGAAGATCCCAATTACTCTGGAAATACAACATGCTCCATTGTCTTCAATCACCGGTACAAAGTTCCCAACTGCGATTGTAAGTCCCGGAAACTCCCTGTCTTATATGAACGGAGGTTATGATTTGGCAATTGCAAATTTGATTTCTTCAGTGAGTGAAATAGAGATGAAGATGGGTGTTAGATACCTACCACCGGGGAACCCTAGAAAGATCCAATTCAATGATGATGAACTCTCCAGTGAAGCAAGAGAATTGGGTATCAAATACTTATTTCATATCCCTACAATGAGAGTTCCAAGGGTATTAGATCTCACTAAGACCGAAGCCAGCAGGTTAGTGTTTGATCTAACATGGAGTATTCTTAGTCTTTGTGATAGCATCAATGAAAATATTGATACCTTGGTACTTCCAGGGTTTGGTACCGGATATGGACGTCTGGATGAAAGAGTTGTTGCTGAAGCAATGATTGCAGCTATTACACTTCGTTATTCTTCACTTGATGAAAGAGAGAAATGTTCTGTAGTATTGCTATATCTACAAGAAGATCCTACATTATTAGGACATAAACGAATTGAGTTCATGGATTTCAAACAATTAATTCAGCATATAGATTCAAATTCATCAATCATCAGCACCACGAGCTAATAATTCCTCTAATGATAATTCTTCAAATTCTTGGGATTCTTCCAATTCATCATCAATCTGTTTCCTTTTCTTTGGGGTGGTCTTGTCAACTTTTTTAACTTGTAATTTCAGAGCTAATTTATCCAATATTTCCTGAGAAGATTTGACTAATGTTGGGTCAGGATTTGTATCCTTCTTTAGAAAAGGATGTAATGGTGGTATAATATCTGGTTCTTTCAAATATTCTTCCAATGATGATACCTTGGAAGATTTGATTATTATGTCTTTGATGGTTTGAGAAACACGATGGATATGAGTAGACAATTTCACCAATATATCATGATTTCCTGATTTGTAAGGCAATGGCAACTGACTTAATGGGATAGCAGGATTGAAAATTCTCTTGTCCCCTTCGAAATCTGTCTCTCTTTCCTGTAATTTATCTAGATCCATTGAATCAATAAGATCATTCATCAATTGTTTTGATTCGGAATCAGGTAATAATGGATGATCAGTAATAATCTTCCCCGATGTTGCTCTCAACTCAGTCAAGTCAGGGAAATTAGAAATCTTTTCATCTTCGAAAAATGGTAATCTTGTCATGATTAGAGCTCTCGTATCCTCTCCAATGTCATCAAACCCTCTTTTAGAATCATTTTTTTTGATATATACAGGAATCAACACAACCATTTGTACTTCTGATTCCGGCGTCTTTACAAATCTAGCAATGGCAAAGGATTCCAAAGATTGTAAAGCATCAACCACAGCTGTCAAGGCGGCTTGATCGTTTGAATTACTCTTAGAACCGAACACAAACGTAGCCTCATCAGTTAAATAGCAGCGAGGTAACTTATCCTGATCAACAATCCCACGTATGTCCAAGCCAGGAATACTCCTGTAAACTCTCTTCTGTTTCAAAGCTTCATTAAGTACAATGGTTGATTTCCCATATTTATAGCCATGTACTAATTTCTCCTGTTCGACAACTTCAACTTCATACTGTTTATTCTCTAATTCATCATCATCATTATTCTCTAATTCGTTCTCGTTATCATAATCATTGTCGTACCAATGAACTTCGTGACTAGACTCTGTCTTGATAGGTTTTGCTTCACCTTTTGAATCGAGCCCATATACCTTCCCAGGTTGAGGTTTCTCACGACGAACAGCAGCATATCCTTCCACAGTGAAACATAAACATGAAGTATCATCCTGAAATCTGGACCAATACTCAGCATCTTTAGAGGCTGAACGAGAATTCTTCTTTGTGATGTCTTGTGTGTTATAGATTGAAGGGTCTGCTAAATTTGCACCAATACGGAATTGCACTTCAAACAATTTAACAGGACGAGTAATCTTTGTAGGAGGATTACCCAGTGCTTTCAACACATCAGTACCAGTCAAAATATTAGAACCAGCCACTGCACTGTTTAATCTTAGCCACTGTTCAACGTTTTGTGGATTTGTTTTTTTGGTATCATCGAAATCAATACCAATGATTATCAAATTAATTGAATTATCAACTAGACTTACCTTTAAGGTATTGAAATATTCTTGGTCAGTTAATTCAGTTGAATGTATAGAATTTGTTATGATGATTATATTCTTCTTAAATTTCTTCTTGTTAGTAAATTGTAACAAGTTTTGTAATCCAATTAATGCTCCTGAAATGATACTGTTGTTGTCTTCTGTAATGGATGATTTACTGGAGGATATATTCAACAATTTAACATCGTCATAGGTAATTGGTTTCAAATCAAAGACAACACCGACTCCTGGAAGATTTGATTTCCCATCAGTGTCTTTTATTTGTCAGTATTTCTGAATAAGTCACATACTGTATGAACTCACCATCATCAGTGTTTGCAATGATCACCGAGACATAATCGGTCTTTCTTCCTTTCAAGGCCTTTGTACTTGTTAGTTCAAGTATCCCATACACTATGAAACACACTTACTTTAGTAACGAGGACATCCTGGACGTATTTCAGTCCAACTTCGAGATCAGTTTCATCTCTTCCACTGGACTGTTGACGCATGTGAGCACCACGGTCAACGATGAAGACAGTGGTCTGTTGGTGTTAGTGTCGAATGGAGTAGAGCATAGAATAATATGCTCACTTCTTTGTCTGCCATTGCGCTATACTGTAGTACTTCACCAGTTCAGTAGTGCTTACGTTGCTATTTAGTTAAACAACAGTCTTTTTCATTCTCGGCCGAAGCGTACTGATGATAACGATGGTGTAAGGTAAAGCGAGACAAGACTATATGACAATTGGGGGTAGTTTCCCATTGGAGATGATTCTTACAGATTCTACAATGAATCGACGCAGCTTCAACGCATTTCTTTGAAACGAAATTGAACAGCTCTTCATAGCAATGATCATAATCAATATAATCAAAAATAAGCTCAGACATAAACACCGAAGTAATTACTCAAGAAGATTATAGCAAAACTGATGGCTGATTAGTAGCAATAATATGGAACATATAGAACAGAACATACCTTAATGACAGTGAGATTAGCAAACTAAAGAAGATGAAATTTACACTCTTGAAAACAGTAGAATGGCCAATACCCGTGGCAACAACACTCAGTAAAAGAGCTATTTCATGTGTTAGTTGGTCCTTTCTATGGTGATCCATCAGTCATAGTTACATACTCCATAGTAAAAGAAATAACGCCAATGGACCGTTCCAAGAGGTTTTGAAAGGGGCTTTATAAGGTGATGAGTTGTGGAATTGTTCCTGAATTCAGTCAATATCTTTGGTCTTTTCAAACTGATTAAAAAGTGATCGGATTAAGCCTGATAACTGTTAAACTCACCAGAAGAGAATGGGAAGACATTGAGTACCCAAGTGGATTTAGTTATACCCTGCAGTGAATTAATAACACGTTACTTCAACTCATCAGATTCAATTCAGAAAAAATTATAATTGAAGAGAAAACCCCGAAGCTAAAAAATCATATCATCGCCTTTAACACAGATGATTTCCAGGACTATAAAGAATAGTAGGCAGTCACTGCAGAGAGCATATTCTTCCACTACGACTCCACAGATTCCACCACTTTTTCAACTGGATAAAAAATGGTCGAAATTGAAGGAATTAGAACAAGCAGACATAATAGACCATTTAAACGGTAAGGCACAGGGAAATTGGAAAGCATTGACTCCAGAGGAGAAAAAAGCGATCTACTACATTTATTATGGTGAATGGGGGCCCCGTTCTACCAAACCACAGAAATCAACATCTTTGCTGGTATTGAAGTCTCTTTTTTCATTTGTTTTGCTTATTGGGACAGGTGTAGGACTTTATAACTATGCCATTGATCAGGAACATAATGAGAAATTAGCCAAAACCATCGAAAAAGTTATCGAGATCAAGACTGAAGAACAACAACAGAGTGAATTGAAACAATCCATTAATAGATCTAAAAAGGGTTGGCACTGGTGGTGATAGTAGAGCCAAAAGATGCTCGGTAAAAGTAAAAACTATAACAATTCCTCTTTAAACAATAGCAGAAGCAAGCTGATTTCATAAGTATCATCAGAAAGAAATGCTCTACATTCTTATATACATAGCTACTTCATTTAGTGCACATAAGTCGCCAACTGCTTATCTTAGTATTTCACCGATATGATCGATTATGATAACAGAGCTCGGTCCCGATCCGCGCCACAGTTTTCGCGGCGATTTCTCGATTTCTTTTCACAGTAGAAAAGGTGAAATGGTGGTTATCATGATTTTGTAACAGAATGGAAGATAGTGGTTAAGGCCTATATATTTCCAATGCTGCTCGGTAGGGGTCTTCTGGGATCATCTGTATCTAAAAATGTTGAATTGAAGCGTTTTAGTGGAGTTTTCAGATCTCAAATCCGCCAACTATCCTCTAAAAGACTCGGTATTAACACCAGTACTAAACAACTGTTCTACTCTAATGCCAAACTAAATAAAGACAGTCTCATAGGTCAAAGATTCTTCACTAATACAAGACTGCTGAACAATTCTCTCTCTGAAGTTGCCAAAAAAGCTGCTAAAAAAGAGGAGAATCTGTCACAGTTACGAATCATAAAGGACTTGCTCTCATATTTATGGCCAAAGAACAAGACGTCTTTCAAAGTCAGAGTCATCATCGCTTTATCCTTTCTAATATTAGCTAAGCTTCTCAATGTCCAAGTTCCTTTCTTCTTCAAGTCCATTATTGATGGTATGAACATTGACTGGTCCAATGAAATTGGTACAGTGACAACAATTATCGGTGGTACTATTTTAGCTTATGGTAGTGCTCGATTCGGCGCTGTATTGTTTGGTGAATTAAGAAACGCTATATTTGCTACTGTTGCCCAGTCCGCTATCAGAAACGTTGCCTATAACACTTTTAAACACTTGTTGAATCTTGATCTGGGTTTCCATTTATCAAGACAAACAGGTGGGCTAACAAGGGCAATTGATCGTGGTACAAAGGGTATTTCATATGTGTTGACGGCGACCGTGTTCCATATATTGCCAATAACTTTCGAAATCTCCGTCGTTAGTGGTATCTTAACTTATAATTACGGTTATCAATTTGCACTGGTGACTTTGTTAACAATGGTTGCCTATTCTGTCTTTACTATAAGAACTACATCATGGAGAACAGGTTTCAGAAGAGCAGCAAATACAGCTGACAATCAAGCTGCTAGTGTTGCCCTAGACTCTCTAATCAACTTTGAAAGTGTAAAATATTTTAACAATGAACAATATCAAGCTTTAAAATATGATAACGCCCTTATGAAATACCAAGATTATTCAATCAAAATTGCAACATCGTTAGCATTCTTAAATGCTGGCCAAAATTTGATTTTTACCTCAGCATTAACATCAATGATGTATATGGCCGCTAGTGGGGTCGCCAATGGGACCTTAACCGTGGGTGACCTAGTCTTAATCAATCAGTTGGTTTTCCAATTGTCTGTTCCTTTGAACTTCTTAGGTTCAGTCTACAGAGAATTGAAGCAATCCCTTTTAGACATGGAAACATTATTCCAATTACAGAAAAATCAAGTGTTAATTAAGAATAAAGAAGGCGCATTACCTTTGAAGTTAAAAACTGGTGAAATTCGTTTTGAAAATGTAACATTTGGCTATCATCCAGACCGTCCTATATTGAAAAATGCAAGTTTTGTTATACCAGGTGGTGACAAAGTTGCCATTGTTGGTCCATCTGGGAGTGGAAAATCAACCATCTTAAGATTGGTCTTTAGATTTTATGATATTCAGTCTGGTAGAATCCTCATTGATGGTCAAGATATCAGAGACGTTGACTTGGACTCACTAAGACGGGCTGTTGGTGTTGTTCCACAGGATACCCCATTATTTAACGAAACTATCGTAGAAAATGTGAGGTATGGGGATTTAAAGGCCACCGATGAAGAAGTTGATAGAGTCATTCGCGAAGCACAATTGGATAAACTAATACAGGATTTGCCTGATGGTTTACAAACTATTGTTGGAGAAAGAGGTATGATGATCTCAGGTGGTGAAAAGCAAAGATTAGCCATTGCAAGACTATTACTAAAGAAAGCTCCAGTTACATTCTTTGATGAGGCAACAAGTGCACTAGACACACATACTGAACAATCATTATTGAAAACAATCAGAACTATATTCAAAGATAATGGAAATACAAATGTCTCCATTGCTCATAGACTGAGAACCGTTGCTGATTCTGACAAGATCATTGTATTGGATAAAGGTACCGTTAAAGAAGAAGGCGATCATGCATCACTATTAAAGAACCCTGATTCGCTCTATGCAGAATTATGGAATATCCAAGAAAACCTTGATCTTGATGAAGAATTGAGACAACAGGATCTCGAACAAGAAAAAGAGTGGGAAAAGAAATGAGAAATCCAAAACTCATGTATGCGTCCACAAAAATAAGGTACACCAATAATGTGTTTGCATTGAGCCGCAAATGTATAATGCTAATATACTTATTTAACTGTACATATGATTATAAATGGTGTGATGATCACAGTATTCAAAATAGTAGTTAGACCTCTTTCTTATCCGAAAATAGCAAAAAATTTGTGCAGGTAAAAAAAAAGATGAAATATGATAACCGCGAGGTTCGAACTCGCGCCTCCGAAGAGACCAGGACCTTAACCTGGCGCCTTAGACCACTCGGCCAGGTTACCATAATTCAAGCTGAGTAGCAAAAGTTAACAATATATATTTAAATAAAAGAAAACGATTGTTCACAACTAAAACATGAGCTATATCGACTTTCTTGAGGGTACCAGTAGGAACCAGTAAGAATTAACCAGTTTATCAATACCCTGGTGAGATACTCGGAGCGTTTTAGATCATCATTTTTATTGTATTTGCGTTTCTGGCCGTAATACAAGATTGCGACTCAACATGATAACCAAGATGGATTTAATCACTATGTAGCTACAGCAGATTATATACGGTAGTTACTGGAGTTCAGAATGCTCTTTGAAACGCGAATGTTTTCAGTATCACCACAAATGATAATCGATCGCTCAATCTACAGGAAGTGAGAGTAAGTGCAGAGCCCTAGCTGCTAGAGATGGCGGTGCAGCTCTAAAATCAAATATGGCACTGGCAGACCCATTTTTGCTTTGTTATCATTTTTCCAAGGTCATTTCAGCTGTTTGGGTGTTGAAGCGAACGTACAATCAATTAGCTCCGGCAATCAACTATCAACTCAGGCTGAAGCAGCTCATAGCAGTCCGATATAACTCCAAGAGGTACAGAATTATGGAATTTACCAAGAAGATGAATTACCCTGTGATAAGAAGCTGTTTATGAATCGACTATAGCTGGTTAATAGGAAATAATATGATATGCGGGAAACCTAGATATACCGCTTATAGTGCAATATATAGTAGTTATAATCACCCTTTTTTTCATCCCAGAGATGACCAATATCCTACACACGATTTAAGCAGTTTGTTACTACAGTCGCCACAAGCAATTACAAATAACAGTAGTCAATCAATCGCGGGAATGATGTGTTGTATATGTCAAACTATATCCCTCCGACCAGGCCAACTGCTGCACTGTAGTACCCTTAAGCGATTGTTATGGATATGGCATTTCAGATTCCGAAGTATGCCGTCTATTATTAATATTACGTCAAAGACAAGGAAATATGGGAAGAATAAGCTGGCCATTTTTAGGTCTCTGCAAAGCGGTTATGTACATTCTATTTTCTACTAATCTGGGAGATGTTACTTGGACAATTGGGAATAAAGCTTGGAAAGTTGTGCAGCAGATACAGTTGTTATTGAGCTAGTGCAGTATAGATGTGGAGAGATATGTAACAAATATAACGCTTCATTTTTGCTTGGTCTTCTTAAGCCGGTCAATTGCGTTACAACTCAGGTGCAGCTTCTGGGACTCATCAAGGCTTCGAATCCACCTACATATCGAAGATCAAGTGTGCTAATTAGTACCTCTTAACCGGAATATGCAATTGAGAAGTACGAACACTAGCAAATAATTCAAACTGCCTTTTATAGAAATTCACCCTGGGCATTTTTCAATCTGCGTGAACCAGTGAAGTCAGTGCTGACTTTCTTTTCTCGAACCGTCTTTCATCCCCGGAGATTGAGTTCAAACCTTAACCTTAAAGGTAATGGTTTCCCCTGAAACGCCGCCTCTCTCGGTAATAATTTATAAGTACCGAATTAGATTGGGAGGACAACAATCATGCTTAGGAATGGATCCGCCCAACTTATATTTGATTATGAGCGATGCTGGTACTACTGCCTATTGCTGTAATGAGGTGAAACACAGCGACAATCTTGTGAATCCCAGAGTCCAGACCTCAGGTGACAGAAGCTCAGTTACCTGAGAGAGTCCCTACTGCTTGTCCTGATATCTGATCAGGAGTTTTTGGTTAATGTCAGTCCTCTAGTATAGCTCCCAATTCAGTCATTTCTGTAAAAATTCAATAAAAGAGAGATCCAAGGCCAGAGAAACCATCCTGATCATCTTTTGTGGCGATGTCTTAGCGTTCGCTATCTGTCACATTTCATAAGGAGCATCAGTTGCTACTTGCATCTAACCAAAATGCGGTATTCCAATTCATACTGACTTGGAGGAAGGATGTTCACTGCGTAGTAGGTCCATTGAAATTTCAGCACGTGAAAACTGATCAGTCAATATCTAATTGGTAGCTTCAATGTGGAGATTGATTTTCTTCGGAGCTAAAATCACTGTTTCATGAGCATCTAAAGCACACTAAGTATAAGCAGGTTATGGAGACTTCTAATATCTAACGGGAATTATTTTAATCCAAACACATGTGAAGTATTAGTTCACTATTGTTGTGAGGTTCCACAACAATAAACTGTTGGTATCTTTCATGAGCGTTAAGTCTGCCCTGAGACTCTAAATTATCCCTTCTGGTTGTTCTCCGACGTAATAAAGCGTTTCTTTTTTCTTTTGGTCGTGTTTCAAATATGGAAATGAGATGAATAGGCTACAAAGAAATTAGAAGAGAAAGACTATGCTATCAAAGGTCTTCCTGCTGCCTGACCTTCTATTCAAAAGTGAACTTTTCTAATTGTTAATGACGAACATGTATCAGGATCTATCGTATGCAGGTCCTCTGGCTGCAGTGGTCTGATCAAATTATAGTACTCTCTTCACGTGAGGTGTTCTATAATAAAAAGTTATTGTTGGTATCAATGATCTCGGGAACATGATCTTATAATTATCACTCGCAGCCTGTTTGCCGTGCGCGAATACAGTAAGTAGGCTAGCTATCGAACGGTTTTAATATGCTTATATTCAAAATTGAACATATTGATCAAGCAAAGCTAATAGTCGAAGAGGAGACCTAAATATTCAATCGATGAAACTGCAAGACCTAAAGCTCTTCGAGAGGATGCGGATTATTCTTCATAAATCATGCTCAGATAATTATATCATTACACGAAACGTACGTTAACGAACTCTATAGAGAAGAAGAATTATAAAGAAAGTGATAAGGATGTGGCTCAGAGTCTTTTAACTAGCTCTGACTATCGATGGACTGTCTTTAACACTAGTCAGGGGATCAGTCAACGGCCAAACTTTCCCAAAATAGTCAACCTCATATTAAATTGGTCGAACAGGGAGTTATCAAGTGTGGAAGCTTCCAATACACAAAGCAAATCTTTTCCCAGACAAATCCATTGTCCATCATTAAGAATCAAACCTAACGGGGTTAAAAAACAGGCCGATTTCAGGAAGCGAAGTATTTGAGATATTTGAACATTCCTCATTTTTCCTGTTGCTTGATATTCTTATTGAGTACTTCAAACTTTTTTGATTGGCTTCAAATGAAATTCGAGCTTGTTTCGGTGTTCCATCCTGATTTTGGAACATAACGAATGTCGATATAGCCAACTTATACATTTGTGTGCATTAGAATACAACCAATACCGGCACGAGCTGACATTCAAGTCAACGTTTTCGTGTATTTTGTATGCTAGTTAGCGTATGTAAACGCGTAAATCTGTACTCCTCCAAAAAATTGATGAACACACTACCGCTAGGTGAAAAAAAAAAATGAAAAATAGGTCTCGGTTCTAGCCTCTCGAGGTTCAAGCTTCCAGGACCCACTGCTGAGGATCTTGAACGTTTGTTGGAGCTTCCAACGCTGAGCATCACGCAAACTGTTGTTCGATGCTTCAACCTTTTCACTGAATTTAACTCATAAACTACTGTATGCTTGACTGTACTGACACATATTTTGGAATCCACGAGGTATCTACCTCCTTGAGTAGCTTTTCGCTGAAGGCGCTACCACTAAAATTCATCCTCCAAGAGGTGACTGTGACCAAGTTTGGGGTAACGGTCACTTTGTCTTTCCCTATCTTTTATGTTCATACCGATAGAACTGTAGCTATCCTAGGTAAACTAAGACCTTATCTTTGAAAATTCTAAGCTCTGATACGTTTTCAATAGTATAGTCCGTGTTGAAACATGATGTCACATTTGCCTGCTTCGTTCAACTTATGATCCTTTTTCAGTAATCTTAACCTCATGCCACAATCTTCAATCTCGCTTAAGGAAAAAAAGAGAAAGCTTACTAATGCTTTAGGAAGTCGAATGGCTGAACTCTTTCCTCCCTCGCACAGTCCTTTCCTTTGAATGGATGAGTCTTGATCATTTTATGTCCCTCTTATCCCACATACGGGAGAAGATCATAGTAGATCTATTTACTATTCTTGCCCCCTATTCTTCCCGTCCAGCCTCCATTTCGTCCTACGCTCTCGAACTTAGGCACAAATATGCAGCATCACTCGATTAAACTCTAATTTCACAACCGTTTTTCAACTTTCTGTATCTATGAGTCCTTCAACTGGCAGACTTATACATATTATATGCAATATTCTGTATTAGTGCGTCTCAGATCTTATTGGGCGGTTTTTTCGAAATTTCGGACTCTTCAAGATTTTTGTGAAAAATTTATCGACTTCCCCAATAAAAAGATCTCAAGTGCACATTTTCCTCCCATTCGAACAATTCCTATCGAGGCTCCATAGTTCTTTGTTTTATTCTCAATTTCCTCGCCAATTATCATCAAATACAATCGCCATCCACCTAACCTGAGTCGTTCATCAAGATATATTCTACCAGTACTCGCCAGATCTGTTTTTTAAATCCACACAAAGTCGGAATTAAGATATTATACTCTACAAAATGGAACATTGGCAAACCAAACAACGCTCCCAAAGTTCGACGGGGCTCGATTCCTCCCCCTTATGTCTCGTCAGTTCAAATAACTCTTCGTTAGAATCTTATAGCTCATCAATTGCTGATTCTACAGCCACTAAAAACTCCACACAATCATCTTTCACCGGCAAGGTTAAGAATCTGATATCCAGAAGAAGATCACAAAGCTTGAATGTAGCGCCACTGAGTAACTCATTGACACGCAAAGATAGTACTTCTTCAGAATCATCAACACTCAACAAGTTTAAACTTCTGAGAAACAAATCCTTCATTTCCCCGTTGCCTCCTTCATTACCATCATTGATACCTTCCAGCTCATCATCCTCATCCCGTGATAACTCCATTTCAAGCCTCAGTGAGTTTGATTTTGAACTGGCTTCTCCATCATCTCCATTAGGAAGAATTGACGAAAGTAGTGCAGAGAATTTCGGAAAAGAGAGAAAGAAATCAATCAATAATCAGCTAACAGAGACAGATATTAAAGTCTACGATGATATCGCCGATAATATTTTGGATAAAGTTGCCAGCGAGAGATCAACCGTTGAATGGCACATCTGATGACCATCATTCCTCCCCGTCATTTGTCATTTTATTAGCATACGGTCTTTCAGTCTTCCGAGAAGTCATAAAGACCGCTTTCTTTCATGACAGCTCATATTTCATACCCATAGCATACAATTCTCAATAACGACAAAATCCACACAAAACTGGCTTTCTGTGTGTCATGATTCAGTATTGAGATTGATGTGCATATGCGGTCACGAACAACACAAAAACAATCTTGTTATTTTTCACTTCTGCTATTTTCCCTTGTTTCCTGTTTTTTTTTAGTCTTAGCTAACTTAATACATATATCGCTCCCAAAATAGGCATCTTACAATGAACAGATGCACTTGAGTGCGCCGAAAAAACTGTTACAGTTGCAATCATTATTAACATTAACTAATCTTCCTTCATCTCTCTAACGGTATTGATCCACACTTTCGCCAAACCAGTGCAACCGGAAGCTAACCCAGTCAGAATATAAACCACAGGTGGTAATTTTAAGCCCCAAACATCGATTGAAACTTGGACTAAATCGTTACACAATCTAAAAATGTCCATTTGAATGATCTTCTCTTGATGTTTCAATTCTATCAATTCTTTCTCCAGTAATGACTGTGCACTATACTCTCCTAATGGGGATTTATTATTGAACTCTTTCAGTATTTGAGATCTCAATGGGGAACCTCCAATATTCTCCAGAAATCTTTTGGACAATTGAGATGCCTTTTGTCTAACCTGGAATTGGATATTCAATTGTACTTGTTTGTTTTTATTGGCACTTAGGCTTACCCAATTTTGCTTCAGACCCAATATAATATCATATAACCAGGCCAAGTCGATATGTCTGCCGACAAAACTTCTCAAAGATGGCTGTGAAAGAACATTGATCTTGTATAGAAGAAATAATTCATCCATGATACCATAGTAAAAATTGATGAAATCTGCTAGGGAACTCTCATTCAAAAAGACGTGATGGAAGTTCTCTAGAGTTGGTAATTTTAGAAATGCTTGGACTCTATGTATGATAGTTTTGACACGATATGGTGTACCACCAAAACGCAGCATGAATCTAAATATACTGATATTCTTGGTGATTTCTGTGATTTTCCTCTCAAACATAGTGGAGTTAAGAAATAATATCAACTTCAGGTACTTGATAGGGGTTTTGTAATGCTCCAATGGGTTCAGCGACATATTATCAAAGTTATTATTGAATAAGTATCTTCTCGTTGAAGTCAAATAAAACTTAATTAGACTCAATAGGTATTGTAATGTCTTTGCAATCTTATCCTTCCCAGCTGTCTGACCAAGTAGCCGCTTATAAACGTCCATTTTCGCTATAACTCTACTGTGCTGTGCCTGTATATGTTGCGATAGTTCTGTTACCGAAGCTTCTAGCCCCTGCTTGAGTTCATTTGTTCTTGTTGGTGAAGCTGGCTCATCTTCTACCTTATACTGGTGATGTTTGTGATTGAAGCCATTTTCCTTGAATGGTGAAGGGGAAGGCGACTTGTATTTGAGATCGATATAATGAGACTCAGTGAATACATTGGATTCATTGAGGGAAGGGAACTCCATTCTCAGAAAAGGGATAAGCTCTTTGGAC
>JAJMKP010000023.1:151176-175640 GCA_030569295.1 Taiozyma yuanshanica
GCTCCAGCGTAAATGTGAGTCTGATAAGTCTAGCTCAAATACTTTATTTAACTATCAACAACACAATTAACAATTTAAAACCATCTGTCAAGACTCAAGACACACTGAAATGACCATTGATCTCCTGTGGGGGAAAACTCTCCTAGCCAGCAATAGAAACCATTTAAACAGTTCCCAACAGCGCTTTACAGTAAAGGTTTCCCTCCCCCCCACTCTGGTCACTGCCTGATACGGACATATTGCCGAAGCCATCATAATTCCAGATTATAGCACTGTGTATGCAAAAATTGATTGAGAAACAAATGTATGAATCTTAGCATCTTTGCCATGATGCGTCTTTCTTAATACCAGTGAGCATGTCTAGCATCCCTTTGGAGGAGCTACCGAAGGACTCCTTCGATCTCACTCAGGTAGAGGAGATGGATCAACTTTATGATCATAATGAAAATGAAGATGAAGATGAAGATGAAGATGAAGCTAAAATCCAGGATATCATAAAAGAAGAACCTTTCAAACTGACGCTACACATGAAAAAGATTCTGTTTGTCTGCTGGTTCGGTAACTTTCTGTGTGCTATTGATGGTACTATTGTGTCTACTACTATGTCAAACATCGCTTCTGATTTCAACCAGTCTCATTTAGTTACCTGGATTGCGACTTCCTACTTATTAACCAACACAGCATTTCAACCATTATATGGTAAGACTAGTGACATCTTAGGCCGTAAGTTTCTGATGCTGTTTGGTCAAGTTACTTTTGCTCTGGGGATCCTTCTATCAGGGTTGTCCATTAATGTCGAAACTTTATCTATCTCAAGAGCCATCGCTGGTGCTGGTGGTGCGGGTATGGGTGCCCTAGCAAGTATTATCATTACAGATATTGTCCCACTGAGCCAAAGAAGTATATTTGTGGGATACGGTTACATAGTCAGTGGTGTTGCCCAGATGTTGGGAGGGCCAATTGGTGGGATCTGTATTGAAACTATTGGATGGAGATTGATGTTCTTAATACAGGTTCCCTTCATTATCCTGATTATAGCAATGCTTTGGAAGCTAGAGATCAAAGTGGATCATATTCCTCATGAAAACGACATTTTTTCGAAAGAAAATTTGCAAAGGGTCGACTATGGCGGTATTATCACTTTGAACTTATCAGTGTCTAGTGTTATCTTCTTATTATCAGCCACACAGGATTCGACAACTTTGTATAAAGGTTTCTTCATTTTGTTGTTCATTGCATCTACGTTGGCATTTATATATGTTGAAAGATATATAGCCGTTGAAAAAATCATTGATCCAAATTTGCTGAGAGGCGAAATTGGGCTGCTTGGTGTAACGAATGGCATAGCATCATTAGGGCTGTACATGATATTGTTTATCACTCCCTTATATCTACAGATTTTGCAAGGTATACCCGTTGTCGATGTCGGCTTTTATACCTTATTCTTTGTCATTTCTAATTCATTGGGTTCATTGATTTCTGGTTATATTATCAGAAAGTATGATTCCTCAGAGTCTGAAACAATGAAGGCCGGGATCAGAACATCATCTTGTTTCTAAATGCCCTTCTGACACAGCCTGAATCGCATAACTTATTATGGAAATTTTTCATTGTTCTGGGGCAAGTCATTGCTGGTTTAGGGAATGGCGGATATGGTGTTGGTATTATTATCTATATCATCGGCAAAGTTGGTAAAAAGGAACAAGCCAGTGCTAATACAGTGGTATCATTAGTGAGATCATTGGGTAACGTGTTTGGTGTCTCTTTGTCGTTGACATCGTATTCTAAAGAAGTTTACAGAGGTTTAAATGCTTACTTTAAGGATGACTCCACTAAAGAGTATGTCCAGAAACTAATCCTGGACTCGAACTTCATCAGAAATGGACTACCGTCAGAGTTTTTTGCTGGTGTGCTGGAGGTGTACAAAGGTGGTCTGGTGTTCTCTTTCTATCCAGCATTGTCTCTGTCGCTCATTGGTCTGATAGTAATGTTCCTGTTAAATAGGAGAATATCCAGGCGGTAAGGCTCTAAAAAATACATGAAATAATTATCTTCAATCCGTATTAATCTTTTTTTATACAGGGACCGGGACCTCTAAGAAGAGCCATGCCCACTTTTAGAGGACTTAAGATGCTGTCTTTCCGGAAAGTTGATAATAGCCCTCCTTGTGAAAATTAGCGCAGCCATTTCGTTCTTTATGTTGTATCTATATGGAAAGGGAACAAAACAGATCTCGGTTTTCTGAACTCAGTTGTGAATTGGTAGACCAACATATGGGACCCTGCTCCCGTTCATTTCTAATAATAGTTTTCACTTTCCTACTTAGTAGTAACAGCCAGAAGCTTTACTAATAATAGCTTGAGTTCCTAGAAGAATTCAAACCGCACTAAACGTAGCAGCGTCGCTGAGTGCTCCGCCAACGCTTAACGACAACTAGCAAGCTGTAACTGGGCCGGCGATTTGGAGATTTCTCCCTGTGCCTTAACCAGCTGTGGTTACCCCAGGTACAAATTAATTATCAAGCGAACAAAAGACCTTGAGAGTTAAAACTGTTCAGATGTTCTCTCACCATACAAAGACAAAGAAAATGGTCGCAGGAGAAGGAAGCTCAAGTGCTTATCTTTCTCATAGTGCTGTTCTTCAGCACACAATGCCTGCTGGTCTGAAAGGTGGCAAAATGGATGAGTTTTCCATCACTGCTGAATCAGTCAAAAAGGTGTCTTTGGGTGAAAAGGTCAAAGGTGTATTCAAGGTAAAAGAAGAAGATTTTTATATGGTCAAAGTACTAAAAAAGTACCTAAGGTTTGTTGGACCAGGGTTGATGATCTCTGTGGCATATATGGATCCTGGTAATTACTCCACAGCTGTTACTGCTGGTGCCTCAGCTAAGTTCGCTCTATTATTTGTCGTGATGCTATCCAATATAATTGCTATATTCTTGCAAAGTCTATGTATCAAACTAGGCTCGGTTACTGGTTTGGACTTATCCCGTGCATGTCGTGAAAACTTGCCAAGATGGCTGAATCTGATTCTCTGGTTCTTTGCTGAATGTGCCATTGTCGCTACAGATGTTGCTGAAGTTATTGGTACTGCTGTCGCTTTGAACATCTTGTTACATATTCCATTACCTGCTGGGGTTGTGATGACTGTGATAGATGTGTTCTTTGTTTTGATGGCCTATAGACCTGGGTCTTCGTTGAACTTTGTGAGGTTTTTTGAGTATGCTGTTGCATTACTTGTACTTGGTGTTGTCATTTGCTTCTGCGTTGAATTAGCTTATATGCCACCAGTTAATGTTAGGGAATTGTTCAGGGGATTTGCGCCTTCAAAGACCATGTTCCAAGGAAAGAATATGCAGAACTCATTGGGTATTCTTGGTGCCACTGTCATGCCTCATTCCTTGTTCTTGGGATCTGGGTTAGTTCAACCAAGACTCCGTGAATTTGACACTGAGAATGGTTACTACAAACCTGACGATGGCGAAGATCTGGAGGAGGCTTATTATCAATATCGTCCAACCTCAAAAGCTATCAAATATGCCATGAAGTACTCAGTTGCTGAAATGGCTGTGACATTATTCTCGTTTGCCTTATTTGTCAACTCTGCTATCTTAATTGTTGCCGCTGCCTCACTATACGGTACCGAAGCTGCGAATGACGCCGATTTATTTACAATTTACAAACTGTTGGGGAAACAAGTAGCCCCTGTCGCTGGTACCATCTTCATGTTGGCCTTGTTACTCTCTGGTCAAAGTGCTGGTATCGTTTGTACAATTGCAGGTCAAATAGTCTCAGAAGGGCACCTAAGTTGGACAATAGCACCATGGAAAAGAAGAATTGCTACTAGAAGCATTGCTATCATACCCTGTTTAGTGATCTCATTAAGTGTTGGGAAATCTGGTCTTGCTGCTGCCTTGAATGCATCACAAGTGGTTTTATCCATTCTATTACCATTCTTGACTGCTCCGTTGATTTATTTCACTTCTAGAAAGAAATATATGTGTGTGAAAGTTACAAGTGATGATGTTCATATGATTTCATTGAATGATGCGTCAAATGATCAAGTACAGGACCAAGAGCAAGATCAAGAGGAGGCTAATGTTGAGTATGCTGATTATACTAATAGTTGGGCTACCACAATCCTCTCTATTGCTATATGGTTGTTCATTTCAACGCTAAATATTTATATGCTTGCAAAGTTATGATTTTATCAACAACATTCATAGACTTGAATTCAATATATCCACATTGACTATATCTTATACGTAAGCGACCCTTGGCACTAGATCTTAAGGTCGAAGAGGCAGACCGCTCCATAGAACATCTACTTGCAAAATTGAGTGATACCATATCCAAAAATGTACTTCAATAAATAATCATCATAATACATCAAATGTAACTATTTAGTTGATCCACAGAGCTGTTCTCAATAAACACGTCATTCCAATTTGGGATGATCTTATCCCAATGTTTGAAATATTTATCTATGTCTGTGTCATCGAACAAATTCAACTCAATAGAGCTAATCGAAGAATTAGGACTCTGTGCGCTCTGTGAAGATGTTGTTGATTTCACAGACATAGAATCAGCTCTAGATATCGTTGGTGTTGGTGTTCTCTCGTTGGATTCCGAATTCAAGATATCGTTCAGGTCCATTTTTTTAATCTGTTGTGGAATGTTGATGCTGAGTCTCTCCGGTACTTCTGATTCTCCATAGTCATTCAATAAATTATTCAACTTTGATGATTTCTTCAATTTTTCATTGAACCCATTGGATGAAGTTTCTAAATAATTTTTCAGTTGAGTCGTTATAGTATACCATCTCTGTGTGAGTTGGTCTTGATTAGAATATCTTTTAAGATAGCTCAAGTTCACAAGTCCTAAATTCTTCAAAGCCGAATCATGTAGCACGGATGAAACAGATAGTAAAGTGACTGCATTAGTGAATAATTCAAAGGCTGAGAAAGGAGTGATACAGAACTGATCAAGGCTGTGTAAAGTAGTTATCAGCTCAGTTGAATTTTTCAAGTCTTGGATCAGAGCCTTCGTATAATTCACATGTTCATTCTTGGTGATGTTGGTATTGTAATAGAAATATTCTCTATTCAGAAAGATTCCACATAGGAACAACAGTTGATGTAAATAACCAAAATTCAAGTTTCCAGTTGTTATGTGTTGATTTATGCTATTCAGTTGGGCATTCTCTGGTAATTTCTCCTTCAATAGATCCAAATCATTGTATAATCTATAAAAGATCGAGTCAGGATCATTGGGACTCTTTGTCTCTCTCAAGGATCCAGTCTCACCAACCCATTTAGCTATTTTGGACCATAGTTCATAAGCAATTATTGTAAAATCTAAGGTTGTCAATTTATCCAATAAAGTGAAACAATCAACATAACAAGGGAATTCAATCTCTATCCCATTTTGGAAATTTTCTTCAGGACAAGGTAACGAAATTTCAATATCCTCAATCTTTATCGCATGCGATCTGTTCCTCCCACTTGAATTACAGCGATCCATCATGTATACTGCCCAAATGGTTCTTCTTTTTGATTCCAAGCTGATGAAACGATGTCTTGAGTCTCTATAACCGATAGTGTCATCAGTGTAACAAGCACCAGTCTTACAACAGAGCCCCAAGATGGATCCCATACGAGCAGCAATACCAATGTATAAGTACGATCTAGCTGAGTTTCCTTCCGTCCATTCATGAGAGGATAATAGGGCCAATGATTGAACACGCTGGATGGAAGGAGTATCAAAGACATCTTTCAACAAAAGCCTTGAATAGTAAGCAAAATAACGTGAAGCATTAGATGCGGATTCAGGCTTGATTTCAGTGGAATGTAAGTTCGGTTTATACTTCTCTGGTTTATAATCTTGATTAAAATCACCATACATCTTGATCAAATGTGAATTGTGTCTAGCACATAGAGCCAGAATTGCCAGTAGTGTGCAAGGGGTAAATTCTGGTACGTCATTAGGATCGTCATAGTTGAAGAACTGTCTACCAAACACATCAGATTTGACCCAGTTAATGTAAGACTCCTTATGGACGAAGTTAAAGATCGTATGGTATTGATTGTTGAAGAATTCTTCAAGGATCTCCACAAGAAGTGACTTTGAAGGAAGGATCAAGGGATCTAATTGATGCGGACAACGAGTTCTGAACTCTTGGTTGTAATTGTGAATGGTTCCCCGTAGGTATTCTGGTACGTCACTCCTGTCTGGTGAGCCATTTGAACCATCTAATTTGGCTCTCTTTTTCAACTGGGATGGTTTTGGGGTATAGATACAGTCCAAGTTCTGTCTGGTACAACGTTGGCATTTTCCTTCAAGTTCCGGCCCAGCAGTGCATCTCAGCTTGGAGCGACGGCAGTGATCACAGGCCAGAAAAGTACGAGCCTGCTTCTTTGTTAGCATCTGTGTCTTCTTCTGATCTTGGAAATTGTTCAAGTGTAAACAGAAGAATTAAAAGTTCAAATGAAAAGTTGTCGACCCGAGCCGGTGGATTTTTTCGTATCGATTAATCAAAATTTTCGCGGATTATGTGCTAGAGCCACATTCTTATCATCACGTGACATACTTTCTTCAGATAACAGAAGTGAATTCATAAGTAAACGAAGTGATATAACTTCCGTTATCGGCAGGCTTACTACTGATTCGCTACAGTAGCCCTCATATAAATGTCATTCGTTACAAATAAAAAATCAGAAGAGTCTCTTTTGGTCGTTCAACTCATTCTAGAAACCGAAGAAACGTCTCATGAAAGAACGTTTAACAGCAACAGCACCATCAGAGTAAGTGGTTGATGGGTTGAAACCGGAGCCATAAGTACCATTACTAAAGTAGTATGCTGATGAAGAGCCAGCAGTAACAGTGTTATTGGCTGAGGCGACTGGGGTGACGGTAAAAGTAGGAGTGATAGTCTTTGTGATATGGATGAGTGAGGTAACTGTTTGATCAATATCAGTTGAAGTGGACACTGTGAAAGCTTCACCATTGGAGTTGGTGACAGTAAAGACACCAGTTAATGGCAGCTTAGTGGTGATTGTGGAAGTGATATCCTCGACAGTGGTGGAGACACCGGAGGATGTAATTGCACAACCAGGAGCAGTGACAGTTGCAGTGACAGTGACAGTAGCTGGGGAAGAACCTGAAGTAGAGGTCGAAGTAGAGGCAGTGTTAGCTGCAATAGCAGCATTAGCAGTTGAAACAGAGGTGGCTGAGGATGAAGATGAGCCGATAGCAGCATTATAATTTAATCCAGAAGGTAAAGTGTTCAAGCCCGGAGTGGAGACAGCACTGGCTACAGTCTCAGTCGAAGCTTTACCACCGGGTAAAGTGACAGTGGTTAAGATGTAAGAAGTGATGGTTGAAGATGAAATGGTATCATCGGATGGAATTGTGTAAGTGGTTAAGTAAGTGATGGTCGAGGTAGATAAGACTGAAGTTGGGTTTCCGTAAGCGTCAGTGGTTGGAACAAAAGTGGCAATTTCGGTAGTTACTTGAGCGGTTGAAGCATTATCAGAGATTGATGGAGTTGTTTCATTAGAACGTTTGGCCAATTGGTCATAACGCACAGCAAGGTTGGAATATGCTGAAGCTAATGCCACAAATGGTAATAAAGTAGCTAATTTCATTTGAATGGTTATTTTTGGTGTGGTATACTGGTTCGTTCTTCTTTTTATAGTTTTATGACAGTATAAGATCTATGGGCCTGTGAGATTCTTAAAGTAGAATGAATCTGGTGGAATTGTTTGGTATATTTGACGCTGTTGAAAGGAATGGACGAGACAATAAAGCTCAAAATGGGTGTAGGGGTCAAAATGAGTTGTTGAAAAGAATCTATGGGCATTAAAACAGGAAAGGAATTGTGGATCCCTCGAGTTTTATATATCTCAGTCAGAATCTGAAGGGGAACTTGAATATTTACCTGCGTCATTCCCTCAGAAAACATTTTTTTTTCGGTTTGAATAGTATCGCCTGCAGGAGTATCTTCACTTTTTGTCGTATTCATTAGCTCCAAAAAGGAGGAACGATTGGACTGAAATGCGAAGTCAACTACTATCAATGTTTTTAATGACTACTCTCACTAATACTCTCTTTTCTTCTCTTTACACCTTCAATTGACCCATTTCATTGACCGTTCTTATACACGATCACGATTCACAAGACGCGGTTTTCGAAATTTCCACCTGCAGAAGTGCATAACAACGCGTCGCGTTAAAAGAAAACAAAAACAACAAACAAAAAAGGCCATCGACACCTGAAGAAATCATTGGTTCACAGGTTCACAGCTCCACTTTTGCTCTGCGAGTCAGCGTTTGGCGCACAAGTGTAAATATATCTCTTTTGTTCATAGGATTTATTGGTGATGAAAATATGACGTAGGTCTGATTGTCTTCCAAGGTTGTCGACTGAAAAGAACGAACGTAGGAGAAAAAATGGAACTTTGCCAGGGTATTAAACAATTTTCCAGTCTAAGTGCTTGCAATTCTGTGCTAGTATCTCTGCAGTCATAGACTCGTCTTGTGTGTCTCTGTTTTTGACTGCTCTTCCCATCGTTACCGAGTCCCGTTTTTTTTAAATCATCACGGATCGTTTCGTGATCAAGACATTTTTCCATGGCAAAGATGCAAGATACCGCTGCTCAACAGCATCAACAACCGCGTTCTTATAAGGGGGTGTTTACCTTTTGACGAGTACTCTCGAGAGACGGCCCTTGATGAGACTCTGTTTCCCGAGATACCTCCTGGCCCTGTTAAATATAGCTCAGTTGTCGGTCGACTGTTTCACGTTCTCATTCTTCTAAACGAAACACAATAACCATACGCTCGGGCCCTCCATTACAGCGGTGCCTATTGATGCTTGTTTCATGCCAAATGTGACAACAATCGAAGCTACATCATTGGTCCATCCCATAGCAGCCTCTACTCAATACTGCGATGGCCATTTCTTCAAAAAGCTCCGCGAGTCCTTGCCGAAGGACGTCACATTCTAAGTTGAATCAATTAGCCTTTCTCCCTTGAATTGAAGCCAGCCATCATGGGCACTAATTATTTGTTCCTGCATCAGATGTAATTCGGTCATGGTTAGTTGAGCTGGAGTCCATTGTTTTGTTCGCCCTCTTACGTCTTCTTCGTTCTCTTCTTCTTAACTATTTTCTCTATTATACGTATTATTTTCAAAGGCAGTAACATCCTCAAGCTATACTTAATCTCGTCAATAATATAATAGGAATAAATCATAATATTCAAGGTCTTACAGTTAGTTATGCATGTGAGCGTGCTATATATATTCCATGTTATCGATCTACAGCTATATATGTGATCGGCGTCATTTGATTATATGCTCTATATATATATAGTTGTAACATCAATAATTATTGAAAAGTCGGGTTATGTTATGTACGCCTTCCATAATATCGTAGGACTTAATAAATATATATAATTGATAAACTAAATTATAATAGTATAATAATTACTGTAATTAAAAATATTTTGCTAGCGAACTATTTGAAGTTATTCTTACATACTTTAATTTAACCAGGCACATATAATCGAAAATTTACCGACTGCACAATACTAACGCGGTAATATTTTTTTGGTATAAAGTAACTTTTCACTGATTTATCGATCATACAATACACTTGATCTTCTCACAATAGTGATTTACTGCGTAGGTTTACTTATTATAAGATCAATATCATTAGGGTGGGGAGGGGGTGAATCAGATGCTACCGAATTTAGTTGCCATTTCAACGGCGGCAGCACCCCAATCTTCACCATGGTTATGTAAACCTGGTTTCAAACCTGCTCTAACTTCAGCTTGTTCTTCAGTTAACACAGTTAAAACACCAAAGATGACAGGCACGTCCAATTCTTCATTCAATCTCATTATGGCATGAGTAGTGGAGTCACAAATATATTCGAAATGCATAGTAGAACCTTTGATTAAAACACCAATTGGAATAACAGCATCCAATTTATGCTTTTGTTGGAATTTCTTGGTGGCGAATGGTAACTCAAATGAACCAGGAACAGTTTCAATAAGAATGTTTTCCTCCTTAACGCCAAATTCTTTCAACTTACTAATAGCACCATTAACCAATGCTTCAATGATATGAGAATTCCAACGAGCATGGATAATACCAATTCTTAATTTTGAACCATCGTATTTTTGATCGACTTGACCTAAACCTTTAGCAACCATTTTTAATCCTATTTCTTTCTTTGAATTACGGCTAGCTTTAAGCACAATCAGAGATGTTTCGATGATTAAAAATTGAACGATTCGAAACTGTGGATGTTAATTTTTACGTTGGTTATGTGCGATGGGGATAACGGTTTTGCTTAACTGTACGAAACAACTTGCTTATATGCATATATGAATATGAAATGGGAGATTGTCAAATATCTTCGGGAATCCAGCATACCTGAAAGAATACGAATACTCAGAATCCACCAGAACTTCATTAAAAGAGTGTGTAATTCATTATGTCATGTTTCTCCTACCAAAATTGCAGATGTATTAGTTCTGTTAAGTTGGAATTTCAAGAAAAGCTCTTATGGCCAAGTTGGTAAGGCGCTACACTAGTAATGTAGCGATCCTCAGTTCGACTCTGAGTGAGAGCATTTCTTTTTTTCCCCATCGTTTTTGGAGAATTTTTAAAAAATTTACATTGGTTTTACCATTGGAATGCAGCGAGTAGCTGGAAGTGTCTAACCTTTTCTCTCATTCACATCTATTTTTTATTATATTGTAAGTCTAGTTATTTCTGAAATATTAATGCTCTCCACAAACACAGGCCCGAAAACTTCCTCCGAAAATCTTATCTGGTGTACGGGTTTACTGATAAAGAGCTCGTTAACGAGATCAATTTGAGTCGAGACTTATTTGCAAATCGTGGCAAAGGTACTTATCTGATCGTTCTATTCCCTGAAGAATTGTATGCATTGTAACATTACCCCCATTATCTGATAAGAACAGGCAAGAGATTCCCACTGATGAAGAGGGACAAGAGCCATCAGTTTAGTTGGTTTTGACTTTTGAATATCCACTTGAAGATTACAGGTTTCATTCTGACTATTCACTTATTGAAGTTTCAAATCCTGCGGCAATTAGCCTCAAAGATGCTAATATTCACTATTTGAAGAAGAAGCTGCCAATGTCGGACCTGCATGACCATCACCTGCACAATTACTCAGCACCAGAAAGTTCTGTTATCCTAAGTTCATTCTTAAGTCCCCTTATAATCGGTAATCGATGGATTAATTTAACAATCGCTCAATACAATTTCAAAATATCATATCCCTAATAGGCCTACATGTACCTGTTAATGATAATAATGACCAAAGAAGTGATATTATTGCTATTTTTCTCACTGTTTTTTGAATCAGTGTGTCCCCAACATCTCAAGTATAACTATGAGTGATATAGAATAATCGAACAGCTGTGATGCTACTGAACATTGGATTACGCATGTCAGTATTCAAAGAAGAACTGCTGGAATCTCTAGTCACTGAAAATGTATCTTGAAATTGACATCTACAAGAAGTTGTTTGAATCATCGAATAAAGTTGGTGAAGTTTAACTTTTCGGAGGTTAACGGTTTCCTTCGAGTCATCAAACAATAAAACCATCTCATTCAGGATGTTGGAATATCTATACTGGAAAATGGTACCATCTGAGAAGTTTTGCAAAGATTCAACATTATCCATTGATTTCTCACCAACAGCGCCCGAAGACCGTCGGTATCCAAATCATTACCAAAATCTTATCGTCTATGTCGCTAGAAGACAGATTTTCGTTATTAGCTATGAAATATTTACTAATAATTAATACCATCCCTGAGCTTAAGAATAGCATCATTGGAATTGAGTTGCTATAGAGCAATTTCTACAATCCCCAACCGGTAAGTCCAATCTTTCAGCCAAATTCCTATGAATTGGGTTTAGAATGCATCAGATCTCTTTGTAGCAAGACACTCATCACTGATGCTTTGAATATTTTGTTTATCAAATTTGGTGATGTTAATTCTGATTATTCAGCTTGTATATTTGGATACTACACTACTTCCATTCATGGTTCTTTGCATTTTATGTTGAAACATGTCATATTTTTGAGGAGATTTCCATGAAGCAAGGGCTACAGAGCTCCAAGACAAATAAAGTAATATCCGTTCAATTTCATTAAGGTCAATTTCAACCTCTAGTATTTGGTCGAATGAGTCATTCACCCTAGTCATTCAACCTAGTTTACTCGACAGATGTTTTTTGACTCGTTAAAATTCTATAAAGTATACAAAGTATGTCAACAAATTGCATATAATTCTACAATGAAAGCGAAGCTTTGTCTATTCTCTGTTGTCATTGATTTTGTTATTTTATTATCTATTTCTTTTTCTTGGTAATTACATTTTTCTTTGGCGTCTTGGTCTTCTTTTCTTCTAATCTAGACCTTATTTTGTTTCCCAAATCACTACTTATCTTTGAAGTATCAACTTTCCTATTTTCATCCTCGAATTTAGTATGGGTACCTTTGAAAGAAGCAGGACTGATTGCAGGTTGGGGAGTGCCTTTGATGACACTTGAGTTTCCCATACCACTGTTCAAAGTAGCTTCTATAAATCTCTTTGCAGCAGCAGTGTCGACTTGCTTCTCTTTCTGTTTGTTCAACTCCGAAGCTCTCTTCATATAAGACTTGACTCTCTGAAGATCTTGCATAATTGGATGTTTATTAGTGTCAATACCTTGTGATTTCAAATATGCAAAAGAGAGTGACGTTAGGATATAGGCATAGCCATTGGCAATTTTGATCTGTTCCTCTGGTGTACTCGATTGATTGAGTCTGTCTTCAAGAGATTCTCCACATAAAGTATTAATGAGAGGCTCTAGTTCTGCCACGGAATGATCTAGGGACTTTATGTATTGTTTGATGAGCTGTGTATTTTCCATTTTTTCTCTTCCTTCACCTCCATCACTTCTAAAAGTGTTTGAGATGCTCATCGTTACTGATTAACAAGGAAAAATTTGAGCAACAATCTGGCGTTTTTTTCTCGCGAATATTTCCTATCCTGCCCACTTGTCGAGATTTCCGCCAAAAGAATGCGTCAAAAACAAGCTTTTGCATTTCCAGATCGGGTAATTATGAAGCGCATCAACCGCATTTCCTAAGTGAGATCTTGATGGTGAAGAGACCGTTGAGTATAGTGTGATTTGGAGCTTAAATATACAGTACACTAAAAAACTATCTTTCTGTCAATACCGCAAGTTCCTCTTTCGCTTCTTGGGCTGTTCATTTCCGGGCGCACATTGCATTGTCTGCCATTTCCACAAGTGTAACTTCCAAACCTGAAAAATAGAAGAAAAAAGCACTAAAACACATCAAAAATGAAAGCTGTAGCACTTTAGATGCCTCTTCAGAACTCGGTTTTGAACTGATTCAAGTTGGCTTTTTTCCTATTATTGATTCTTGGAAATCTTCTATAATCTTAACTGACTGGAAAAAAAATTGTATGTCTTTTTTTTCGAATCTTCAATGAATCCTTTTTATTCACAGAAGAAGAGGTCTTTCCGATTAAGATTCATTTGAAGGAGAAGAATATTGGCTCTATGTATGAAACGGAGAAAATGAAAACTAACAGGGCAACAATAGCGAAAATAATATTGAGGGCTCATTATCGTTTGCTGTCTATACAAAACTCATTGGTGATTTCGTCAAGTTTTAGTCTATTCCATTCATTCTCTTATCATCCATACAATGAACCCACAGCCCAAGACTGAGGGGCCAATCGGTGTTGAACAAAACGGTGTTGAGCCTGATCATGAAGACATTAAAGATTCTCAGTCCCCACATTCATTAAACTCAATAGAGATCAACGAAGTGGTTGCTAATGTTGGTGAGCTCACAAACGTTGCTGATATCGAAGCTTTGCAGAGGAAATTACATCTTGATTACAAGGCTTTGGCAAAAGAATTCTCATCTAAAAGAATCAGCAGAGTTGAAGCATTCACCAAAAAGATTAATGATATACAAGCTCAGTTGAAAAAGGATTTCAGAGCTCATGAAGCCATTGTGCAAAACAATTTACCCACAATAGATGAAGAAACAAGTGTTTCTATACCAAGCCTCAAACAGACGCAGGCTGAGAAAAGAAGAAGATTTGAACAACAAGCGACTTTTTCATCATCTGATCTACACACTTTCCCTTCTTCCCCGGAGCCGCAGCCACCTGTGTCTCCTACATTACGTGAACTTCCAATCTTCTCAGCGTCATTCGCACAAGTCTTGAAACCTTATAAAGATAATTTAAAATCTCTAAGAAGCAAATACGACTACGAATCGAGACTCATTGAGCAATCTGCAGTGAGAGATGTTGAGTTGATATGGAGACAAAGCGCTAAAGATAGAATAGAAGCTCGCCAGAGTTTGAGACAGAAATATATTTTGGAAAGACACAAGCTTGAGCTTGACTATAACAATGTGATTAAATACGCCAAAATAAGCAACAATGAGAAAAGATATAGAGCATCTGTCAAGAAAGTGGGTGAAAAAAGACTGAAAGCTGATCTATCACATATTACCAAATTGGTTCAAAAGAGAAATCAAAATAGTCCAAAAATCATCACAAATCCACAAAGTTTGCCAAGTGCTACCCACGAGGAAATTTTAAATGACCTTCTACTAATAGAAAATGCTTCACCAGAAAATTTGCAGATTGAAAAATATGAGGCCAATTACAAATACATGGAACAGCCGTTGAGAAAATCACCAACTTATGCAAAGCCTACCATGACAGATATCGTGAATTCCCAATTAGAAGTTGGTGCAAACCCATCTGTAATGCCTTCCGAGTTCCAAGCACCAAGTCAAGTCTATGATAGTATACAATCCCCGTTCCTATATGGTGCTCAGCCACATTATCAAATGCCTCCTCCGCAAAATCTTCAACTATATCCACACCCGATGTCTCAGCAGCAGCAGCAGCAGATGTATTATCAACAGCAACAAAAACTCAACTGGGGAAAGGAGCAAGAAAAACTCCAAAGGAATAGTAACGAAGTCAGAAGATACAATGAAGACAGTTCCAACAGAGATGGGACATTCCAGTTTGCTCTTTACACCACCTCCACCAGAAACAATGGTCCACCAAAGGGTACCTTCAAAAACTGAATTGTACTATAAACTGTATGTTTACCTCAAAAAATGATTAACGAAGATGATGAACCTTTTAGAGTGAAATGTAGTAATACCAGAGGCCTTTATAGTGGGTGTAATTTGACCGTAAAGTTGTGGCAGAGCGGTCGGTTCTCTTTTCCTCGAGAAACAATTTACCGGCTCAAAGAGGAACTCATCGCCAAAAGAGACTTTATTAAGACAGGAGATCAGGCTTGAAAGGTTACAAGAACAATGGCCTCACAAGAGGATAAAAGAGTGTTTGGGATTGTTAGTATTTCCATTGTTTCCTGGTTCTTTGATTCATGTAAAAGCCATAGATTACTAACCTCATCGCTCTTTAGCTGCGACCTTATTGTGTCAACCTATCCAAACTGGCATTAGCACCTCCTGAACTGTTTGATCCAACTTCTCAACAAGTTACAGAAGCATTGAAAGATCTATATCTGCACTTCAGATATTCTGTGGATGAAAATGCACAGTTATCCACCACTCTTGCTGATTATATCTTTGTTCCTTTATCATATCTATTGAAACAACCCAAATTAGGAGATCAACAAATGACATATCTATTGAGGATCCTTACATTGATTATAGCTCATTCTTGGTCCACTCCTGAATCATTTCCTTACGTCCTTGCCAAACAGCTCTTCCCATTGATCACATTCCTCACTGGTGGTAGTCCGAATACTAGTGATAAATCAGAGATCGATGCAAAATCAGATGAACTAAAAACTGCTGGTTCAGAGACCTTACAGCGGTTATTTGAATCGCTGAGTATACAGAAAGAAAACAAAGTTTATGATTTCTTTAGTCACGTTGAAAATCTTCCCGCTCTAGGTCATGTTGTCACTGTATTGTTGGAGTTTGCACATAATAGTAAGTCCATTGATCTTCAAATCCAAGCTTTGCAAACATTGAGAACATTATACTTTAAATTAATCAATGATGGAGAGATCTTGTCATATATACTACCAGGTAATGTGTCTACATTGACCAGAATAACAGCAACGACAGGATATAAAGTTCATTTCACAGTCCTAGTGGAGAGTCTAGAAATTTTGGAAAGATTGCTGATAATAGTCTACGACGATAATGATTTACAAGTTGATTTCAAAGAAATTGAAGATATATCAGAGATTGCTGATATTGTTGGTGATTTTGATCAGATCAGACTAGATGAAACTTCATTCAGAAAAAATCATAGAGCTAAATCTTGGTTGAAAGCGACATCTAATCAAGTTAAATTAGCATTACAAAATGTTAAGAAGCTCTATACTCATGACAAATACGAAGTAAGACTCCAATTATCAGAACTTTGTAAAGGGATCCTGAATCATTGTTTGTATTCATTAAATTCATCCATCCCAATCATCATTGAGGCTTTGGCGTATTTATCAAAGGACCCAAGACTTCACATTAATCCCAAACATATTTTCCAATCGGACAATCCTAAGAAACAAGCAATATTTGATAAACTCATCTCCAGTGAGTTTGATAACTTCGTGGAAACTTTTACCTCTGTTATCCAATCACCAAATGAATCCAAGATTCTTTCCAACATTGGAGCTATCAAATTTGCAATCCAATTGACATCTGATGACTTTGTGATCTCAAAATTAGTTGACACTTCCATTATTGAGATGTCTGATCTTGTTAGTAAATCACTGTCAAAATCAAAGATCACTACTATGTCCACAAATATTGATGACTTGATGCTAATCACTAAAAACATTAAAAAACTACGATTTGAGAAGAAGGCTTTGACAGTATATGGTAAGGCACTGACTGACTCTGTTCAACTAGCGTTGTCAGAACTGTTTCAGAGCTTAGGTGAACAAATAGATCCTTCTGATATCATTGAAAATTTGGTCCAACATAAATCCAAAACACTCGTTGAGAAAGGGATCTCATTGTGGATCTCCAATTGCCTGATACGGGGGTATATGGGAAAGATTAAAAATCAACTGATTACTGATGAGTTTCTTGACCTTGGTGACAGCTTAAATACGTCATTGACCCAAATACCTGATTACGCTTACTCCTTGCTAGATTATTCTCGAGAGATTTTAGATGAGTTATCAGAGCAAGAAGTCATGCTAGCCAATGAACAAGTGTGTTCAATTGCCTTAGATACCATAGGAACAGTTGCTAATTTACTCGGAAATGCTTTCCAGGATGAGCTGATTGATTACTTATATCCAGTGATAGACTCCATAGCATCACCATCTGAGATTGTAAGAGAGCACGCTTTGAACACATCCATGATTATTGCCGATAATTTATACTCTGGATCCTTACATGAACTTATCATGAACAATGCTGATTATTTGGTTGATAGCATCTCCGTTAGATTAAGCAATGCAATCACGACAAGAACAACAGCTATTCTTGCCGTCTGTGTGAAAATTGCTGGTTTCAAGATCGTTGAGACCTTTAAAGATGTTATGGAGATTATCTTCAGCTTATTAGATCACTACCATGGTTACACAGACATTTGTATTGGATTTTTTGTCCTTTTTGAAATCATTGCTGATGAAATTAAGAATAAATATATGAAAGATATAGGCCTGAAAAAACTAGAGTTTCATGACGGCTCTACAACATATGCACCATGGGGATTAAAAAACATTAAACTGCTGTTCCAATTGTTGGATAAACAGAATAGGGATATATTAACTGAGCCTGAAGCACCTGCTGATGATGTTGAAGCTGAGATTGGAGCTCCTCTTGATAGTGATGATGACGATGATGACGAACAGATCAATGCGGGCCCTGAAAAGGAGACATGGCCATCTCCTGTTCCTGAAGAAGCCTATAAATTATTACAGCAGGTTGTGTACTATGGTGAAAGGTTACTAACACATCCTTCAAAGAAATTACAGATCCAGATATTAAGAACATACAAAAAGATCATTCCTATCTTTGCGACCTCGATCAAGAATCTATATCCTATCACTGCATCAATCTGGCCTGTTGTTTCACATCTTGTTAACTCAGATGATGTCAAAGTTGTCATTGCTGCTGCTGAAATTGTGACTCAATTGGTGGAGTACACCGGTAGTTTTGTATCACAGCGTTTCATCGAACTTTGGAGAGTGTTAAAGACAAATAAATTGTTGATTACAGCTGCTAAACAGGCGATTGATGTCAAGAAAGTTGTTCTTCCTGGTTTGAATTCGAAATGTTATGAAGCATTAGTGGAAATGTTGGTCACTTCTTTAAACTCTTTGGGCAGGTACGTACCTGACATCATCACTGAACAAATCATTAGATCTTGTATTGGCGTGGTGGATGTTGAAAGATTTGATGTGCATTCTGATATTGCTTGGATAATTAAGCATGAAACATTTAAAAATAATGAGAAATTGGATCAACCGAAAGACTTCAATGGATATAAATTTGCTACGATTACTTAATGACATGATAATTTGGTCTATATTTTCTAATGAAGTAGCGATCTAGTCTTCATCACTATCGATAGCGATAAGAGGGATTTCAAAATCTGAACCATCATCCTCATCTTCATCATCATTGTCTTCCTGTGCGATATGGACTTTGACTTCTTGTGGAGATTCCCCAAGCACCTTGATGCGTTTAGAAGGTGTATCTTCTTCATTCTCTTCGCCTTCTAATGATCTTGTCTTTGTGTCTTTTGAACTTTCAGACGCGAATTGTAGTGTTCTTACCTCTTCATTTGATTTGAAAACTTGAGGTTGAAGGGAAACTTGAACCTGTTGATTCTTGAATTCTTTCAAATAATCAACCTTTGGTTCCTCCACTGCATCCTCAGAGTCTTGGACCCTGATATCTTTTTGTTCTTCTTCTTTTTGCTCATCATCATCTTCTTCTACCTGTTGTCTTGGTTTATACTTCTCATCTAAGATAGGAAATCTTGGATTCGTTAACAAGCTCATTTTTTCATTGTTTGGTAATAACCTCTTAACAATAGGTAATACCGAGTAAACTTCGCCTTCATTTGGGTATAGGACCAAGATCTCCAATAGTCTAATAACTGGGAACGAAATTTCACTATTTATAGTTTGTTGTTTGATTGCGGTGGCAATAACATATTTGACAACTTTGACTCTGTAGCTAGATGACAGTCCGGGGATTTTTATTAGAACGATCTCAAAGAATTTATAAATTGTATTGATTGTCGATTTTGGAGGTTCTAATTCGAATAATTCAGAATGCGATAGTAAATCAGCCATTGGAGTTGAATCTTTGTTCTTCTTCTTTTTGTTCTTTTGATTATTTTGCTTAGCTTGTTGAGTGCTATTCATTTGTTTGTCCAACAAGCCATCTAATGGAATTCTCTTTTTCAATAACAGAATGCTAGCTTCGATCAATTTATTGATCAATTCATATTCACTCAATCCATTGAATAACTTCAATAATTCAGTAGTTGTGTTGATTATAGATAGTATTTCGGACTCAATAGCCAAAGTAGCCTCTTCATTGATCTTGATCATCTTCTTCCCATTCTCATTCTTGACTGGAATGGTGACTTCTAATGAGGCTAGGATATATGGAAGGTGAGGTAGAATTAATTTCTTATAATATTTGGTGATTTCATAGATTAAATTGGCACCATGGGCTTGCGTCTTGGAAATATCATTAACAATAACATTTTGTAAATCTGGGGAGTGTTTTATCTCTCTCTTGAATGGGAGGTAGTTAGTGGAAATACTTAACAATAAATTGGATGCTTGTATTATTAATCCCAATGGAACACGGATAGCAAAAGGGGTAGGTGAGGTAATCAATGCAATCAGGATCTTTGATAAAACGTTAATACGCTTTGAAATTTCGATAACTGTTATAGGTTCGCTCAAATCGACCTGTAAAAATGGGAAAATATTGCTTTCAGAATTTGGTAATTGTTCCAATAATTCAACTAATTCTTGCTCTTCTTTCAAATCAACCAAATTATCATATAAAGAAACAACCGTTTTCAATTCACTGAGCACTTGAATAATCTTAGCTCTCCACTGGTCGTCAGGCAATGCTTGAATATTTTGCCCAGCACCGTTTTTTTGTTGTTGGTTTGGTTTGACCAAATTCAAGTATGCATAGGCCTTACATAACTCCCTTTGTAATGATGGATTCATATTCTGAAAGTTTTCAGTTAATAATTTAATGAGTTTAACTTCAAATTTGTTGATGAATGGTTTAAATGTAGTGGTATTCTTCAGTAGTAATTCGGATAAGATTGGTAAGATAGTAATGATATCTTTCTCTAATCTCGAAATGAATGATGAGATTATATTTGGTAAGTTTGGAGTCAAGATCTCTCTTGTTAATACAGGTTTACCTCTAATGCCTTTGATGATGGAATTTAAAGCCAATGAAGCATTAGTCAAGTTTAATGAAATAGTAGCATCATCATTAATCATCTTCAATAAGGCAACGATATAATTTGTACCGGCTGAAGTCAAGATTATAGGATTTGAGGCAATAACTTGGATCACATGTGTACTAAACCATTTCTTACGATCATCTCTGGCGTTTAATAGATTAATGATACGTGAATTGAAGTGTGCAAGATCTGATTTCGAAGCTCTTGAAATGATTGTCTTTGAGGAATAAAGTGATTTTAAAATGTAATTCAAGTCAGCTGTGTCAGCATTTTCAAATGCTTTAATGATCACTGTCAATGGAATCTCTGAAATCGCCATTTTATGTGCTTTAATTTGAGCTGTCAGCACTTAAAACTGAACTCTTTGTTAAATATTTGAAGCTCATCGCTCACCGCTTTATAATACCAGGGAAAGAAAAAAAAAAATTCTCGGAGGATGCAATTTACCCGATAAGTTCACATAGTAAAAATGGCAGACACGGGTTATAAGCATAATGGAAACTGATTAGATTTACTGCTGTTTTCATGATTCATGTTTTCATAAAGTGATCTTCATCTGTTTGTTTACTACTTTTGCTGCCTATTGACCGCCTTTTATTGGTGTGAACTCTCACGGTCTTTATATAAACTGAGCTGATTTCATCATACAAAAGACGGGAAAAAAAAAGCAGACCTTTTATTAAGCACATTCACAAACTTTCAAATCACTATAAATCCAAAAGGAATTCACTATTAAATGACACTAAAACAAGGCCAATCTTCATTGGGAGGCTCCAATAAGCCAACTACACGGATAATCTTCAATTATATCCCGAACTATATTGGTTACCTCCGTGTGACTACTGCCATTGTGTCCTTCACCATCATGAAATCACATCCACTATATTGTATCACAATTTACTCAATCTCATGTCTATTGGATGCTCTAGACGGCCATGCTGCTCGTTATTATAACCAAACATCCAGCTTTGGTGCTGTATTGGATATGGTAACTGACAGATGTACAACATCCTCATTGATCGCATTCTTATGTGTTTTATACCCGGATTATGTTCTTGCCTTTCAATTGTTAATCTCATTAGATTTAGCTAGTCATTATATCCACATGTATGCAACTTTACAGACTGGGGGTTCATCTCATAAGAACGTTACGAAAGAATCAAGTTGGTTGTTGAACTTATACTACACCAATAAAACTGTACTGTTCACCATGTGTGCGTTCAACGAATTATTCTACGTTGCTTTATATTTATACCATTTCCCATTATTTAACCTGACTTTGTTAGGTAATGAATATTCACTTGCTGGGATTATCGCAATCATCAGTTTGCCATTTTACTTATTCAAACAAACAACTAATGTTATTCAATTAATTAGAGCATCAGTTATGTTAGCTGAAATTGATGTTGAGAATTTGAAAAAATCTAACAAGACTCAATAGAGGAACGGATAATCGCATGAAATAATATACATTATGATATTCAGAGATTTGTTCTTCTACTATCAAATAAATTCAAGTATAGATAATGATGTGTAATAATTCACAATTATGCAAGTGCAATGACAAAAATCATTTGTTTTCAAATGACTCGATGTTCCATTCTATTAAGAGCTTATACAGCAAAATAGAACCATTCCAAATTTTAAAGGGTCAGAAATTCTCATTTAAGCGTTCTTTTTAATATGTAACAAGATATGTTTTGCACCGAACACCATCCCCATCAAAACCCAGACAAACATAAATGCTCATCGTTCATAGGGAACGATCCAAAAAGAATCGCTCAACCCACGGGAAGAATTGTAATGGATTCAAATGCGAGACTTCATCATATAGTATAAAACTTGGAAGGTTCATAAAGATTCCAATCTGGGATGAAGAATTTTTTCATTTGAAAAATTTGTATTTATAGGCTGAAATAACATCCGGGTAATCTTTTTATGAACTATTCAACTAATCAAAGCGGTGATTAGTTAATTCATAGGTATGTATATATACAAAACAATTGAATTCATTCATAAAAGTTGAAGTGCAGTACAATGAACTTCTTTCAAGTTAGACATAGTCTGATTAAGTAGTAAGATATAACACGGAGTAAATAAACTACAGTTATAGACAACGACAAGTGATGGGTTATAATCATTTCATTTCTCACTCTCTTTGTCTCTTTGTAAGCTATCTCCTATCAAATTCCTTATCAATCTTATCCACTTTGGTCAAAAACAACTGGCATCCTCACCAACTTCAAAAATATGGTTGAAGACATTGAAAAGGTTCGATTTTGGTTGAATGACAGCTTGTAAGTGTGAATGCGTTTACATATATAAGCATTTTTACCTGTAGAAGAACATGTCACTGGATCACTTTAGCAACAATATCTCCAATTAAGCATCAACGTCAAACAATTTTTTCACTTCTCCAAGTTCACTATCTTTTCGTAAAGTACTGTCACTGAAGTACGATCGTTGGAAATCAATGATTGTTGGCCATCCATCTTCATCAAATACCACATTTGGTAATCTGATATCATTGTGGATGACACCAAACTCGGAATGGAGTCTCTCAAAGTTCTTGATGACCTGCTGCTTTACTGATAGAGATAAATCTTTGGCTTTTGACTCATTTACTGGCATACCACAGTCCTCCATGAGTATGAAAGCTCCACTATAAGACCAAATATTCAAATCATATTCAATGTCACCGTCGTCATCTATACCTACGATCTGTGACGTATCATTGAGAGCACCATATGCAATAACATCTGGTGAGATGTGTTTACCTTCATCGCCATGTTCAGTATCTGGGCTTGCAGCAACTTGCATTTTGACTTCTCCAACAACGATATCAGCAACCACTTGAAGAAGGTTAAGGTTGATTTTACCATACTTCTCAACTGTTTCGTCAGACCACATCTTTGGAGAATAAACTTTCATGATGAGCCATTTGCTGTCCTCGAGATGCGAGAGTTGATTTTGATACTTTGGAGAAAGTAAAGCAGTATTCCTGAACATCGTCAATATTGATGGATGGATTCTGAAGATGCTGCAAATCTCATTTGCACGCAATAGTTGTTTCTTGACGTTGTTGAACTTGAATTCGTAGGCGTCAAATAGCTCTTCAATTACTGAATTTCCTGAGGCGTCTTTAGAATTGAAGTGCAACCGAGTAAAGTATTTCTTCAAAGCGGATGGCGGTGCTGATGATAGTGATGATGTACCAGTTGTGTCGGCGTCTGGAGCCGATGATGGAAAAATGGATGTACCGGTAGAGTAAGCACTGGAGATAGTAGAGTACTCATGGTGTTGTTGGTGCTTTGTGTCTAATTCATAATTAGTGGTCTCGTAGGAATGGCTTTCTCCGGAGGTTGACTCTGATGCTGTCGATGGAACATCAGCTGATCTCGGTCTAGCTCTTTGTGACTCTCTTGAAGCATCAATTTTCTTTATCTGCCCCATCTCCATTTGCATCTTCTTTTTTATCTCAATCTGTTCTGATAATTTCAAGTTTGTGCACATGAATGCCAATACCATAAAGGTGATTAATGGCGTCTCATAGAGTTTATATGGTCCAAATAGCTCACTGCCAATTATTCCAGTTTTAGCATCAAAATCGCCAAATTGTATAAAAAGGATATCTTCTGAATCAACAATGATAGCTTTGTCACAAAGGGATCTGACACATTGTGCAACTAACTTGTTGAAGACTTTAGCAAATGGTTTTGTATAGTCAGTGGGAGACTGTAAAAATTCTTGTAGAATTTTCTGACCTATGATGCGTTGTTTGACCTCAACAATGGTATTAATCATTAATGGGTATACATCATAAACTGAGGATCCGGTGAAGAGCGTAATACTTGAAAGGATGTCTATGATTGTTCGAAGCCCCATACACTTTAAACTTTGTTGCATGGCTATCGTTGTCT
>JAJMKP010000024.1:0-165077 GCA_030569295.1 Taiozyma yuanshanica
AAAAAAAAAAAAAAAAAAAAAAAAAAAAAAAAAAAAAAAAAAAAAAAACAGGAGATTCTGCCCAACAGAAACCCTATGGAAAAACTCAGAATATCGGAATTTGGGAAGAGACTTGAAACACATAATTTTCAGGCCAAAAATAAAACTAACGCAAGTTCAGATTTAGATATATGTAAAGGATATATGCAAAGATGACGCAGCGAATTGCAACTCTGAGTATTTATCCACGATTCATAGTAAATCCCATCTCCCCAAGTCAAAAGTTGGGCTTCGAGGCTGAGCTTGGCTATCTTTGTTTCTACAGTCCGAAAGCCCGGCTCTCCCCCCAATAATCCGGCTTTCAAGGTACCACTACGATGGGCTTAAAATAACACCGCTCGACTATGTCAAGAACACTTCGAAAGCAGCTTCCACACATTAAAATGACCTTCCCTTCAGAACCTTGATATGAGATCTGAAAGGTTGAATACACAGCAGATGAGTTACATTAGTGTTTAATATATACAGTCAGGTTTTATCTGAAGTCTTATTCGCAGTTGAACAAAGATGACAACAGCAAGCTCGTAAAAATGAAGGAAATTTGATCTGCCATGTCGATTTGAAACTTCCACATTTTTTGCTAACTGGTTAATAATAAATCAAGTCTAGATATAGACATGCTGATATATCTATATCTATCAACTTGTGGTCCACATTATGAATAACAATTCGTGACCTGGATTACACACAAATATTCAGCAGAGAGAAGCAGAATTTCCGAGAGATTCCACGTTCAACTTTAGTTCAATTTTTTTTTTAAAAACAGATCATTAATACGAGCTTTTTGAACAACTTTTGCGGAAATCCTACTTCAGCCTTAAGAGAAAGCGGATTTCTGCAGGTGTTTGCACATATTTGCAGCTTTTTGCAGATTTACACAGTGGATCATAAAAAAACCTATTTACAGCTCTAGATCTATTTGCCCAAAATATATTGAAGCTGTTTCTTCATACAAGTTTGGTAAATCCTCAGTTCAGGACTTGAACCTTCTAGTACTGAAAAACATAGTTAAGATGTTTTGGCTGAAGTCTCTGATGGGTTTTCGGAATTGCGATTTCAACTGATTTCCGATTTTTTCTTCACGAAAGAAGTATCATGTTTCACTTATCGTATTCCTCCTAGCTGGTCATCAAACATGACCGCCATCATGGATTATTATAAGCGCATTGCAGTCGCGAATACAGGAATATGACAAGACAGTTATTGGCAGTTAATCTCTATAGACACGGTTTTTATCAATCAACTCCAGAGTAACCACCAAGTCTCTCCACAAAAACACACGTGTAACACATTTCCTAAATTCTACCGAGTCACACACTTCGGAGTTGTCTAAACTTAAAATCTGGGGTCCGGGTCCACTGCGTATTCGATGCCACAAAAGTAATCACTTCATGTACAAATCCAACGGTTTTGGTTAAGGTATAGGGGGGCAGGGCTAAGAATTTTTAAGCTTTTACGCTGCACGATTAGACTATTCTGGCGCCATTTAATTTTTCATCTAAATCTTAAATCTTACACACATGGTGTAAAATTAGGCCCGCTTTCGAGGAATAGGTTAAACCTAGGGTAGTCTTGACTCAGGAGTAAAAATAGAGGGTTAGACCCTTGGGACAGACTAAAAAAAAAAATCAAGGCAAGAGATTTTTTCACTAAGCCTCTACAAGAAAAATTAAGATGCTGTCAATCCCCAGAATGCCACGAAGCATATGCCGTTAATAAAGAGTTGGATGTGAATACAAATTACCGTGATTCAAACTTCAGACTCAAAGTTCATTGCAGTAAACAGAGCGAAGAGATGTTGAAGAATCCACGACTAAGTGTTTCCCCATATCTGCAGACGATGCTAAGTGAGTATAAGAAGAAAAAAAGAAAAACGTTATCACATGAGACTCGTAAATAACATCCTTTCCCATCTGGGGTTATCAAACACTAGACCTAAACAGCATGAGTACTGTTTGAATACTTCGGTTCGCCCCTGTATTGCGCAACCACCTAGCTCTTTATATGGGCGGTGTTGTGCAATTTCTTTTTAATCGCTAGGTCTAGGTCTCCCCTCCAAAGGTCTGAACAGCCAATGGGAGCCTGGCTATCTGCATCGGCATGTATTACCCAGAGCTGTCTGCACTCTGATGCGACCGGGTGGTGGTCAGATAAACGTCAATTGCCGGGAATAAAAGAGCACAAAGATCCCAAGTTTTTCTGTAAAACTTTACTTTTGCAAAGCTCTATAAGCTTCATTTTTATATAAGAGAGGTTGAATTCATTCCACGGTAACTTTGTTTTCGGTCTCCTATAGGTTTACAATTTATCGTCTGTTGTGGTAATCCATAGATCATTGACGTCCAAACTTTTTATCGAATCTAGTGCACACAGATAACCAAAAAAAAAAATATTACATATTTCCTTCCGTAAATGCTTCAATGAACTATAATCCAGTTATGGTCCAAGAACATAATAACATCAATGACTCTGGTCTAAACAAATTCCAATTCCAACCATATCCGCAGGCGCAACAATGGAATACTCAACAAACTTTTCCTCAACAAGGATATCCAAATTTTGCACAACAGAGCTCTATACAGCCTTTTAACCTGGGATTCAACCATAATTCACCAACTTCATTACCTTTTCAGCAGCAATTGCAACCACAACAACAACAGCAACAATATTCTTCCTACCTTCAAAATCAGCAACTTCCACAATCTCTCCGTTATCAATCACAAGCTTCATCTTTCCAAGATCAAGCATTCCTAAGAGTTCCACAAGACAAAAATTGGAGCTCTGGTCAATACATATCACCAACTACAGAATTACCAAAGCCTAAGTCTCCTCAAGGGAACTACTTAGCTGAACCATCTTTATCTTCTTCCACTTCGACAATTTCCTCCGGTGTGAATTCCAACAATAATTCATATTTCCCATTACAGCAGATACCATTAGAATTACCATTGACTTACAAATCATCATTCACCCATGCCCAGATATCTGATGATCACTCTCATTCTTCTCTTCATATACATGGATCATTAGGTCAAATTCCTCAACACAATCCGCAATCACAGTTACAATCGCAGTTACAATCACAGGCACAATCACAGGAAGAAATAAAACCAGTACCAAAGAAAAGAGGCAAATACACAAAAAGAAACCGAATTCAAAATGAACAATTCATCTGTGAACATTGTGGTAAATCGTTCTTGAAGAATTATAACTTGAAATCTCATTTGAAGACCCATAGTGATGAGAAACCATATCAATGCTCATTTTGTGATAGATCATTCGCTAGAAATCATGATAAGAAAAGACATGAGTTGTTACATCAAGGTATTAAGAGATTCCAGTGTGGTGGTGTATTAAAGGACAACGTTACAAGATGGGGATGTGGCAAGAGATTTTCAAGAGCTGATGGTTTAGGTAGGCATTTCAAGACGGATATTGGTTGGTTATGTGTCAAGCCATTGATGGCTGAACCAAGAGACAATCATGAAGATCAACTGGGTTCAAGCTCCATAGATCTTGATTTTATCAACGAATTGATTAAAAGAAAGTGAAAAAGAAACGGGGTGATTACTGCGTCTGTTCAAAGAATAGTAGATCATTCCAAATGAGTCCTGGGGACTTTTCTTTAGAAAAGGAAAGAAAAATCATGATTAACGTATTTATTAGTTGTAAGACCTTGAGAATAGTCTAATCCTTGTGATAACTGAACTACTCTTAGTCTTCTTTATGTAGAAACCTTGATTCTTCAAGATTGGGAAACAAAATAGACGGGGTGGGGGCCTTCTAATTTGCCATTTTTTTCCCAGAGTACGGAAGTATTTAAAATCTGTCAAAATATCAAGTGCATCCTCAAAAATGTTTCCGTCTTTCTGTCAAACGTCAACGTGTCATCAACAAGCGAGAAAAAAATTACAAGCGAGAACGGGCCTAAAACAGGAGAGGGTTTATTATATTATATTAATTATTAGAATAGGCAGTGTAATTTTTTGTACCTTTGAGGATCCTATGTTTTTGATTCTTTTACTTTGACTTTTCTCTTTGTGATTGGAAAAATATCTAATGATCAGCATCTTGACCTGGGTTAGCAGTTTCATAGTCTAACCATTTCAAGATTTGCCAGATACCAAAAGAGATAAAAGAACCTAAAATTGGACCTACCCAATAGATCCAGTGATAGTTAGGGAACGATCTAGCAGCGACACATGGACCAAGTGATCTAGCTGGGTTTAAACCGGCACCAGTGAAGTAGATTGCAATCAAATGGGCAACGAATAGAGCAACACCAATGAATAATGGAGCCAAATAAGTAGCTCTATGTTTTTCAACAGCCAGGAACAAGACGGTAGTACATAAGACGGCAGTACCAAACGCTTCGATAAAGACACCTCTAGATCTTGAAGTACCGCCACCTAAAGCGTTAGCAAAGGCAATATTACCAGGAGTCATAGCACTAGCGGCACCAGCAGCAGCCATACCGGCCACCAATTGAGCAATGATCATTAGAGTACCTCTAACAATTGGAATAGCTCTCGCAAGAACTAAAGTTAAAGTAACAGCAGGGTTTAAATTGCCCCCAGAGATTCTGTAAAAAATGGCGACCCCAACGGTAACAGAACAACCAAACCCAAAGGCAATCATAACAATTTTAGATGGGTTTGAACCATCTTTTGGATCCAGTGGATCTTGGTTAGCAGCTTGAGCAATGACAAAGGCGGACCATAAGAATAAGAAAGTACCACAGAATTCAGCAATAACAACAATCAAATGGTTTCTTAAAGTATCATTTAACCCAATGAATGATGATCTTTTTTGATATGGTGGGATGTAATCAACATCAGATTGAGCTTCAATATCGTTCTGACCTTGTTCAGCAACCATTTTTTAATGAAAATAACGAGATGGTCTAAGACTTTTACCAAGTGTGACAATAATTCAAAGGTGCGTGTGTTCGTGTGTTTTTTTAAAATTAAGGAAATGGGGATTCTTTTATATAATTTTTTTTTGCCTTTTGGCTTCAATTATCAGGTTGTCCCCCTTACAAAGAGATGGTTCGCTTTTTAATAAGGCCCGAAAGAAATTAGTTGCATAATCCCTGTTTATGCATTATGCGTTTGATATGTTTCTATATGCAGTGAGTTGATGTCCTTTGTTGTCCGAATAGGAAAATGCGTATCCAGAAAGGGAAATTTGCAAATGGAGAATTTCATTGAGAGACACAAGGGATATTAAAGGCTGGGCTGGTTTACTTGGTTTCAAAAAAAAGGTTTTCCTAAGAGGGTTGGAGCAATGATATTGTTTGTGCCACTATGATGGATAACATCAGAAACAATATATACGAAAAAATTAAAAAATGCTGATGTATATAATAAGTATAATAAGTATAATCCTTCTCCTTTATTATACTTGGCATATTTATTAAAGCAGATGGAACACACTTTTATGTGATAATATAGCGAGCAAATAATTATATTGTAACAAAAACGCAATATTTTTAAGAAAAGATCGACTATACCCAAAATAAAGATTTCAATGATATAGGATCAACTGCATAATCAATTAATTTCATGTAATTTTAAAGTTATAAAAACTTGTGTATTATACCAAGGGGAGAATAAAATATGTCAGGTCTAATAGTTACTCTTTAAATATTGAAATGGATCTGAAAACCATCGATCTAAAGAACGTTAACCTAATCTAATTATTACCACAAAGTTTTCATTTTTCGAATGATATCATATCTACAGTATTTGTCTATTGAATATATAAACTTTTTCCATTACATTGAACATATTTGTCCAGCCTTTACTTAACATGGAATTTGGAATTTCAGGTGGGTTCCCAGGTCCCTTCGTTGTAACCGCAGTAACAAGAAAACTGCCGCTTTTTGTTTCTTTTTTTTTGTTTATGCGAGGGAGGAAATAATTTGACATAGAAGTAAAAATAAAGCAATAGTGGAAAAGAAGAGAGACAAGGGGACAAAACAAATTTGAAATGGTGTTTTTTTAATGGATCATATTGTATCACCGAAATTCCATCTTTTTATAAAGAATTTGATCAACTTCAAAGTACTGTCAAGCGGTTTTTAATTTACAATTGTGGCACCTAAAAATAGACTAAAAAAAATCTGCATGGAATCAACTCTGGAAATGCAAAGTGATGAAGAAATCCGTATATTAATTATAAGAAACATAAAACTAAATATAAGTTCAATTTTTAGGGCAAACAATTTTTTTCATAGGGATGATCATGTTAAAGCGAGGTTTTTGATAGTAAAGAAAAAAGAGAACCCCTTCTTTGAAAAGCAGTGAGACCAGTACACTGTTATTGTATCTTAAGAAACTGCAAATTTTGGGATCGACATTATTATTGAATATTGAAAAGTTTTTTTTACCCTTCAGCGTCTTATAAAACCATGTATATGCAACTTTGTTTAATGCTAATTTCAGCCGACAGTTATATATTATTGTAAATTTAAGTTGAGATCAAGATGGAATTTCAGATCGAGATCCATGATTTTATTGTTGCATCTATTTTTAAATTGATTCACATGTCTTATTTCTTATGCCTTATAGACCTGTGTTGCCATCAATATAATCAAGCAGTCATCAACAGACGTTCACCTGTCAAATACGCAAGTGAAGGGAAAAAAGGAAAAAATTTTTAGTGTAATAACGCACTAAAAACTAAAATCAAACCAGGGAGCTCATGAATGACTCTTTTTGTGAACATTACATTACATTAAAAAAGTGCTCAACTTTTATAAATAGTAAGTGGATCGAGATATGAGATGATGCCTACATCTTTATGATTTTGATAGAAGAATAAGTTTTTAAGTAATAATTATTAAACCTGTTTCTACTTTGAATTCTGATCATTTCGGTTGGTTGAGTTTGATACACCTTTAATTGTTAATACTGATATTTACGCATAAGATTCCTACTACTCCGGTGAAAAGCACTGCGTAATTCTCATCATCCCTTATTATTGTTTATTATTTCTAGAAAATCTCCTCCGAAATTTTGATTCAAAAAAATTATCCCCCTTTTAAGACAAAGAATCGATCAGTGAACATCATCAATCAGTGAACATCATCAATCAGTGGATATCACCGTTTTTAAAATAAAACCAAAAAACAGACCCCCAACTTTTTGTCTTTTGTCTTTGGTACAAACTTCATCTTTTTATATTTCACAACGTTTTTAAATATAAAACGTTCTTGCTTTTTTACATATACATACCCAAAAGAGAGAACCTCATGAATCTTCTTAAATCTAAAGAAAAGAAATTATCGAATTTATTCTATCTATCTCAATTAACACATCCAGAACAAGTTCAAGCTTCTTCATTATTAGTTGATCCACAATCTCTTTCTACCCCATCATTATATCATTATTATCCTACTTTCCCTGGTCCGATACCCCAGTGGTGCTCCTGATGTATTGAATTTTAAAAATCCTCAAAATTTAAGGTATCAAACCCTTGTTGAGGTATCATTGGATATTATATTATTGAGTGAGAGTCAATATATAAAAGAAGGTGATGTTACAAGATTAAGTGCTAAATGGCAATTACAATTAAGATATGTTTCAATTTTCACAAAATTTTTCCAAAACCCACTTTATGGGGTCATTAATAATGATGGGATAAGAATCTTTATAGATCAAGGCTTTAAAGATCGGAATGATTATAATTTAAAGAATTCATTGATTATCTTGATGGAATTAAGTGAATTGATTAATCAAGAATTGAAAACCGATTTAAAATTAATGATTTATTTAAAGAGAATGGAATTTGAATCAGAAGCCAAAAGTTTAATAAAGAATTTAAATTGGCTTGGTGGGAAATTATTGCAAAATGATAAAGAAAATTGGAACAAATTTAATGATTGGTTTATAATGGAGTTTGAGGTTTGAAGTTTTGAATATTATTTTTTTGATTAATTTTTGTTTATTACAACAATTATAAGGGTTTTTTTTATCATATTATAAAATATACTAATTATTAAAGTATACAAATACAGTTTTATTTCTCTTCGGATAATTTTAAAACTTCTTCTTTACCTTCTTTAACACTAATTTCAGGACTGATTTGAATTCTTTTAACCACTAATTTCCCATCTTTAAAAATCCAATGAGATCTTTTAATCCCACTTGGATATTTTTTAGCACCTAATGGACCGATCAATTCCCTTTTGGGATCACTTAAAAGATCGTATTGGAAACCTTGCTTTGTTTTAAAATTCTTTTGAGCCTTTGGAGAATCAGCAGAAAGACCAAGAATTAAAGCTTTATCTTTTATTGAATTATAATTATCTCTAAACCCACAAGCTTGTCTAGTACAACCAGGGGTACTTGCCTTTGGATATGCAAAAATAATAATGATTTTATTCTTTGTAGCCAATTCTTTCAAGTTTAATTCTTCTTCATCTTGGTTTAATAAAGTTAAATCAGGGATTTCATCCCCAATTTCTAATTCTTTGGAAGATTTAGTTTCCAAATTTTGTTTAATTGATTCCGTCTTTGTTGTATTGGGGTTCTTATCAATTTTTGAAGGTTTTGATACTTTTGAAGTTACAAGAGATTCAATCTTTGTGCCTAATTTGCTAGCAGCAACTCTTGCTGAACGTCTTAACCCTGACATTTGATGAGACTGAAATTAGCAACAAGGGGTTTTATCTTGAAAGATGATAGGAAGTTTTATTATTACGAGTATTAATTGATTGTACAAAACGTTTTGCTGTTTCTGTGGGTGTCTTCCTCTCGAGAGATTGTGGTTGTGTGGCTCAGCTAACAGTCACGTGATCACTACCCCCTAAACCGGATATCGCTTACATAAGCAGATGTAAATATTTTTATTTGGAAAACCAAAAACTTTTTCCAGCTCATCGCATATGCCAAAAAGGCAACTTTTATATACAAAGTGTTGCCCAAGATCATAAATATTTCATAGAATTCAGAGAAGAGAAGGATGGCAAAGAAAAGTGAGTGTGGATTAAGCCCCCTAAATAGTTATTAAAAAGCAACAAACAATTAACCATTGATAAAAAAAAGTCTCCAAACATTCAAGAGCTGCAAGAAGGAATGAAATTGAAGAACCAGAAGCTAAAGAATTACATAAAGTTGATAGGGCTGAAAAGACTGATTTAGCAAGTGCGATAATTAGAGCCACTGTTAAGAAAAATGAAGATTTATTACATAACAAACATATCAAGAAACAAGAAAAGAACAAGATCAATAAAAACAAACAAGTGATTGCTACTTTAACTAAAGATAAATTAGAGAAAGCTATAAGTTTAAGTGATCGTCTTGAAGGTAAAATCATCAAGAGTAAATTGAGGGCAAAGATGGTTCAGAATGTAAGAAAGGCAAATTGGGATCAAGTTAATGCTCTGACTAGACAAGTGACGGGTTCTAAATCAAGTATAGCAGAAGAAGATGATGGTGACGATGATGATGATGAATTCGATACAATGGAGGACGATATCTATGAGAACAAGGATCAAGCGTCACAGACAACGCAGAAGAACGCATTTGCTCTTCTGGATGAAGTTGAAGCATGAGAAGCGACCCTTTGTATACTGAAACAAATATTCAATGAATATACTCTGTAAATCTTGTCTGGAAAATTATTGTAATACAAATAGACACAAAACTGCTCAAATTTTTTAGACACCAAAATACCCCAGTGTCCCTACCAAAGCAAAAAAGTTCCGCGAATTCCCGCGAACACGTTTTCCAGAATGTTCTTTTAATTTTCAACTTACGTGGCCAATCAATCAACACGCACAAACACACACACACACACACTAAAATACACACACACACTACAAAACAACTTTCAATCAATCCAAAACACAAAAGGCTGTAATCAATTGCGTTCAAATTGTTCAACTTTTTTTTATAAACGATGAAACTCTCCACTGTTGCAATCTCTTTAGCATTGTCTCTTCTGGCTTCTGCTGAAGTTAACCGCCCTTCATTCACTCAGTTTGACAAGTCTCAACTATCAACTACCTCATTCTTTGAACAATTCGATTCTGATGATTGGGCCCAATTATGGAAAATATCAAAGGCTAAAAAGGATGACGAGTTCTCTTATGTTGGGGAATGGAATGTTGAAGAATCAATCGTTTATCCTGGGCTTAAAGGTGATAAAGGTTTAGTATTAAAGACTACTTCTGCTCATCATGCTATCCATGCAGAATTACCAACCGCTTTTGAAAATGAAAATGACACCCTGGTATTACAATACGAGGTTAAACTACAAAAAGGTTTGAACTGTGGGGGCGCCTATGTTAAATTATTATCTCATGATGGGTTACCAACTGTTGGTAATGAATTCAACAATGATACCCCTTATCAAGTGATGTTTGGCCCTGATAAATGTGGTAATACCAACAAAGTTCATCTAATCATTCGTCGTAAAGATCAAAACACCGGTAAATATGAAGAAAAACATTTGGTTCATCCTGCTGTTGCTCGTATCACCAAGACTACCAATTTATACACTTTGATTATTGAACCAAATCAAAATTTCCAAATTAGAATCAATGGTGATGTTGTCCAAGCAGGTAATTTATTGACCGAGGGGATCTTGAAACCTAGTTTAAACCCTCCAAGGGAAATCAATGATCCAAGCGATTTAAAACCAGAGGATTGGGATGATAATGAAATCATTCCAGATCCTGAACAAACTTCAAAACCTCAAGATTGGGATGAAGATGCTCCTCGTCTAATCCCAGATCCAACCGATTTCAAACCAGAAAATTGGAATGAAGATGCTGAAGAATACATTGTTGATCCAGAAGCTGAAAAACCTGAAGATTGGGATGACGAAGAAGATGGTGAATGGATCCCTCCATATATCTTAAACCCAGAATGTGAGCAACATGGTTGTGGTAAATGGACTGCTAAATTGATTGAAAATCCTGAATATAAAGGTAAATGGACCCAACCATACATTGAAAATCCAAATTATAAAGGGGAATGGGAACCTAAAAAAATCGCCAATCCTGATTACTATGAAGATTTAACCCCTTCTAATTTAGAGCCAATTGGGGGTATTGGGTTTGAATTATGGTCAATCGATAGTGATATCTTATTTGATAACATCTATTTAGGTCATTCTATTGAGGAAGCTGAATTGATTGGTAATGAAACCTATATTCCAAAAGCTGAGATTGAAAGTTTAGAAGTTAAAGAATCACAACCAAAGGCTGTCGAACCAGATACACCACCAAAAGAAATAGATGAATTTGCCGAAGACAGTGAGATCTCTTTATTAGATGATATCTTTGAACTGGTTCAAAATCATATCGTTGATGCTCAGGCATATTTCAAAGAATTCTTGGAATCTCCATTGCAGACTTTGAGTACAAGACCAACAGAAGGTAGCATCTATGCTGGTATCCTAGTCATTGCTTCAACTTTGGTCTTGTTAATCGTATCATTATTTTCAAGTTTAATCGTTGGTGATGAATCCTCATCGGCTTCAACTTTGGCAAAAAAATCTCCAAAGGAAAAAATTGAAGAAATTAAAAAAGAATCACAAGCTACCACTGGTATCAAGAGATCTGAAACCAAAGCTACTAAACGTACTTGATGTACGGCTATATCAACATTGCCTTACTTTTGTTTTTAATCTTGATAGTTGAACAAAAAAAAATATAGCTACGAATTATGAATTGATCTTTGAATGGTTACCGTAGAACTCGCATATGAACTTCATTGATAGACAGACATTGTTTTTTGACTTAACAGTAATGCTACCATCTGATTGAGTCGAGGTGTAGAATTACAGCCGTAAAAAAAGTGAACTCAATATACTCTGCATAATTAAGCTCCAACACCTACTTTTCAGGTACCATCATTTCTATATGAAGCCATCAGCTAGACCGTCTCATTCCAAGCTGAAGCTGACATCGGTCTGACATCGCCCTCATTTAAGTTGTTGTACTTTGTACACGATCAAAAAGAACCCCATCAATGAAACTGATCAAACAAGAAGAACATTCCTGCACTGCTCCGCTCGTTTCCCAGCATGCACAATGGCTTATCCTAGAAGTTAGGTATTTTGAATGTTAAATTGGTGAGATTAAACTAATGGATCAGCGGTTTCATAATATGTTAGACAGGGCAGCCTGGGCACACGATTACTTGCCTAGATCGAAGCTGATTGATCTGGAAGTTGGAGAGCTTCCATATGGTCTATAGGGTTAGTGACTAGACCTGCTGTTCAATCTTCAATTATTTCAAAAAGATAGCTTCGAAACATCTACACGTCTGATATCCGTTTAAAAAATCCTTCCATTCCCCATATAATACCCACTTTGTTTCAGTTCTTTTTCGCCACAGTATTATTATTAATCCCTAGATACTTTACCCTAATATTTAACATAGAAATTCCCTTATTGTCATTTATTTTTTGATGCCAGTTTTGATTTATCACCACTTTCGATTTTTTTATTCAGATAACAAGTTACTCTAATGTGACCCCATCTCCCACAATTGAAACAGCGTGGATTACCATTTCCATCTTGATCTTTAATTTTAATCTTCGGTTGAGATTTGCCCTTGGTATTACTAGATTTGCCATTTTTAAAGCGGTCATTGTGGCCACCACCTGTATTTCTCTTATCTTTCTCTGAGACAACATCACCTTTCAACTTCCTTTTTGGTTTTGATTTATTGAGCATTATATATTTTTCAAAAACTTTATAAGCATCTTCAATTTTATCTACTGATAAAACCATATTGAGCGCTTTAAAATCACCTTTGATGGTTGAATGAAATAATACCATCTGTTCTATTTCCGACACTTTCCAATGATGTCTTTCAATTAAAAGTTCAATCAAAATTTTGAACTTGTCAATATGAGCCCTAGCTGTCCCATATGATGCATTGCTATAATCAAACTTAAGATTGTGCTTCAAATATTCAAGGGTTGTGTGTACAAAGCGCAGAGCGCTCGTTTTCATAAAATACTTAATTAAATCATCAGCCAAGTCTTTTGAATTTAAGGAATCACCAGCAATGAACCGAGCCTCTTCAATTTCCAACTCATGATAAGTTTTTTTGAAGACATCGAGCAGTACTGTCTCATACAGCTCAGAATCTTCTTCCAGCCAACCAAACAGGCATTTAATATTATCTTTCACTTTTCTGTTGAATTCAATGAGATCAAACACCATTTGTGATCGATCCTTGCTGTTAGAGCTGAATACACCCGTTGATTTAAGAATCAAATTAACAGTTGTTTCAACATTGGTTTGATGGGTCAAAATAGAATCAGAAGTGTTAATATCTTCATCTTCATCTTCATCTTCATCTTCATCTTCATCTTTTAGTAACTCTTCTCCTGAAACATAGACTGAATGACCATCGGTAACAAAGACTTTCTTATCAAAAGTGCCAGAGCTCTCTTCATCATCACCAACTTCCGTTTGATTTCCCAAAACTTCCGAATCACATTCATTCATTTGAACTAGATTTCCTTGAATCATAGCTTGATTTATGTCATCACTTCCAATTTCATCAAAAGAACATGAACAGTAATCGTCGTCACTATTTGAACCATCACTTGGATAATCTACGTCCTCAAATGAGGACTCTGAAGAAAGGAAACTAGCATGAATGTGATACATATCGGTGTTATTTTTCGAGCACATAATCTCGACAGCTCTTTCCCTGATATAAAACAGGACTGAATGACTCTCCTAAAAGATCACTTTGTGTTATGGGATTCTCATCCCTCTTATTGCTGCTTCCTTATTGTTGATAAGCAATGCCAACTGAAGGTTTTCGCGGGCCAATATTCGCGAGCAGCTTTGGGGGTTTTGAGACCCTGCAAAGACCTGAAGAGCAAAATTAATTATCTACGTTTAAAAGGGAATATATATTATTCAATTAACCAATTGTATGAGATCATCGGGTGAAGAACTAGGTTAAAAGCTTTGAATTTAACCCTTCAAAAAGTAATTAGTGATTCGTCCTGCAAAAAGAGAAACGACATCCATACACCGCGTCATGTCGTTTACGTTGAAATATGCAAGTTATGCATTCTCTTAAAGTTCATACATAAATTTTTGATGCAGGTTTAAATCCTAACTTATTAACTTGTAAATTTTTTTTATTCTCTATGATCATTGAAACTTGAAATGCCCATTATCAAGGTACCCAAACCTTTCAAGGTCCTGAAGACCCTGCACGAGCATAAAATACTGTAAAATGCTGAATAGGAATTTCGTCAAAAAGGGCTTAAGATAAATCCAGCTGCTAATATGAGCAAATTAATTGGGCTTAAAAGTATTCAGCCGGTGTTTGAGCAAATTAAATCATCAAGATTTACTCAAATCAAATAGCCAAGCTTTTCACGTAAATGTGTTGACGCATCTTTTATGATAAGAAGAAGTAAGAGTTTTATTTTACCGGACCGCTTCTCAAATTTCACAATCGGAAGCGACTCGCAACTTGCGAGTAAGGTTCATCATACTTTGTTTGGCAGGTCCGATAGAATAGCAGAAATCGACCAAATCGCAATAAATAATCCTTGAGGAAGAGCCCGCTTCAGTCGGGCAGATCCTTGCATCAGATGGATTATATAAGCGCCTGTTAACCTTGAAATATTTTATATTTAACCTTGAATGATCAGCCATTTTTCCTGTTCCTAACCCCAGGCCTCTAAATTTCTGGATAAGCAATCAATTGATGGGAATTGGCATATAAAACAAGCTTCATCAGAATTCATACTAGGGAAAAGCATAGTTAAAATGACAAAGGACAAGGTTTTTCTGCTTAAGTCTCTAATGAGCCTATAATTACCCGAATATGCGTCAGGGTACACAAAGACACCGAGAATGATGGGCTATGTGGATCTCTTAATCTAAAGCCAGTAATTGAAAAATGCAATTCTCACTCTTGTCTAAGCACTACCTGAACATTTCTACTGGAGCAGAGCTATCGACAGATGCGTCCTCGGTGAATAAAATTCTATGCACGTTCTCTTGCATTCTTCGCTGTCTTCTGCAGGCATATCAGCTGGGAAGAAAATTAAAACCCCTGCGACTCTGCTAGTGTTACAAAATAGGTCGTGATCTCCAGGATCCCAGTAACTGCCCTTAATGAAGTCCCTTGAAGTAAACCCAGTATAGGAGTTGCGAAACCTCAAGATCTTGAGGAGTCTCTAATGAACAAAAGTTGGGTATTTTGGAAAGTGTTACTAGTTCGTTGACTTCTGCAATTAAGGAATGTGCAATTAAGGAATTTGCAGCTTCAAATCTTTTGTTTCCAGAAAGCTCATAACTTAACTTTTTGATGCAAGATGAATAAGCTAGAATCTCAGACATGATCATCGAACTAGAAAAATAAGTTAAAATCATAAGGCATTATTATTTTTTATAAAAATTGGAACCTCAGTCCTGGGGGCTTTGCAAAGTATGCAGACTGCCAAGTTCCAGAATATTCCAACTCTGGATGATAATTTTAATTAATTCTTTATAACTGGACCCTATTGTCGCCGGTGATTAAGGCAGCCAATCAGTTTATATGAAATCTTGAAGAAATGCTTGTTTACAAGTATTATAGTCTTAGCTTTCGAGTATAAACTTTGAACAGTCCTTTGCGGATTTTTGAGCTGGTGTCTGCAACGGCTTTTAAATCAGGCGATTTTTTGTCATCAGCGGTCCCGTAAATTAACAAAATACGCCGCCTTATAATTTTTGCATCTTAGAGCAGCATATCAAATGTTTTCAAGTCAACTTAGCTTTGTTCATAGCTGAGAAGAAGCTGCTGAAATTCTTTAGAAGGCCGACTGGGCTATGCTTTAGATTTATGGATTTTTAACTGCAAAGCACCGGAGGACCGGTGACTGCCGTGTCATAAAGCATAGAAGAATCATGGCAGCGAAGCTATTGTTAAGCACAGCTATAATGGCTGGTAACACATAAGTATAATCAAACTGGACGTTTCTAATTGATAATAGGAGTGGAGATATTTCGATTACACAATGTGATTTGTGGCTGTCATTCATTATTTTGTACCATATTACTGAATGACATGGCTTGAGAACAAGAATTTACGAATCACGATTCGAGAGCTTGACCAATCAGCCGCTCTTGACTTAGAAAATTCTAATATGATGTATGTACCTACATGCTTCAAAAAAAGATGTGATCGGGACCAACTATTCACTTCACATACAAGTTGGCGTCGATCTTCCATATTGTCGGGCTTATAGTGTTGAAAGTACTTGAGGATTGATGACTTTCGAGTAATGAAGAGTATGATCTTGGATGAAAGAGGTTTATTACTATTAAACGAATTACCTTTTGCAATATCTATAGACAAAGTACCTTATGTATACTTTTTAATTATGTGTCGCCAAATCAGCTATTATCATACGTAGCAGCTTCGGTGAAAGAATAATTATCAAAAGATAGCTAAAGCCCACTTCGCTTAGTTCATGAAACGATGTAATTAGTTAGGTCCTCAAATTTAGGCTGATTTGCCTGAAAGGTATTCTTATTGCTTGCTGCGTCAGCCACCTCTCTTTTTTTCTTTTCGGTGATCCCATGGCTCTAATTTCTCATCCCTATCAGAGAACCAGATCCGTTCCATTGAGATTTTGAATTTTATAGTGTTCAACTTGAAGGGGACATCTTGCATTCTTTAAACATCCATGAGCGCTTCTGGAAATAAGTTCATTTCTGAAACATGGACAAGAAGGGCTCGTAATTGACGAGTAGAAAAGACCGAAGAATCAGCACTTGCGCGAATTGTAAATTCTGGAAGTCGGGATGAAAAACCCATCATTAGGGATAAGTGCCACTAGAGCGCCATAAAGACTAACGACCCTCCACTGTTAAATTTTCAGCCGTTCGATCTTCAAGTGAGATATTCAAAATTAAATTGGATCCCAAATGTTAAAAGTTACAAATCATGAAAGGTCATGACTAAGAATGCAACCTTTTTAAGCAAAGATGCACAATCAAAGATTTCAATCCCTAAAAAATAAAAAATTCATAGTGAAAGTAAAAAAATAAAATCCAAATTTTTTTTTTAAAGTAATGATCTGCAATGTAAGGACCCAACGGTTAAACGGTTAAAAAAGTGTACAAAAATAAAAGAATGCAATCATGCACGTTCTGCATATATGCGGGTTTTCCGAATGGAGAAATACCCGATGAACTTTGAAGGAATTTTTTTCCCGCATGATTTTGCTGCAGGACCGCAGCAGGATTTTAACCCTTTGTGAAACGCTGCAGTCTTTCATTTCCTATATCTCTATGGATTTTTTTTGTCCTTGGTGAAGTACCTGGAATGTGATGCATAGATAGGTACTTTCCCCATTATACATAACTTTTTGCACTTCAAGCAGCTGAAGTTTTTTACTTCCATTTTTTGAACTTTAATTAGAATTTGATTCAGATCTTATACATATAAAGTCCTCTATCCCACATTTTTGATCTTCTACAAGGTTTCCAAATAAGATGCTGAAGGATTTTGTCAATTGAATATTTTCAAGCCAACAATTGCATAGGAATCTTTTACTATCAGGCTCCCCTATCCATTCCTTTAGTTGCCCATCACAAGTCATCACACCTCAGCTCCCATCCAATTAGCAACATTCCATATTCCCCATAATGATGGCTATCTACCAACAACAAAAAATAAGATTACCAAGTGTGAATGATATATTCCCAACATCTAAGCAACTCAATGTTCAATATCAACAACCACATTGCCCACAACAACAGAGTTACACACCACCATCGCCTCCTCAACAACATATAACTGTCCATTCACCATCACCAATGACACCACTTCATCAAACTGGACCGGTTTTCATCAATGCTCCACATTCTGCTCCAGTTTATTACCCAGTCGCATCACCAAATATCCAGTACCCATTAACACCAGTGGAGTTGAGTTCTCCATATGTTCCTAGACAATTCTTTTATGCTTCTGCCCCAGTGTACATGCCTTCTAAATATCGCATTGCCAAACAAACAAGACAATCCAACGCCTGGAGTTATGAGGATGATATGTTATTAAAGCATCTTAAGGAGGAGAGAAATCTTGGTTGGAGAGAAATCTCCATGTATTTTAAAAATAGAACAGCCAATGGATGTCAGTTCAGGTGGAGAAGATTAGTTGCTCTTGCCAAACTTACTAAAGAAAAAGGAGAACTAGAAATTCAAAGTGAAGGGTCGTCAAGATCGAACTCTCTGGAAAGCATCTTGAATTGATCAGTTATCACTGATTGAGTTCAGGCTTATCATTACATTAATGTTTGTGGTGTTTTTTTAAAGATTTTTTTTTTTCTTATTTTGGGTTCATGCTGGTTTATGTTTGTTCGTTTGTTTCTTAGTTCCTGACGTTGTCTATTAATGGGTTGTGCTCATACCTATAGAGGATATCAAAGTCCTTCCCCATGTCCATATTTGAAACCTTGTGTACGAGGCAGGAGAAAAGTTGCTATTTTTCTCTATTCATATTATTATTAGTTTTGTGTTGTGTCATTTTCGAGTTTTGTTTGTTGGTTTTCATTAGTTATTATAGGAAGTTGTTTGATCAGTCTTTTGCATTAGGAAGATGTTCCGTCGTTTATCATATATCCTTAAAAGAACTCACACACTTGATGTGCTTGTGATTTTTCAATTATATATATATACATATATGACTCTTATTTTTACTCCTTTCAAAGAGATGATTGATGTAGATTATAGTTATTAACAGTTCCGAGATTGTAATAGAGTTGTCAGTTAATCCATGAAAAATGGGAATAGAGATTGTGACAAAGCGGCACCAAATACCATTGGTAGTAGAGTTGAGTTGGAACCTCCAAGTGAAATTAAGGCATCCCAATTACATAAGATCAGCAGCTGTAATTCATTAACACTTCAGAGCTGACCATCACACTATTATGGAAATCCTACTAAACCGAAATTATCTGCAATAATTGCGGAATCTCAGAATACGGGCATCAGGTAAATGTAGTAGGATCAAAGATTTTCAATTGAATCTTAGTTGGTGAAGATCTTACCCCTTTTGATCACAGGATTAAAACTCAAAAAACTTCAGAAGTATAATCGGGATTAGGAAGTTGAAGAGAAGCTATATAGTAACCAGGTACTGGGTGTTCATCATCTTATTGAAAATTTGAAAGATTTCACAATTTTTTTTCCGTTCCATGATCTGATGATGGTATAAACTGTACAGTTATCTGTCTTGAAAAGCTTGGGCCCGCTGTGAAACAAACATTCCTGATAATGATGATTTTACTGTCGCTACACGCACATATATCGAGCAAGGGGGTTAGCGGTACTCATTGTATCTATTGATGAAACTCATCAACGTCCATCTCACCTTAATAATAAATCTGGGGTGTCTCAGATCAACCGTGATTTATCTGTTCTGACTTTTCCCATTCAGTTGCGCCCAATAACTTATGAATGCCCTACTTTTTGCTTCATCCGACTAACGTGATTTTGATTACATATGGCCTGCTCAATGTGAATCTCAATTTGATCTGGTCGACAACGTCCGCCATATGTATCTAAGAGAATGGCCGATCCTGTGTTAACTGCTAACATTCAACCGCCAACCGAGCCACTTCCAGAGGAAGTAGTTACAAGTACATTCAAATTAGAGAAATGGTGCACAAGAGACAAGATTTTTTAAATAAAATAGTTGGTGCACTGATCGTTATGAAAGTGAAGGTCACGGGCATAATGCTAATCAATTATGGGTAGTAGTTATTCGAAGGTCCCATCAGTATCCCGGGCCAAAAAAAGAAGGACTAACTAACAATTTCTTCAAACACCTCGTTGTCGACGGTTGAGATCCATGCTAGATAGATCACATACCGGTAACCAACCTAATTTCAAGGTTTCGGGTGTCTCAATTCTGCTGCTGATCTATGTATTTATCAACTGTGGTTTCAGCCTTTCGGCTTAGAGATGAACAATGTTGAACTCTTAGTGTTAAAACAAAGAAGATGTTGCAGGAGTTCACAACACAGACTCTTTCGACAAAGGAGTGATTAAGAACAACCAGCCTAAAAGGATCAGTTTAGCAATCAACTACTCGTACAATCTCGACCATTCCCCCAAAAGTGTATTCAGGAATAATCAAAGGCACTGTGCATGGACCATGGACTATGGACCAATATGGCTGGTAATAATTTTACACAAAATTCTTAGCCACAGCTGCATCAGGAAACGATCTTGAAGAATTTGAACTTAAGCTGGAATGTTCTTGATGAAATCAGCAGATCCCGGACAGGTGAAAAAATGGTATCTTCATTATGCCTTCTTCGTAACGATATCTCCAGTTTTGTATACATCTGTTGAACAATAAAATGAATCCTCGTATAATGATTCAAATAAGGCCCGTAGTGTAATAAGTGCTAATTTCTAACAAACTCTCAAACGATTACAATAAAATGTCCCTCCTTCAAGCTCCAACTGCTCACGCATGCTAAAACGTTGTTGGGATCTTGCAGATCGTCCGTATATTGGAGCCCCTTAACAATTCGACTAGTTGTAGAACTGGTGTTGCTGCTGCTGCTGCTGCTGCTGCCGCTGCTGCTGCTCCTTTTCAACAAAAAAAACTTTAACGGCAGTTGTCATAGTGGTAAACACGCTGAGACAGAAAAGGAAATTTATGGGAAATATGAGATCCAAGAGTCAACACTATTCAAGATTCTGACTTGGGCACCGCACAAAAGCTATGTCAATGAGTACGTATCTAGTGACCACCCGTGTAATACGTGAATTTTCTGATAGGGGTTCGTGTTGGATGTAGCCCCTTCGAATGCACCGATAAGTTAAATCTTATATATAGTGGTACGAAGCAATCATACAACCCACCCATCCCAGAAAACTCAGATACACAAAAACTGGATTGTCCAAGATGATCAAAAATATCGGTGTTCAAGTCTATAAACTTCAACATATATGCAGACTACATGGGTTTCCTTCCATCTTGTCTGTAAAAGCTGTTTGGATTCGAAGGCTTATTTCTGCACCTTTCCCCCAGATATATATCCCTACAATCGCTGAACTGTACTTTCTATATGCATGGAATTGATTTGTTATAGCCCCAAAGATTTGCCATTGCTACAATTTCCCCCCTAAGGCAATGTTCTTTATTCTAGAATACCCATTCGAATACCTAGAAATACATGGTTAATTGGTTACTATGCATCGTTTAAACAGATGTTGACAAACACAAGACGTTTTATGAATAATTCTTCATCAACTTATCACTCTTATTCTTTCATCAGATCCATCATCCCATGATATGGTAATGATTTGAACAGGGATGAGATCTGACATGAATTGGCTCGAACACAGACTCTCTCTCTCATGTGCAAGTTGCGCTTGCCTACCACGCCCTTGCCCACTGATGATTGATCTTCTTGAAAAGTGGCATATCTCTGTGATAATTTTAGCCACTTTATCCGTCTCAGATGGTCCTTCACAGCTATGTTATAGGAATTATTTCAAGTCGCTGACTTGAACGTCAACATATGACTGGGTACTATATCAAGCTGTCACAGACACAAACTCTTTGCAAAAGTTAACTTGAGGAGAGTCAACACAACCTACATGGAAAGGCAATAGCAGTATATTTCATAATACAGCAAATTGCATACTTGGGCAGTCACCAAACTTTAAATTGGTTTCATGTGGTCCTTTTCCTCGTCATCAAGTTGAAGTTAATGATTGTTGTTTCATCTGATAGAGCTCCTTGTTAAAGATAAAACCGGGCTAAACCCGATTATCTCCGGAGAAGAGATTTCCCCCATGTGTCCCAAACCGAAGAATTCTCGGCTCGCTTGAAAGTCCCGGATTTTCACCCATTTCATTATATATTATAAATTAAAGCATTTACACTGACCTTTTATTAGTCTAGGAGTGTTGTTGAAGAGATCCCTTGAAAGTGTTGATGACTTCATTCCTTGGGTGTTTTCAATTTACGAGAAGGTGCTTCAGCTCCTCTATCTTGTGCAAAAAAAACGTCAAACTCCCACAAATTGGTTATTCTCTGCTCAATAACAGATCACTCATCAGTATTACTGGGCCCGAAACATCCAAGTTCTTAAATGGACTAGTCACATCCAAGTTGATCACTAATCAAGTCAAAAAGAATACAATGACAATCAACGATGACGTCCCGGATGAGTCCTTGCTTCTTGATCATTTTGATCAGTCTCAGAATTGGGGGTTACTAAAAGAATCCTCTAAGGGAAATCAAACAGTCAGTAGGAATGGTCAATATTCAATGTTTTTAAATTCAAAAGGTAGGATAATATCTGACACTTTCATTTATCCTTTCAAATATTCCAGCGCAGAAGGTGAATCTAGTTATTTGATCGAAGTTAATGAAGGTATATCCAAAATGATTCTTGGATTGTTAAAGATTCATAAATTAAAGGCTAAAGTATCCATCAAGGAGGAAAAAAATTTACAAATTTATTTTGCCTTTAATGATACTAATGATTTGACATATGAGTTACAATTGAAATATTTCGATGAAGAATCCACAAAGTTGAAAAATCCGCAGGCTGCTTTAGATGCTACAAGAAAATTCTTAGCCAATAATAGACTTTTTAAAGATTCATCATCTATTCAAGGTTTTGCATTTGATGATAGATGTCCAGATTTTGGGGTTCGTATAATCACCGAGTCATCAACAGATTTAAGGGACATTTTATCATCAGAGTATCTCCCTTCAGAAACTGAACCACTTTCCCCATCACTTATTGACGTGAGAAGAAACTTATATGGCATTCCTGAGGCACCAGTTGATATCATTCCAAACAAGCAACTCCCACTAGAGTTCAATTTGGAATACATGAATGGTGTCAATTTCGATAAAGGTTGTTATGTCGGACAAGAATTAACCGTTAGAACTTATCATACCGGTGTCATTAGAAAACGTGTTGTTCCGGTTAAACTATATAGATATGACCATGATCCTGAATCTGTGGAATTGAATTTGGAGGATCCAGATGGGCTAGGAGATGTGATCCCAAATGGTACCACTTCTTTGGATATCTTTCCTGAACATCAAGAAGAAAAACATTTAACAACGTCCCCATTTGGAGAATCCAAGCTAAGAAAGAGAAAGTCTTCGGGGATATTACTCTCCACAACGAATTCCATTGGTCTTGCATTGGTTAGGTTGGAAGACTTCGCTAAAGATGGTAAATTCAGTATTGAAGTTCCATTGGCTGGCGAAGATGGTAAGGCTTTAAAGATTGGTGTTAAGGCCTTCATTCCTTATTGGTGGCCTTCTGACTGAAACAATAATATAAAATGTATATATTCTACTATGTAATGAAGTATGAGGTTATGATCTTTGCATGATCACTTGTAGTGGAATGGAGCATCATGATTCATTATCAGCCATGTAAAATGAATAATCCAGTTTTTTGTGTCAACAGAAGCTGAGACCCTATCCTAGCCCTAGAAAAATTTTTAAAACAAAAATCCTTTGTTCACGTGACTAATGTTTTTTAGGGCTCCAATGATGAACATCCATACACCACCATGACGGCTATTTTAATACGTACCAAATTCCCAGTTTCGCGGCTTTTTTTGTTTCCTTTGAAAACTCTGATTTTTTTGGTTTTTTGGCCTGCACAATCGCCCATAAAAATATCGAAAAAACCAGAACATCCACACACCAAACAAGCTAAAAAAAACAACCCGCGAATTTTCCCATTGCAAACGCTGTGAGTTTTTCAATATTTTCATTAAAATTTGAAAATTTACTTCACTAGTAAAGAGAGAGAAAGAGAACACATACAACCAGTAATTAAAGATCAAAAATGGCTGAAGAACAAGTTGTTGACATTCCACAAGAAGAAGAATTCGAAGTTGTTGCTGAACCTGTCGAAGTTAAATACGTCGACTTAGCCACTTCAATTCCAGAAGAAGTCCAAAAGGCTCAAGCTGAAATCAAATTATTCAACAAATGGTCATACGAAGATGTTACCGTTAAAGATATCTCATTAACTGACTACATTCAAATCAGCAAACCAGTCTTTGTTTCGCACACTGCTGGCCGTTATGCTGCTAAGAGATTTAGAAAATCTCAAGCTCCAATCATTGAAAGATTAACCAACTCATTAATGATGAATGGTAGAAACAATGGTAAAAAATTAAAAGCTGTTAGAATCGTCAAACACACATTAGAAATCATCAACGTTTTAACTGATCAAAACCCATTACAAGTTGTTGTTGATGCTATTGTCAACACCGGTCCAAGAGAAGACTCCACCAGAATTGGTTCTTCAGGTACCGTTAGAAGACAAGCCGTTGATGTTTCTCCATTAAGAAGAGTCAACCAGGCTATTGCTTTATTAACCATTGGTGCTAGAGAAGCTTCATTCAGAAACATCAAAACCATTGCTGAATGTTTAGCTGAAGAATTAATCAATGCTGCTAAAGGTTCTTCAACTTCTTATGCCATCAAAAAGAAGGATGAATTAGAACGTGTTGCTAAATCTAACCGTTAAGAATGTTTTAATTTGTTCAATAAGGGGAGTCGTTTTGGGGTTCATAAATTTACAAAAAATCAAAATGTATGTATAATTTGGTATTTTGGTCCTGTTCTTTTGGCAAATGAAATTGCTGCCTTGTAGATGAAAGTTTAAGAAAAGAAGTTAATGAATTATAATCTGGATGTATTTCATTCTAAAACTGTAGGTGGATTCTTGAGTGTGTTAAAACTCTAGTTTTGAATAGTACTATTGGTTCAAAATTGAGAATAAACATAGGAGGATCTACGCTGATCTACTGAAATCGGTTGTACACGACATCTTATGTCAAGACAATATCTATAAGAGGCGGTTCTTGCACTATGATCTACTCTCCATGGCTTAATGGTGTCTTTTATTAAGCTCTATTCCCTCACACTATGTTGAAAATTAGTGAGTTTTTTTTCGCAAGAACCTCATTAGTCAAGGATTTATTAAATTTTCACTCACATGACTTCCTCTCAAGTATGTCTGACCTCCCCATTTCACTTGCTTTCATCATTCTACCCCATATTTTCGTCATTAAATCAAAAGGTTTCTGGACTGTTTCTTTTAGAATAGCTCTTTTCATGTCGCGAACTCACTCTGTATGCACTCAGATGCAGGTTCATCTCGGTTCGATTTACATTACACTACACAAACCTGAATGATTTTGTTGATCCATGTGAATGTTGTGTACACTTTAACCTGATACGAGTGTAGTGTAGATTACGAATTCATATATCATTAAACGAAAGACTAAAGTCTTCTAGTATTATAAGGAAACAAACTGGAATTATTCTGCTGATAATTCTGTTGTTGCAACAAGGAACCACCTGTTGCGCTGGCGTTTGCAGTCTTGCCTAAATCATCGATATTAAACCCAAAATCATTCATCACTGAATCAACATCCTTCCATAACATGTCGCTTGTCCAATCATCGCTAATGTCTAATGATGGGATATTAGTTGGAGAAACGTCATGACCATTCGTAGTTTGCAAAGGTTGGCGTGATGGTAAGTGCTGTTCTTTAAGGGCTTGTCTCGCTGAAGTGTCTGGTGGTGTACTATTAATGATATCTTTCAAAGAAGAAGCCTGTGGACGTTCAGTTGCATTACTATCATCATTCTTGATAGAGATTGGGGTTGGATCCAATGGGATAGTTCTAATGATTCTTCTTGTTGAATTCTCAGCGTTAGCATTATTGGATAATGACCTAGGTCTTGGTCTTCTCCTACTTGTCGTGGAAGATGCGGATTTTGGATCTGATATATCAGAGGCAACCGTTCCCGGATCGTTAGGCTTATCATTCTCATCAGATACAAAAGCTTCTTCGTCTTCATCATATTCATCTTCGTCATCATATTCATCATCACGTTCATTGTTGGAGTTATCATTACTCTGTTTTTCATTCGGGCCTAATTTAATCATACCAACTTGTTCTCTTAATGCCCATAAGCAATCAAAAAATACACTAGCTGACATTCTTGATTTAATTGTAACATCAAGATTTGAAATATCTGTTTTTTCTCTCAAGGCTTTAAATAATTGCCACATGTTTCTCATGATGCCAGAGGAACGATAGGCCATATCATATTTCAAGACTGAAGCCTTCATGGCTAATTGAATCCCAACCAAGTATAATTGACGACCAGCTCCAATATCAATCACATTACTCAGTGTAGAATGAGTCAATTTGGCAACAATACACGAAGCTTGCCAAATTTTCAAAATGAAAACAGCAGGAACGTATTTGATGAAAAAGGGATCCTTCTTGGAAACTGTACCTGAATGTGTTAATAATGTTAAGCATGCATTATATAATGAGACTAATCCACGGCGTAATTCAAAAGGTGCTAATCTTGAATTATCCAAGAAATAATAAGTTAATAAATGAACCCTTGTTGAATAGATTTGAAATTTCCTAATATCATCAAGACCTTCATTATTCAATTTCAACTCCAATTCATTCAACTGTTGAGTCAAAACTTTTAATAATGGCAATCTTTCAACTGGATCAACGAGACCCATTGAATCAATATTATTGGAATTCAAAACTTTAGCTATCTGATCTTCAAAATGTGCAATTTGGACCATATGCTGTATGGTCTTTGGAACTGAAGTTTTGGATCCTATTCTTGTACATTCGACCACTGAATTGTCAAATGAAACAAATGATGGGAATCCAAATGCAGTGGCAATGGTTTGGGATACAATATTACAACTAACCCAGGTTGAAATGTTTTCCTTAACTATGGAGCTTGACTCGGATTGCTGTTGATGTCTCTGTTGCTGTAAGGTATAGTTATTTGCTGTTGAGGGGCCATTCAGACCCAGTCTAATAGCTTGGAAAATAGCAATACCCACAGTATTCCAAGAAGAATCAGCTGATAATGAAGAAGTTAATGGAGGCCAGAACGTGTATAATAGCAAAGCTTGTACAGAATAAACAGAGGAAACGTTCAATATTGGTTCATCATTTTCATTAGGCGTGTATCTCGTGATGGGACTTATTGTTATTTCAGCCAGGGCAGCCTTCAGTAATGGAGCTAATGTCATTAAAGTGTCTGTAGATAAGTGACGTAAAGCCACTGATACAATAGTCCAGAATAACACGGGACACAGACGGTGAATTCTTTCAGGGCCCTTAGAAACATCAACAATAGGAAGGAATCTATGGTATTTGTAAACAAACTCAACAAACAATTCACGAATCTGTTGAGATGAAAGTTTAACTTCGCCAAATTGTTTTGGAGTACAAAATAGTATCTCTTCTGTTAGTTCAATTTGGTCTTCTTTATTATCTGGAGTCCTTATAGAAGGTGATTGATCACGAATAACAGAAGGTTCCATGAGTTGCGGAGTCATGGTATTAGATGTGGCAATGTTTCTTATTGGTATTGGGGTGTTATTTGTAGATGAATCCTGGGGAGAAAGGGAACTATACCTTTTGTTGAGTTCATGGGGTTGGAACTTGTTCTGTTTCAGTTGGTTTAATAGGTTATCAACCCCGGCTTCACTTAGATTCTTTTTCAACTCTTCTAATTCCACCTCGATCTGTTGGAACTTTGCACGTTTATAGGTCCTTTTATAGTCTGATTGTAATGAACACTGGATCTTCTTCTTTAAACAACGAGAACATGGGTTTGGGTATAATTCCTGAGCGTCACATTTTGATTTCTGTTGACGGCATTCGACACAAGCCATTTTCTTTGTTCGAGAATGGCTGCGTTTTGGGCTCTGAACGCCTTCAACTGGCACCAAACTCACCGGTTTTGGGTCCATTTTCCAATGGTCTTGAGTGATTTCCAGCTGTTTTCAGTGGTGTTCAGTGGCTAATTGTTAAGCGCTGAAGTGTTTATTAGTTTTAATTTTTTTTTTTTAAATTGCCGAATAGTTCCATAATCAACACATTTACCCATAGTTAACAAATCTCTACAATTTCTTTTCTCATTATTTACGTTAATTATTAAACAATTCCCTGTAAAAGTGTTGACAAAGAAAAGTTTCCGACTTAAAATGTTGGTTCTTTTACTGGATTGGCTCCAAGGTAGCACCCTTCTTAATAGTAGCCCATCCAATCAAACGCCAATGTTTCTCAATACGTCTGGACAAGGCAATCTTTTCATTCACTTCGGTACAAGCTGGTGCTGTCAATTGTAATCTAGCCATATCCGCTTTAACTGCAATCACCCTAGCACCTGTTGCTGTGGAACCAATGTTAACCATAAGAACTTCCCCGGTTTCCAACTTTCTAACTTTAGCTTGCTTTTGTCCATCAGTCTTGACACCTAATAAACGGCGTAATAAGAAATAATTGATTTCAATGTCGGTATAAATACTTGGTAAATCGCCTTTAGCACCCACAACTTGACCAACAAGACGATCTGCTCTACATAAAGTTGGATCAACTTTAGTACCAACACCAATTAACCCACCTGGAACTGCAAATTTCAAATCATTATGTTCAGCAAATAATGAAACAATATTAGAAAAGATTGGTTTACATTGGATTTTACCGTTATCATCCTTGGTGACAATACCCGGACGGATTTCAATTTCATCACCTAATTTGAAAACACCTGTTAAAATGGAACCACCAGCAACACCACCTTTTAAATCATCGATTTCAGCACCTGGTTTGTTGACATCAAATGAACGAATAACAATCAATCTAGGCGATGCGGTGAAATCTCTTGGTGGAACAGGGATAGTCTTGACAATAAACTCATTAACAGCATCAATGTTATATTTCAATTGAGCAGAGATTGGAACAATTGGAGCACCATCGGCAATAGTACCTCTAATGAATTTTAAAATGGATTTTTGATGTTCTAATGCACTTTCTTCTCTCATTAAATCAACTTTGTTTTGTAGAATGATGACATGTTTCAATTTCATGATTTCAATAGCAGCTAAATGTTCAGAAGTTTGAGGTTGTGGACAAGATTCATTACCAGCAATCAATAATAAAGCGGCATCCATAACAGCGGCACCTGACAACATAGTACTCATTAAAATATCATGCCCTGGACAATCAACGAACGAAACATGACGAACTAAATTATAACGAGCATCTGAACCTGGGACTTCTGATTTTGGATGGATTTCTCTATCTGAACTAAAAGATCTATATCTTGTAGTTTCATCAATATTTGGATCATCCAACTCATAAATCTTGGCATTAGCATAACCTAATTTAATGGTAATATTACGTTCTAATTCATCCTTGAAACGAACAGTTTGAACCCCTGAAATAGCCTTGACAACAGTGGATTTACCATGGGCAACATGACCAATGGTACCAATATTAATGGTGGCTTGTCTATTGATAATTTCTGGTGATAATGGGGTTAATTTGGAAAAATCTGGATTATCAGGTTGCTCTGGAAGACCACCACCTTCTTCAAATTCCTTCTTTCTTTTTAGTTCTTCATCAACAGTATCTAAAACAGCAAATGAAACTGATTTCTTTGATGGCTCTTCTTCAACTTGTTCTTGTTCTTCATTTTCAGAATCATCTTGGTTGAAGTATTCTGGTTCTTGTATATCATTTAAATTCCCATTAATTACAATAGAAGGTTCTTGATCTTGCAAATCGGCCATTTTTGGTGATTTTATGACTGTTGAAGAGATCAAATATCAATTGGTTATTAATGGTTTTCTTTGGTGTTTGTTCGGTGATTTTGAAAAAAAAAAAAAAAATCAAATTATTCTTTCCTTTCCGCGAACTTGTTTTATGAAATGATTCATATCAAATAATTTTGTTACCCGGACTGTCAACTCTAATTCCGATTTTTTTATGGTTGGGGACACAGCCGCTGAGGCGATAATTTTGTCACATAAAATTTGACCAAACAAACAAGCTAAAATAAAGTGGGGAAAAGTACAAATGAGTATATAAAGTACCAAGATTTCCTTACCATTCTTTTGATGTTCAAAGTATCCCACATTCACCGTATAAAGTACAAGTTAAAATGCCTACAAAAGTAGGAGATAGCTACAATCCTACAGTGGCGGAACCGAATCTTCCTCAGTTACCTCTTCCTTCCCTGCATAGCACTTTGGCAAAATTGAAATCATCTTTAAAGCCGCTATTGAACGATGAACAATTTGATGAGTTGTTGAACAAAATTGAAGAGTTCAAAGTGGATCCTATTAGTACTACACTTCAGGATCATTTGTTAAAGTTCCATGATAATGAAAACTGTTACTTGACACATTTAAACTTGGATCACATTTTAATTGACCATAGGGCTCTTCCTCGTAACCCATTCTTAGTACTAGAAAATGATCCTTCAAAAAATTCACTCACCCCACAAACACAGAGTCATAGAAGTGCAGTGTTGACTAACAGTGCCTTGAAGTTTGTTTGTGCATTAAGGTTAGGTCAATTAACAAAGGATGTTTCAAGACACGGCACTGTGCTAACAATGGAACCATATTTTAATCTATTTGGTAGTACAAGATATCCAGAATTTGATGGTGTTAGGTTTAAGAGAAATGACAAGAGTGACTATTTGTTGGTTATATCCAAATTCCAATTTTATTATTTGAAAGTCCTAGATGACAATAATCAACTCTTGTTCACCATTGATGAATTATCGAAAATCTTTAATGAAATTATCCAGGATTCGGACACTTTCAATAATATGAGCTCTAGTCCTGTTGGTGCCATCACCTCTGATTCTTTTAAAAACTGGAGAAATGCAAGAAAAAATCTATCATCGACATATAAACAGTCAATGTCCAAGATTGATGGTGCTCTATTTGTGCTGGTATTGGATGATTCTGAACCTGAAGAAACTGACGCTGAATTGGCACAAACTATAGGTACAGGGACTTTGAGAATAAATGAATCGGGTATTCAAACTGGATCATGTATTTCAAGATGGTATGATAAATTACAATTAGTTGTTACCAAGAATTGTATTGCTGGTATCATATGGGATTCTTTTACCCAAGATGGTACTACGGTGTTACGATTCACGTCAGATATTTACTCAGATTCTGTATTACGATTAGCTGATGGTAATTATACTTTGTTTCCAGGTGTGAAGCTAGCAAAGACAGAGGGGGAAAAGCCAAAGTTTGAAAAAATCATGTTCAACTTTGCACAGGACACAAGAACCCAGCTATATTTATCTAGTACGAGATTAACAGATTTGATTTGTTCACATTCTATACATACAAAGGTGATCAATTTTGGGAGAAATTTTGCAAGAAAAATTGGTGTCAAATCAGATTCGTTAATTCAAGTATCATTACAGATTGCTCACTATGCATTATATGGGAAGGTTGTATCCACGGTGGAACCAGTTTCGACTCGTCAATATCAAAATTCTCGTTCAGAATTATTACCGATTCAATCCGATGAAATAATAAAAACAGCACAAGTATTTGTTAGTGATTCGTCACCTTTAGAAAGATGGAAGTCGTTTATTGAAAGTTGTAAATCACATTCTAAATCATTACATGATGCAGCCAAAGGTGAAGGTTTTGAAAAACATTTGAAGGCTTTACAAAATGTCTATTTACAACGGGAAATCCTCAACCAATATTCACCAGAATTTAAAATCCCAGAGGAAACTCCACCTTTACTGTTTGATGATGTTATTTATCCATTATTCACACCAGAAATCATTGCATCCAATTGTGGGAATCCAGCAATGAGATTATTTGGCTTAACACCAGCTACTGCCAATGGATTTGGAATTGGTTATATCATTAAGGATGATGTTACTGAGTTTTGCCTGATGAGTCAATATAGACAAGGTGATCGTTTGTTGTCCACTTTGGAATGGGTTTTCCATCAATTATCCTCAATATGGAAACATCATGTTGGTGTTAAGCGTGTTCCTCATGCTTATCAGTTGGACAATTTGAAACACCCAAAGTCACGGTTTACTGAGTCCTATGAACCTATCACTTCTGAGTCAATGGCCAGAAGCTATACCAGTGCTTCAAGCGAAGAAGATGTTGACGTGGCACTCGGTGGGTATGGATATTTTGACATTGATGACTTAGCTTTACGTTCAACTTCACAAACACCAAGCACATCATTAAGAAATAGTTCAATTGATTTGTTGACATTAAATGAAAAGATTGATAAGAATATAGGTAAGACCTTATTCAAGAGTGAACAATTGAGGGATAAATATGAGAAATCCAAAGGTACAGATGATGAATCAAGTGATGAAGTATTTCGTCATGATCAATTTGACGCAAAGTTTGATAGAGGTGAAGTTGGTAAGAAGGTTATTGTGGATGAGCTATTCTGATTATGACTTTTTAGCGTTAATATAGGTCACAGTGCCAATTATGAACTACTACGTAAGGACTAATACATCTTCTAACCCTCCAAACATTGACTAAGAGATCAACAATTCACTTGAACTTTGAAACACTGGTGAAACATGTGGTGTCTGGATGTATGAATATTTGTGTCCCGACTGGGAAAGTGCGATCGAGATCTTGCATAATTTGAAACAAACGGGCATAAAAAGAATTAGATCAATTTCAAAGATTGGAATGAAAGATGGGAAGAAAATGAGGTTTTCAAAGGTTTTATAATGATGAATTGGTTTTCAGTTGAGTGTTTTGATGACAGGTTTTTATCTTGGATCCTTTTTTGTCCCCCACTTTATTTCATTTGGTGGTCAAGACCATTTGTTTGCTCCTTGTTCCATATCATTTGAGGCACTATTATACACTTGACATAAGGGGAAACTTAAAACATGAAACAGTTATTTGACCGTGTCTGACGCATGCTGGACGCATGCTGGACACAGTGATGGTTAGGATTTGCATGATTTGTTGATCGGACTATCTGTCAAGTTATGGTTATACTTACTTGGCAGAATCATCTTGAATTTGTTTCATCATTTTTAGTTTCTTTAATAAATAGGTTTCAAGGAGTTATTTATTTATCGAGATTCCATCATATCATATAATAATAGTCAGTTTTATTATTCTTACCCCCATGACTTCAGCTGTCCCTGATAGTTCAAAGAAACTACTGCTTCATGAAGCTGTTTCCAAAGGGTTTGTCAAGACTCCAAAAGGTGATTTATTCACTAAAGATTTCAAGATAATATATTCTTTAATGCTGATATGTCTTGATTTAACTGAAAAATCATCCAGGGGGCCCAAAATCAATATCTTGAATAAGAATTATCCGTTCTCATTCACGTTTCAGGATGCCATTTCCAAAATGGGTGATTTATCTTCCACTATAGAATCTTCAGCTACAAAGACCACTGTTTCATACTCAATAAAGCCAGATTTAGCACTTTCTTTGATCAAGAGATTCATGAGTGCTAAACTATTACATACTCCTGCTGATCGAACAAGATCTGAACCAAAAGAAAAAGTCTTATTACAACCAACTCCAAAAGGTGTCAATGTCCTACAAACTTATTGTAAACAATATGGCATGAGAAATTTCAAGAATGTTCCCCTGTTGAATTCAACTTTTAATTCAATGGATCTATTTCTTTTTGAAAGAAGCTCTATCACTGATACTATCATTTATTCTGAATATTTCATTCATTTGTTGTTTGCTAAATTTATTGGTCCTTATCCAAATGTATGGCGATCAACAAATCCTCATGATGAAATTCCTTCGTTAGATCAAAGATTACAAAATGATGATGAGTTTGAATTCAGTAATTATACAAATCAAATGTTTGCCATTCCAAGTTCATCTGGTCAATCTGAACCAATAAATACTAATAACAATAGCACCACTGAACCACGATCAAAAACCGCTTTATCAAGTTACACAAATAAGAAGACCAAACTTAGAGAATCGCCATTCTCTCATAACTTCTTTACAAATCCAGAATCTGACTCACATGTCCAATATTATGTTTCCAATAAAGGTGTTCGTCTTTATGAAAACTATAAATTCAGCGGATTGACTGTTAAATATTGTTTCAATGCGAAAGCTGCTTGGCAATGGCTAATGGATTGCACTGATATTATGCATCCTGAAGAGGGAACCGTTGTGCTGAATTTGTTTTATAAATATGGATTGATTGAACCAATTATCATTGCACCATCAACTTCAACTTCAACTTCAAAGAAAAATTTTGGAGCCTTAAAGACAAGTTTCTATACATTGAGTCAAAAAGGTGTTGAAATATCACATTGGACAGATCAAAAGAGAAATATCATAATTGCTGAAGACGATGGAATAACAAAGGATCCTTCAAGTTTATCATTAAGCAATACCGCTTTAACAACAACTGATAACAATTCATCGGATGATGAGATTCAAAACAAAAATGGTAATAATAAAGATGGTTTAGACATCATGAAAGTGCTCAGTGACCCAGGAATGAGATATTTATTCAGAACACATCTTGAAAAGGAATTTTGTGCAGAAAATTTAGACGTTTATATTGATATCAAACAATTTGCAAAGAAAATGACTATACTGAAGAATATTTGGGAGGCTTATATGAAGAAGACAAATATAGTTATTGATGGGAAAACTGTTATAAAGCCCCCATCAAGAAGAGCATTGGTGAAATTGATTAATGAATGTTTATCATCGGTTTATAATGTTTATTCATCATATATCTCACTTGGAGCTCCATATCAATTGAATATTGATCATTTATTAAGAGAGGAGATCACGGAGACAATGATTCATACAACTTCTCCCTTAAAGTCCCACTTCAATATTGATAGTCCAATTTCTAAATCTACTGAACAACCAAGCATTCATTTAAAACCAATTTCCAAACCAAGTCTTAACATAAGAATTCCTGAAGCTGTTCACCTGAGATCATCACAATCAAAGACAAACTCTAGAATCTTGAACACCAAGAATTTATCAATAGATATAATCAAAGATGATGTTAAATCAAATGAGCCAAGTACTCCAACTGAAGAAGAATTGGTTAAATCTTTGGAATTATTACAAAAATTGTTCCCATTGATTGAAATGGTTGGTAAACAAATACTGAAAATGATGGAATTTGATTCATTTCCTAAATTCCTATCTTCAGAAACTTATCTTAATGCCACTAAATAAAATCCATTGAATTGCATATATAATGTCTAATGTAGTCTCATCTCGACTACCGGAATATTCTAAAGTATAATACAACAATATCTAAATTTAAAATCCTTCACTATAAACGGGTCCATCCTCTGGCACTCTTCTCGTTGTCAACAACTAACCTCAATTCATCCAGTGTTAACTCGACTTGCCACATTTGTGTTTCAAATGATTTACTATCAACATCTTTAGGATTGTTTGAGTTTGCGTTAGGTACTGTCAATAATCCTATAGTTTGTAGTGTTTCCCAGGGGGTTTTACAGCCAATCTTTGACCATTGTTTATGCCCCGTGGATGCAACCGCTTCAAATCCGGTCGATGTTGTTGCCTCTTTATTCATTATTTTGATCTGTAATTCATACTCTTCATATGTCAGGTTCAAATTAACAAAGTTTATATCCCTTTTGACAATGACACGAGCTGCAGATATCAATAAAAACAACTCCAAATCTGATAATGAATTCACAATTGAACGTAAAGATCCCTTTGAAATATTTTCTTCATATTTGTTGAAATAAGCATCTTGAAAAAAAGGTTTTTCAACACAAAGTTGAGATACTGGGTAAATACAACTATTCAAAAAATGTTTGATGCTACCTGTAGTTAAGTAGTTAAAAGTTACTAGTTTTCTCAAATTTGAATTTGAATCTAAAAGATGTTGAACATTTTCATTGAATAATTCTTCATAATTATTCTCTGGTTCATCAACACTTAAAATCTTTGAAGCAATTTCGATGAATTTATCTTTGGAATTTTTTTGGAACTGAATTAATCTTTGTGAGAATCTTGATCTAACTCTCTTTTCCAAATATTCTTTAACAGTGAATTTTGTAGTGGAACATAGGACACAAATAGGAGTAGGACTGTTTTCAACAAGATCAAAAAGATTATATAGTAATGTTTGACGACTTTGGCTAGCGTAAACATCAACTTCATCAATGATAAATACAATTGGATTCTTAATCTTACCAGTTCTACCATTTCCCAGTTTGATTTCATTATCCAGTATTTTCAAAATGTTTGCGAATGTGACATTGATGGATTTCCTACTTAATAACTCACTGATATCCAATTCCTTTAAATTGATTCCAAATATTCTTGAAATTTCAGAATCTAATTGTTCAGCTATAGCTCTAACGGCAAGTTTATCATCATCTTGAGCTAAGCCATTCAATCTAATTTGAATAAACTGTTCATCTCTTGTTAAATCCATCTTGACACGACGTAATGCAGCTTCCAATGCTGCGGTTTTACCACAGTTCCTAGGGCCAAAGATAAAGCATGAGTTACGTTCACCATATTCAACAGTAGCAGATAATAGTTTGTAAATCTCTTTAATCTTATCTTCTAGACCATATGGATCAAATGGTGATTTCCCTGTTAGTTTTGCATATAATTTGGACTTTATCTGTGTAACTTTGAAGTCGTCAACATCATTTCCAGTTGATTGGTCACTCTCCTCGTCTTCATTATCTTCATCTCCTTCATGATGTTCATCAATTTCTTCCTGATTGTCTGAATCGTTAATTTCATCGCTCTGAATTTTCTCCTCCTGCTCCTCCTTCTCCTCTTCTTCTTTCTTGATATTATTATCATCGTTAATCATGTTTAGTTCATCTTGATTGGGTTCACCAACTGTGAACTGATAGTCTGAAGCATCATGGAATTCATCCTCTGAAGATGAATCTGAGTCTGAAACATCATAGAATTCATCCTCTGAAGTTGAATCAGAGTCTGAACTGATCTCTTCATAGTGTACCGATTCAGGGATCTTTTGGTCCCCCGTGACTGATAAGTTATCTTGATCTTCATCTGATTTCTCATTTGAATCAGAACCATCTGAATCTACTTCAATTGCATTATCCCATCCTTCATCATTATCGAGTATCTTCGATGCCGGTATCGATGTTGATCGTACTTGAACATTGGAGACTTCTTTATCGTAATTTATAGATTCACACGTTGTGTATCTATCAGAATCCACTATTTTGATCAGCTTCGGTAGGTTTGATACCTTGGAAGGAGACCTTATACCGTCAGCTTCATCATCGTCATCGCTCAATCGCACCAGCTTAGGAAACTGTTGTGTCTTAGGGATTGGCAATGGATCACTTTGTGAATCTTGTATTCTAATCAACTTTGGCAAATGATGAGTCTCTTCAGTTCTAATCAATCTTGGTAGTTTTTTGTTTGGACTAAGCGATGGAATTACTAGTTTAACCGAAGGTTTACTCCTTATATTATCTGCCTTTGTGTGAGTGTAATTCTCACTATCATCACCATTCTCATGATTATCACCAGCACCACTTTCGCTCCCGTTGTCAGCAAATCTAATTAGTTTCAATCTCTTTAATGGATTATTCACCGAATCAGAGATCACTCGTTTCCCGTCAACAGCTGTATTGGATCTTCTGATATTTTGGAATTCGCCAGCAAAATCAACTTCCCTTTTATTCTGAGAGTCTGTGAGCCCGGGTCCCCCCACCTTTGACATGATATTTTGTTGGTGAATTTATGGCGAATATTGCAGTACTTTTAACTTATTTAAGCGCCCTCTTTTTGGCTAGTTTTTTGTTTTACAGATTCAAAAAAGGGAAACAAAACATAAAACACATTCGCGGTGGAAAAAAAGCCCGCCCATTCTGGTGTCCAGGTGTTCTGTCTTTTTTTCTATTATCTCCCCTCGATTAATGATTATGTAATCATTGCTATAATCTACTGATAAACCCCGATAAACCTTTTTATTATTAGTTTAATACCCATTGATTCAATACTTTTACCATTACCAATTACTAGGAAATGCCACACGAAAGACTGCCAGACTCTGTTCTTGTGCTTCTACGTATCGGGAAGTTCGTTCATTTGGGCACTGCCAGTAAACAAGGAATCCCAGATGTTGCCCTAATGAACTATTATTATTTACCATCTAATGAGCTCTATGGACATGAAGAATCAAGTTCATCCATTGATGAAATTACTAATCATACGTATATAACTTTAGCCACTTCTAAAAATTCTTTAAAGTACCACAATATTAAAGAGAATCCAAATGTTTCCCTTTTGTTCCATGATTGGACCACAGCAAAGAATATTTATAAATCAAGTCATTCAGGTAATGAACAATCAAATATCTTGAAATTATTACAAAGTTTAAATCAATCGGAATTAAGTCAAGTTAGTGCTACTTTAACTGGTGAAGCAAAGATTATTGATGATAAGGATGAATTATTATACTATAAGACAAAATTATCAAATGAAAATCCGGATGCTAAGGTCTTTATCGATGGAGATTCAAATGCAATTATTTTAGTTCATATAACATCAGCTAAAGTTTGTGATTCTCAAAACCATCAAAGTGTCTATCATTGATTTTCATTGATTTTCATTGATATTTCATTACTTTTTTTATTATGAAGAAATGCCATCTATTGTTTTATTACTTGTTTTGTAATCTCAATTACCTTCTTGACCAAAATCATGTGTAAAATCCTCTTGTTTCTTCAAATCTGCCTCATTAACAGTTGGTCTTGTTGTCTTTATAGCCTTTATGAAATCTTTTAACGTTAAATCAGGCTCTTGTAATTCATCAGCTTCGATCTCCATCCAATTTTTTTCAATGGCATTATCATCACCTGGTGAACACGGTGTTAATTTCCCATTGGCCAATCTTTTGAAATGTGTTGCACTTTGTATTTTTCTAATTGGCTGCATCAAGGCGTCCTTAACAACAACTGCAACATCAGCACCTGAATAACCTTCAGTCATTTCACCTAATAATTTATAATCTTTAGAATCCAATTGACATGGTGTTTCACCAACGTTTAATTCAAACATCTTACTTCTTGCTTGTTGATCAGGTAAAGCAATATAAATTCTCTTTTCAAAACGACGTCTAATAGCAGAATCCAATTGCCATGGAATATTTGTAGCACCAAGAACCAAGACACCACTTGAATCATTACCAACACCATTCATTTGTACTAATAGCTCAGTCTTGATACGTCTTGAAGCTTCACTTTCACCTTCACCTCTAGGACCACATAATGCATCAACTTCATCAATAAATATAATGGACGGTTTATTCTCTCTAGCCATTGTAAATAACTGTTTAACCAATCTTTCAGATTCACCCATCCATTTACTTACCAGATCACTTGAACTTACTGAAAAAAAAGTTGAATTTGCCTCTGTGGCCACAGCTTTGGCTAAATATGATTTACCTGTCCCCGGTGGGCCATACAATAAAATACCTGATAATGGTTTTCTGTTCCCTGTGAATAAATGTGGGAATTTTACAGGTAGAATCACCGTCTCTTTCAATGCCTCTTTTGCAGGTTCTAAACCGGCAATATCTTCCCATTTAACATTTGGTTTCTCTGATAAGATTGCACCTGATAGAGCACCTCTTAACTTCTTTTGTTCGGTATCGTCATCATCTTCACCATCACCACCACCACCACTCTTTTTTGATTTGGTTGAACCATTTGTGGAATTCTCTGCAGTTTTCTCCTTCTTATCTAAATGTTCTTTCAATTGTTCAGCTCTCGATAGATATTCAGTGAATTTTGTTCTTATCAATTCTTTAGATCTTGGATTTTTTTCATATTTAATCGCAAGCATCAGGTAGTCTAACCCATTGTAATAAAGACCATAAGCATCTTCGTACCTTGTGGCGTTATCAGCTTCGATGGCTTTCTGTACAAGTTCAATTCCTTTGTTTAAGAAATCACCGGTGGACATAATTTAAACTGTTTGGGAGTTTTTGTAGGGGAAAAGATGGTTTTAAAAGTTGAGAAATAGGTGAGAATTTAAAGTATTTGTATTGAGATTTAATAGAGAAGTTATCCAAGGGTTTTTCTATTGTGTAAATTGATCTTAATTTGGTGATCTCACTGTTTGTAAAGGGGATCAGTTTTCAATGAATTTTGTACTTGAAAATTTCAATCTGTCAATATTTTGCGGGTTACTATACTTTTTTTCCTAAATAGGCACGTTCCGTAAGGGGAAATAATTTAACCCCTTATACACTAAAATACAGAGAGTCTACTACTAAATTTTTGATATACCTTTATATCAACTGTCATATCAGTCATAATTTTTTCTTATTTAAATCAATTCAAAAGCTTAAACCTTCCAAGATCCAACTTTACTGGTGATAAAGTATGTTCATCAGATTGTGATGGGAAATCCTCATCTTTATCATTACTCTCTTTATTTTGCACAAGTTTCTCATGTTTCTCAAAAGAACTTTCAAGTATTATTGATCTTTCATTAGTCTTTTGTAATTCACTCTTCAATGACTCAATAGTTGTCTCTAGATCTTCAACTTTAGATCTAAATGAATCCACTTGTGATTTCAATTCCTGGATTGTTTCGAAAGTGACATCTTCTTTAGGTGTCGACTCCATATATGGAGTCCCTGGATTGCATGGTGTTTGACTGTTGACTTTTTCGTACGGGGAAGATGGAAGATCAGATAAGGAAACTGCCAGTTTATGCTGCGATGTTCTTCTTAATGGTAAAGATTTCCGTCGATTTATTAGATCTGATAGATTATCATTTGATAAATCACTGGAATATAAATCATTTCGTTCTATTTTCCGGATCTGCGGTCTTGTTGGTGGTACAAAGGAACTACTGTGATCAGCGACTTTGAAGTTATTTGCTCTCTCATTTACACTGGCAATCCTTTCACGTAATGATGATTTTTTTTTCTTTATAACCTTCAAATTCAATTCATCAACAGAATCATTGGAAACACCATCATACCTGCTTCTTTTCTTAACCATACCATTTAAATAACCTTTCATATCATTCAACTCTTTAGGGTCATCAGTACTTATTAGACTTTTCCCCAATTTACCAACTTTATCCCAAAAGGATACCTTATTCAATCTTTCTTTGTTAGTTGGTTTCAATATATGAGGAGAGCCAAACGTCCTCAGTGATTCATTAGTCCTGCTCCTTATTCTTTCAATTGGATTGATTGTGTCATGATGAATGTAATGTGTGGTTTTCCTGTTTGAATGCTTTGTTGAAGGCGAAAATTTGATGGCGCTTGAGGAATTTTCCTTCTTCTTTCCTTCTTCTTCCAAGACTTCGTTCCATACTTTTGATATTGAAGAGAACATTGTTAATTATGGTGATTTTGTGCTGATTTTTTGGTGTTGATTTTGGTGTTTTTAAAAGGTTTGTTTATGTTATTGTTTTTCTTTTTTTTCGCGAATTCGTTTTGTGTCAGCCTTCTCGAGCACTTTCTTCTATTAATACCCACGAGCTAGTCAAAACTCAGCAGTATCACACCGGATTAGTGCAAATTATAATTGACAACTGTCATGTCTTTCAGGGAATTAGAAGCAAAACTCTCACCGGTTGTCCAACAGGCGATCGCGTTCTCAAAATCTGCAACAAAGGGGAGATCGTTCAAGCCGTTACCAGACACTTCTTCATTCTCTTTACTCTCTTTAGATGAAACCACAAAGTCGAATTGGAATGAAATTGGGTTGAAAGCTATTTCAGAAGGTCAAGTCGGTGTCATTTTAATGGCTGGTGGTCAAGGGACAAGATTGGGCTCTTCAAAACCAAAAGGTTGTTATAACATTGGTCTACCTTCACAAAAATCATTGTTCCAAATTCAAGCTGAGAAGTTGATTAGAATTCAACAGTTGGCTAATACTAAATTTGGTACTAATGCTAGAATTAATTGGTATATTATGACTTCAGAGCCAACAAGAGCTGAGACTGAATCTTTCTTTATTGACAACAATTATTTTGGGTTGGAGGCTAATCAAATTACATTCTTTAACCAAGGTACTTTACCATGTTTTGATTTAAAAGGTGAAAAAATCCTATTAGAATCAAAAGATCAAATTGCTCAATCTCCTGATGGTAATGGTGGTCTTTATAAAGCTATTCATACAAATGGCTTGATCGAAGATTTCCAAAAGAAGGGCATTAAACATATTCATATGTATTGTGTTGATAATGTCTTGGTCCGTATTGCTGATCCTGTCTTTATAGGTTTCTCAATTGATAAAAAATTTGAATTAGCTACCAAGGTTGTTAGAAAAAGAGAAGCTTCTGAGTCTGTGGGATTGATTGTTCTTGATGATGAGTTACAAAGACCTGCTGTTATTGAATATTCAGAAATATCTAAAGAATTAAGTGAACAAACCGATCTTGATGGGCTATTATCATTTAGAGCTGCTAATATTGTTAATCATTACTATAGTGTGGAATTATTACAAAATCGAATCACTAAATGGATTGATAATCAAGAATTTTTACCATTTCATATTGCAAATAAGAAAATCCCTTCATTGAATGCCCAGGGAGAATTTTATAAACCAACTGAACCAAATGGTATTAAACTAGAACAATTTATATTTGATGTCTTCAAAGACATTGAACTATCCAGATTTGGTTGTTTAGAAGTTGAAAGAAGTGAAGAATTCTCACCGCTAAAGAATGCACCAGGTGCTAAAAATGATACTCCTGAATCAAGTGTTACTAATTATTTAGATCTATCAACTAAATGGGTTAAATTAAATGGTGCAATTTTGGAGGAGAATACCAAAGTTGAAGTTAGTAGTTTAACTTCATATGCTGGTGAAGGTTTAGAATTTGTTAAAGGAGAAAAATTAACCAATTTACAAATCATTTAGCATATTATTACTTTGCTGCTGAGATAAATTACTATTACAATCATCATTTGGAATAAATAAATACATTAAATAATAATAAAAAAAATTGTTTAAGAAAATAAAGAAGATCTTCACTCATTAATAACACCACTTTCTCTTAAATTGACATCCAATTTTTGCTTCCTCCCATTATCAATAACTTTTTGTTTTCTTTTATGATTCAATTTTTTCTGTAAATCATCACCCCAATCGATAGTTTCCTCCTCATCATCATGAAATTGTGCTGAATATGAATCTTCAGGTTTATCCCTTATTATATTTTCAATTTGATCATTATTAGCCAGTTGAGTATGGATCCCTGATGCAAATACCCATTTTAATTGAATTAACCTGAAAAATGCAAACCATGATTTCACGGCCAATGAACGTGATTTGGATAATTTTATATGGGATAGTATAATTTCATCATTTGAAATCTCAATTGATTCATCTCTATTCTTAGACGTTAATCTTATGATTCTCTGTCTTTTATCAGAATGGAAATTGATTGTGGTTAAGACATCTTTAAATATGGATCTGCCTTCCTTTTTAGATTTTTTGGATAATTTCTTACTTGAAAATTTAATCAATTGTTCTAATCTCTTAACAATTTGATATTTATTGGTGTATGGGATCAAAACATCATCATTTGGATCATAATCAGTTAAATCATCATTTGGATCATCATCATATTGATAAATCTCAAAACCTAATCCATATATCATGGCCAACGGTTTTAATAATTCTAAATTCTCAGTATCATTTAAGAATAAATCACTTATTGAATCTAATAAATTCTCAATAATTTCATTTAATGAAGAATTTTCAACAAGGATTGTCAAGATAGATCCAATACCATATAATAATGATGTAATCAATTGTTGATTTTCATTTAATCTATCAATTTCATTGATTAATCCAATTAAATTTTCAATCAATCCTTCACACATCGAATCAACACCATATCCACCAGTTCCATCATATATGGCCAATATTATTGAACTATATGAATAAACAAAATATTGTCTTGCCTTTAAACTCAATGTCGTGTCATTAATCTTGGTTTCAATTAAATCTAAAATGTTCAAGGATTTGTCCTCTGAATATAAAACCCCACTATTTTCAATATTTGTTATAATGAAAGCTGTGATTGCTCTATTCAATAAAATTAGTTCATTTTGTGATTTGACATTTGTTAATAATTTAAACAATGAAAGTAAATCTTTTTCATAATCAACATCACCACCATCACTGTATATTGTATCTTCCAATTCTGGTTCTTTTATGATTAAATTGTACAATTGGTTCAATAACAATTCACGATCATTTGAAGATACTTCTGTTTTTGATTTTTGTAAAGTTTTAATGATTTCTGGGATATTGTTCAATTTCAATTTAACAGTTTGTTTATCCTGGTCATTCTTACCATCATCCTCAATGTTTAATAAAACGTTTAATCTCTCAGATATATATTCATCCAAATTACCAAAATTGATATCAACGAGCAAATCATCTTCTTCGTCCAAATGACCGGCTCTTGAAGCAGGACGTGACGACGGTTTTGAGCGTGGACGGCCACCGGGAGCACCTTTAAAGACTTGTCTGTGCATTGTGTGTGTATTTGAGATGGTTATTTTAAGATGGGTAATTTTGAGATGGGTACTTTATTATGTGGTATTTGCCATTTGACTTGTATATTGTTATTAATGTGGGTGGGTGTACGGGTGTGTCAGATTAACTATAAACTAGTAAAAACCTACTAAATTTTATATAAAGAACTGGTGATCACTATAATAGATATTAATACTGATCGTACCAATAATATATTAGCATGGCCATCTTCTTCATAAGCCTCATCTCTCGTGAGAACAAACCGTTGCACATCCAAGAAATTGACCAATTGAAGGGCACAAATGAGATCATACAGGATAAAGTATCACCACCATCAATATCAACACCACCACCATCAACCGCACAACCACCAATTAATACCAGCATAAACGAGACGTTGAAATATCATTTCCTATCAAACATGGCTCTTGATATCTTTTTGTCCCCATTCTATGAAGGTGATGTCAATACAATTCAACTGTTATTCATACAAGATGGTATAAACGTTTATGGATATGAAACTAATACAGGTTTAAAAATCATTATTGGAATTGATAATGAGATTGATCAAACAAAATTCCTATTTTTATTTCAAAAAATTCATAAGTTTTATTTAAACCTTATACTAAATCCATTTCAAAATAGTGAAAATGAATTGGATATAAATCAAGTTAAACTTAGTGAAAAGATTGATAAAGCTGTTAAAGAATTTCAATCAAGTTTTTAAAAGAAGAATAGAAGGAAAAGATATCATTTTAGAACAACATTAGCATTTCTTAGTTCCAAATATTGTTGATCAACACCTGAACTCATATTTTTAACAATTGAATAAACTTCACCATTATGATACCGTAACCCATTTGAAGGATTTCTATAATTTGCCTTTAAACCTGTAATATCACAATATTTCTTGATTGGTTTTATACTTGGAGGGGCATCGATCGATGTATAAAATATGGCATCGTTCTTAAAATATGGTTTTATTCCATTTGATTGATTATTTGATTGATCATTTGATTTTGATCTTATATACTTTTGTTCATCAACAAATATTTGTTTTAAAGGTTTTACTCGTCTGTTTGGTTTTTTGTAATTTATTGGCTTGAAACTTGGTTGCAAAAGATTTTGCTCTGCCACCTTAATTATATCTACTTCCTTCTGAGACATTTTTAAGTTGATCACTTATTTTTAATAAACGTGTTCACGTGTTCTATTATAACATTTTATCCAACCTGATAAAGATCACACACAAAGAGAAGACAAGCGATATAATCATAATATAACACCCGGACACCACCTGTGTGCTCTCTACCAATTCCTGACTCCGATCCAGAGTCAAATTTCTAGCAGAGTCAAATTCTAACAGCAGAGTCAAATACTAATAGAGTCACGGTAATATAACCTCAATTTTGACACAAAAAAAGGGTCCCCCACAAGGTCTGCAAAGGTGAATCCCTGCAAAGCTCCGAAATCAACAAACGCTTTATCAGTGCCAAACAATAAACCCACGATTATCCAATGGCACAAAAATGGTAATACAGAGCAAATAAGATCCACTGACCAATCGGAAGACTCGCTGCTTAAAAAAATTTCACTCACCTAAAAAAAAACAAAAAAAACACCAACTCAACCTCAAACACCGAAGGTTCTCATCAGGGTTAATCAGCTGGGGTGGATGGGGGGGGGGGGGGTTCAATTTCCTTTCCCACAACCCAGAAGGAGCCTTGTCTATTCTCAGGAGGCCGTAGCCAGGAGAGGAACATCGTTACGGCCACGGCGAGCGTTTATTTTTACCACGAACGGCAATTTTTTCTTTTTTTAAACGGCTTTTTGAAATCCCAAAAAAAAAATGTGTCATAAGAAGAAAAAGTTGAAAATTTTTCATTTCTCTTATAAACTAAAAAAGAATCAGTAAACAAATCTTATTGTTGGAAATTTACCCACCTCCCTCCCTCCCTCAATATTTTTGAAACATTCCAAAATGACTCTTCCTGACCAAATTCTTCCTTATCAATCTGCTGCTAATGATTTTAGAAGTGATACATTCACTACTCCAACTCAAAATATGTTGAAAGCTGGATTAACTGCCTCGATTGGGGATGCTGTTTATAATGAAGACATTGATACCATTGCTCTTGAACAAAAAGTTGCTAAATTAGCTGGAAAACCTGCCGGATTATATTGTGTTTCTGGTACACTATCAAATCAAATAGCCATTAGATCTCATTTATTCCAACCACCATATTCAATCCTATGTGATTATAGAGCTCATGTTTATACTCATGAAGCTGCAGGTTTAGCAATGTTATCAAATGCAATGGTTGTTCCTGTTAGACCTTCAAATGGAGATTACATGACTTTAGAAGATATTAAATCAAATATTGTCCCAGAAGATGGGGATATTCATGGTGCCCCAACTAAATTGATCTCTCTAGAGAATACCCTTCATGGGATAATTTATCCATATGAAGAATTGTTAAGAATTAAACAATTTTGTATTGAAAATGGTTATAAATTACATTGTGATGGTGCAAGAATTTGGAATGCCTCAGTGGAAGCTAATGTTCCATTAAATAAATATGGTGAAATTTTTGATTCAATTTCAATTTGTTTATCAAAATCAATTGGTGCTCCAATGGGGTCTGTCTTGGTTGGTGAAATCCCATTCATTAAAAAATGTAACCATTTTAAAAAACAATGTGGGGGTGGTATTAGACAATCTGGTATGATGTGTAAAATGGCTTCTGTTGCCATTGATGATACTTTACCATTGTTGAAATCGTCCCATGAAAAGGCTAAAAAATTGGGTGATTTTTGTATTGAAAATGGTATCATATTGGAATCGCCTGTCGATACAAATTTCGTCTTTATTGACCTAAAGGCAAACTTCATTAAAGATGATACAATGATTAAATTTGGGGATTTAAATGGTGTTAAATTAATGGGTGGTCGTGTTGCATTTCATTATCAAATCACCGATGAATCATTAGAAAAAGTTAAAAAGGCAGTGTTGGAAGCTTATCAATACTCTCAGAAGAATCCTCATATTCATGATGGTCCTTATAAGATGTACCGTTCACCAACACCTGTGAAGTATTGAATAATGTGGGCAAAGTAAAGAACATAAAAATGGCATAGAAGTACGAATATAATGATGATTTTAATGAAACTGCTTTTTTTGGGAGTTATTTGGGAGTGATGTGTTTTTTTCTTTAAAGAAGATTTCTCAGTTTATTGATAGTGATGTTACACTCGTTGCATTTCAAATATGATAATAAAGATGAATGTTTACAGTTCAACCTAGCATGGATTACCAACTATCATAATCCACCATCTCAGATATAATCCTTTTTTTTGCGTCTTTTTTTTTTTTTAATGTTTGTAAAGTTTTGATTAATACAAATATCAAATGAAATAAAGCCCTGATATGTAATCAACCCTTTTACGAGTAAAGAGTATCATACTTTAGTGTAAGAGGTTTGGTTTAATCTTCTCATATTTGCCCGTATCTAGTTGGCAGAGACTAGAGATCTCTCTGGGGTTGGGTTGATTACGTAATAATGTGTGTGTAATCATGAACAACATACATTTGATGTCAACAAAGGACATAAATCTACAACTTTTTAAAAACTTATTAGGCAAAGGGAAACGGAAACATGAAAATTTTAACAAGTGACTTATTTACTGGTGGGGTATCAGGTGTGTATTTCTCCCTTTTTACCTTTATTCGATTTTATATTAACAGATCTCTCGATAGTTTACAATTATGATCAAAAATTAACACAAATAAAGAAATTTGGTACAAAGGGATCCTCTAAATATGTTCAAAAGTTTGCTCAGTTCATATTTCAAGGAAAATCATATTTCATCCTTGCAAGAAAGGGTCTTGAGATCGATATCTTTGACAATCGTTTCGAACATTTGCTTACAAAGACTTTAAGAAGTAATGCTACTAGGAATTCAGAATTTTTTATCAAAATTATGGTACAGGATACTCAACTTAGAATTTTTACTGGTCTTGGACATGGTTATTTCATTCCCCTTGATAAATTACTTGATCCTCAATCTGACCATTTCACAATATCTATGAATGTAAATGGTCTTATGAGTTTCGCCCATTTCTTAACAAGTCAAACAATTATACTTGGTGGTAAAGATCGTGTTATTTCAATATTTGATTTGAAAAATTATAAAATTAAATGGAAAAGTAAAACCATTAGAAAATCCATACAAGAGAGTGAACCTATGTGGATCCATGACATCATAATAAACAATGATGGATTTGTTGCGGCTACAAGATTTGGGAAATTATTATGGTATGATTATAACATAAGCAGGTATCCAATAGATGAAGTTCAAGTTATTGAATCCCCTATAAAACATTTTTTAAGAGTTAGTAATGATGTGGTGTTAATAGGTGACAGTTTTAACAATGTGGTATTATTTGATGTTAAAACGAGATTGATATTGCAAAGATTTAATGTTATAACAGGTGCAATATCCAGTATGAATATTCTCCCTAGAGAACAAAGTGTTTTCAATTTATTCGTATCATCTCAAGTAGATGGTAAACTAAGGATTTATCAGATTGACAATTTAACTCTAACGTTATTGAAAACTTATAAATTGAACACAGTAATCCCAGAAATTATGATCTTTGATCATGAGTATATTGAGGACCCCGATGAGCCTGAAACGAAACGAAGAAGAATAGAAAACTGATGCATGGAAAATATTTGCATTATTCTTTGGACCTATTTTGTAGTGAATAACTTGACTAAAGACTAAAGGCTAAGGGGATGGCATGGAATGATTCTCTATCTTTTGTTCTCAAAGGCAGCGTGGTACGTACGGCAATCACTTAAGCATAAAAATCAACTGGTATTCTTACCTCTCGCTATTCTCTGATCCACAGGCAAATTAATATCAGTCTCAGTATAAGCAGGAGGTGCACCACTAGTGGATCCATAATCGACATTATTGAAAACTTGTTCTTGAGATGGCAATTGAGTTCTATTTCTTCCCTCAGTTCTAATGACTCGCTCTCTCCTAACATGCACCGGTCTATATGATTGACTTTCTTCGTCTAGAACAACATAGCGAATAGGATATTTAGCAATGATGTAAAAGGCATGTATAACACCAGGTAAAAAACCTAGAGTCGATAAGGCAATATTGATAAGAGATTCAGCAGAACAAATCCCACATTTGATCCAAACTGGTAATGGAGGGAAAATCAAGGCAAGAAGTACAAGAATACAATCTGAACAACACATTTCTAGCTTGATATCGCAGTTTAGCAACTGGTTTAATCTGGAAAATTATTAACAAGAAGGCGAAGATATGATTAAATATAAAATATTTCTTTTTTTTGATAAACGCAGAATTATCCGAAGAATGACACTCTGTATGAAAAAAAAAAAATAAAGTGCCTATGAAGTGACACAATAATGGAATGAACAAGGTAATTTTGAGTTTTACCAAAGGGATCAGGTTGAACTGGGTGTCATTTTCTACGGGAATCACGACCTTTTTTTGCCACTATTTGGCGTTTTTTAAGTGATTTTCCCATATCATTTTCACAAGCTGATGGTGTAAATATTTTGTGTCACTCTACACATACCTCTCAGTTTGCTCGATTAATGATCATATTAATCATGTAGCCGATTTCTGAATAAAATATATCCATAGATATCTCAAATACAATTCCATTTCTTGTAAACTATAAACCCCCAAAGATTAATAAACTTAAAAGAGGAAACTAATACAACCTTGTAAAATTCAGCTCCCCGCTCATTTAACACAAACAGGATCATAACCACTAGCAATGTTGCATTGATGCATCAATCTTTTCTCACCTTCTTTAAATTGACCAGTAACTGAATGCCAGACACCTCTGTTATGGAAAATTACAAGGTCACCTTCATCCCAACTATGAGCATATACGTTCTTTGGAGCAATAGCAGGTCTCATAAGCCTGTATAATTCATTTCTTGCAGCCTCTAATTCTAAAACTTCACCACTAGCGCGTTCTAATTTCCAAACACAACACCCATGAGCTTGTAAATGATGGTTCCCAGTAACGGGGTTGGTCCAAATTAATGGTAATTTCTTGATCTTTGATTCTTCCCATTCTGGTAATTGATCTAATGGCATTTCCTGACCTTCAGAAACCATGGTCAGACCATCAGATGTTGCCTTAGCTGGTGAAATAAAAATATATGGATGTGGAGCATAGACGACAGTGGTGTTTAAAGCTAGCTCTTTATCCTCTGGAGAAAGGGCATCAAAGGCATGTTTGCCTGAAACAAAAGCTGTAGCCCCCTGGGTAACTTCTAATTCATCCTTGGTATCGTCATACACAATCTTCTTCTTACGATCGTGAGGAGGCACATGAATACCTAACAATGTAGTAGCAACAGGTGGAGCTAATCCATATAGAGCAGAATCAATATGCCATCTGTAGAATCTTGTTTGATCATTGTCTAGTTCTTTTTGTGATAAAGTGGTTTTGTGGAAGGTAAAGTGAGTTGGATGGGTTAGAGTGATATCACCTAGACCATGATGCCCTGCTGGCCAATCACCTTGACCCAAGACTTGAACCTGTGGTTGATCAGGAATGGAAGTACCATCTTTCTTCAAAACGGATTGCGCATGTCTAAATTCTTTACCATGACCATAGTTTTGACCATTGCTTTCCGTAGAAGGGTCTAATCTAGCAGTAAGCTTCCATTGAGACTTTGGTGGCAAGTCACGTTGACCTGGAATAACTAAGACAGAGTGTTCATGAAGGGCATCATGTAAAGTCTTAAAATCTTCATCTTTCAACAAAGATGGGTCATTAGTGTATGATGGCAATGTGATCTCGGCGCCAAATAGACCGTTATCCAATGGTTTAACAACTAAAGTATCTTCTGAGGGCATTTTTTTTTCCGTGCAATATAACGAATTGAATAACTTTCTAACAATAGATCTTGGAAATGATATCTGAAGCGGCGAAGAAAGAGGGATCTCCCATCTGTTTATATACTTTTGTTGATACTCATCTGGTTGTGTACGCTATCGCAATTGACACGCTGAGTGATGGCAGATTGCGCCTTTCTCCCCGCGCTTTTGCTGAAATCCCTTTGGTATATTTGCAATGACCGTCGGAAATGTTTTCTTAGTGGCTTTGGCCGTGTGCCGAAAACCGTCGGAAACATGATTAATTAGAACCTAGTAATTACAATTGCGATCGTACTATGCTTTGTTAAAATTCCTTGTCTGCCAATAACGGAAACTTAGGTCAATGGTAATGAGTATAATTATATTGTCGAAGTTAATCTGATGTTTTCACCAAGGTCCGAATGTGGTATTTGAGACATTATTGGATTTTGGATAATCACCAATTAGAACTTTAATATAATAACTTTGATACTTAACTACTCGTTGCCAATGAATTACATCTTCAAAGCAGATTTAGTTATTTCAGATACATTCTTCTGTAAGGGAACATAAAAATTGAAGTCATTGAGGTTGTCATATAAGCTGAAATACCAGCTGACACAGCTTTGATTGAATATTCCAAACAATGAGTAAAATGAGCTTATGCTTACATAAGCAGGATGGAATCTGTCATAAAATCTGTCAATGATTAAACCAAAACAAGATGTAGCACCCCCTCAGGAATTGAACTTCATCCCTTTGACACCATTCTTTTATTTCAGATACTATCAAAATGACCACGTGCTACTTTCAAGCGAACATTGATGGTGCTACAATATGTAGATTTATTCATCTGGAAGATTTTTCCGATTATGAGGCTTTCCATAGAGAAATTCTAAATGCTTATAGTCTCCCACCTGATAAAAGATACAGTATAATTTGGGGATTTAATTCACAGAATACCTCATTTCCTACTCCCTGTGATTTATCTTGCAGGAATGCCTTTGAAAAATTCAGGGCAACGTTCACAACCAGCCAACCAAAGGACCTGTACTTTAACATCATAGAAAACTCAGATGTACTTTCACGTTCTCGATGTGATTGCTGCTACTCTTTACAACAATTTTGTGCAAACCAGTCAAAGATTTCATCTGAAGAGAACTTGACAAGCTCATCTGAAGAATCACAGGTAGCGAGCTCAAATAATCTCCTAAAACACAACGCCAATAACAAAATGAAACCAAAACCAAATATTGTTATAACCACTCATTCTCCTCAATTCAAGGCATTGCAGAGAGAACTTTCAAAAAGAGATGAAAAAATTAAATTGTTGGAGACTGCTAATGATATTCTGCAAGCTGAGAAATCTCAGTTAACTACAAAAATGTCTCTATTGAAGAAAGAATTGAAACCTCTGAAATCCATACAGGCAATGGTTGGCATCAGGCAACATACAAAAGAGAGCCAGTATACTGAGCTGCATCCTGATGTTTTTTGTGATGCTTGTCAGGAACCTGAAGCATTCATCAGGGGCAGTCGTTATGGATGCATGAAATGCGAAAATTATGATCTTTGTTCACGTTGCTATCGCTCTAAAAAATCTTCAAACAATCACAGCCCATCACATAAGGTTTCCAAAATCAGATCCAACATATCAATAAAGAATGACAAATCAGAAGTTGTATTGAAATCAACCAATGAAGAATACAAATCACTGGCGATTGTTCTACTAAGTACATATGACACCTATGGGAAGCTATCAAACTTGAAGAAAAAAGCTGATAAATATGATCGCTTTTTGCAAAGAGTTGTTGATTCAGTTGAGGATAAGCACGAATATGTGAAGAAGTTGATCAAGAAAGATATGAAGAAGAAGAAGGAGTATAGAGCTGGAAGAAGAGACAAATCTAAAGAACTGGAAGAGAAAGTAGTAACTGTTCTTGAAACAGTTGACTACAGGGTGGAGCACAATAGCGACCAGCAAGAATTGTGCTCTCAGACATTATCAAAGTCAACAACAACCTCAAGCAGAGGCTCACAGCAAGAAGTTGAGGATGATTTGACATCCGAGATTGATGAGGAAGAATTCAAATCTGTTTTAACCCTGGGCGGTGATAGAACCCTCTCAGTAGTGAACTTTGATTCGGAAGAGGAAATTGACAATATAATCAGTGATGAAGAATCAGCTGAAAATGCATCCATTGGAAGCTATGATATCCTGTCAACAGATGGTTTTACTGAATAAGTTCCAATGCTGATCAATATAATAGTTGTTTTATGTTAAACAGAACAGATGTATGTGTAGTATTCATAAACTTTAAGATCTGGATCTTACAAAAGGAATAAACGGGTGCGACTTTTATACAGTCTACGAACGTTGGATCTGAACTTCTATAGCTCAAGAAGTTGAATATAATGCCTTCCTTATTGAATATCGTCTTCCATTATTTCAGCAATCATCCCCACCTTCGGCAAGGTTGGCAAATGATGACTCAGGCAAGCAATATCAAAAGAAGCAAGATTTGGAAGCTGGAAAATATTTAAAATGAAAGCTGACTGTTTCAAGCTCCTTGGCCACTCAGTCTTTATAGCAGTACATCTAGGAATGACCATAGTAAAGACACCTCGCTCCCTCACCTTTCAGAAACAAGTTGGTTTCTAGGAAGCACTCAATTTCTTGGTTCAAGCTCTTCCCACGGCATCAAAATTTGATCGATGGATTGAAAAGTAAAGAAAAAAGAAAGAATTGTTTGCTTTTGCGTTGATCTTTATACGGATCAACCCAAGATTGGATCAACCCGCATTAGATTGCATAGACGAAATGAGTTGGCGAAATCGAAATACAAGGAAGCACTAAAGAACCCCTAACATTTATACTCCAACCACAGAATACGAGAGGGTATAGTGAAATGTGAAGCAGAAGATTTTCAATAATTAGCAGAGCAACAGCTAACAAACACTTGAAGGATTTTCGGATCAATAATGCCCAAAGTTTAGGACCGAAATGAAATTTCTTCGAAAAAAAAAACAAACTGGTTGTACGAACTCATTGTAAAAGAGAATAATTATCTGTGAATTAATCAATAAAGCTTTCGGAGAAGTCGAAATATGTAATTACGATTTGAAATTAAAAACGGAAAATATTCTCCACTTTTTTTGAGTAGCTTATTAAAATTAGATGCAGTTCTAATAGATCTCAGTGAGTTGACGTTGATGAAAGAATAATAGCACGTGACTTTACCATCGGAATTCCTTTTGGGTTTGGGAAAAATTGTCAAATGTGTAATCGATTTTTTTTTTTTTAACTGATGAAAATAAATTAAATTCTGAACGACTCATCAAAGTGTCATCACAGTTTCAACCTTTTTAAAAATTTCCCTGAAAATGGCTGAAGAAGTTATCCAAAAGGTTGAAAAGCTTTCAGTGGCTGATAATTCTTCCGCTGAGGCATCAAAGGCCCCAGAAAAACCACAAAGCGCTCCAAAAGAAGGTAAAAAGAAGAAAGAGAAAGCCGCTGGTGCAAACTCATCCAAACCTTTCTTAGATCCACAACCAGAATTCATCGATGAAAGAATTCAATTCTTTGATCAACTGAAAAAGAAATACGATGAAGAAGTTGCTGCTAAACCAAGAAATCCAATCAAAATCACACTGAAAGATGGTACTATCAAAGAAGGCACTTCATGGGAAACTACACCATTTCAAATCGCTCAAGAAATCGGTAAATCATTTTTGGAGAGACAATGTATTTCCAAGGTTGATGGTGAATTATGGGATTTAGAGCGTCCTTTAGAAAGTGATGCTGTCTTAGAATTCTTTGATTTCGAGACTGAGGAAGGTAAGAAAGTCTTCTGGCACTCATCTGCTCACGTTTTAGGTGAAGCTTGTGAATGTAACTTGGGTGCTCACATTTGTTTTGGTCCACCAACATCAGATGGTTTCTTCTACGATTTCTCTGTGAAAGGTGGTGAAGTTGCTGTTTCCCAAGCTGATTTCCCTCCATTAGAGACCGTTGCCAAAACAGCTATTAAACAAAAGCAAAAATTCGAGAGATTGGTCATGACAAAAGAGGATCTATTGAAAATGTTCCACTACTCGAAATACAAAACTTACTTGGTCAATACTAAAGTTCCCGATGGTGGCTCCACAACTGTTTACAGATGTGGTCCATTAATCGATTTATGTACTGGTCCACATATTCCACATACCGGTCGTATCAAGGCTTTCAAACTTTTGAAGAACTCCTCATCATACTTCCTAGGTGACTCAAACAATGAGTCTATGCAAAGAATTTATGGTATCTCCTTCCCAGATAAGAAATTGATGGATGAGCACTTGAAATTCTTGGAAGAAGCAGCTAGAAGAGATCATCGTAAGATCGGTAAAGAACAAGAATTATTCTATTTCAATGAAATGTCACCAGGATCCTGTTTCTGGTTACCTCATGGTACCAGAATCTATAACACTTTGGTTGATTTAATGAGAAAAGAATACCGTACTCGTGGCTATGATGAAGTTATTACTCCAAACATGTACAACTCCAAATTATGGGAGACCTCTGGTCATTGGGGTAACTACAAAGAAAACATGTTCACCTTTGATGTCGAAAAGGAAAAGTACGGCTTGAAACCAATGAATTGTCCAGGTCATGCCTTATTATTCAAATCAAGAGAACGTTCATACAGAGAATTACCATGGAGAGTTGCCGATTTTGGTGTTATTCATCGTAATGAATTTTCTGGTGCTCTATCTGGTTTAACAAGAGTTAGAAGATTCCAACAAGATGACGCCCATATCTTCTGTACCCAAGATCAAATTGAAGATGAAATTAAGGCTATCTTTGATTTCTTACAGTACATTTATGGTGTCTTCGGTTTTGAGTTCAAGATGGAATTATCAACCAGACCTGAAAAATACGTTGGTGAAATCGAAACATGGAACCAAGCTGAAGGTAAACTAGAATCTGCTCTAAACCATTGGGGTGGTCCTTGGGAATTTAACCCAGGTGATGGTGCCTTCTATGGTCCAAAAATTGATATCATGATTTCAGATGCCTTAAAGAGATGGTATCAATGTGCTACTATTCAATTAGATTTCCAATTGCCGAACAGATTTGAATTGGAATACCGTACCAAGGATGTTTCATCTGCTGAAGAAGGTATCAAAGACAGTGCTAGACCAGTTATGATTCATAGAGCCATCTTAGGTTCTGTTGAAAGAATGACTGCCATCTTAACCGAACATTTTGCTGGTAAATGGCCATTCTGGTTATCGCCAAGACAAATTTTAGTTGTCCCAGTTGGTGTTAAATACTTTGATTACGCTCAAGAAGTCACTGATAGATTGAAAGCTGAAGGCTTTTATGCTGATGTTGATGTCAGTGGTAACACTTTGCAAAAGAAAGTTAGAACTGGTCAGATCCAAAAATACAACTTCATCTTCATTGTTGGTGAATTAGAATCTACTGAAAAATCAGTAAATATTAGAAACAGAGATATCACTGAATTACAAAACAAGAATGAAGCTGTGAAATTAGATGAAGTTATTCCACAATTGAAAGCTCTACAAGACTCCAAAAGAGGCGATAATGCTTTAATCTAGGAGCTTGATTTTTCATTACAGCTTTGTCTTCAAGTTTTGTATATTGTCATAAACGATTATCATTATTTAAGAATTGTTAAGTATCTGGCTGACCATAATTATATACATGCAACTTCAGATGAATAATTACCATCTCTTATTCTCTTCCTCATCATTGGAATACCTCTCTTTCTCTAGCAATTTTTCAAAGTCATTCTGATTGTCATCAGCAGTATCTTTCAATTCAGCGGCTTCCTTAGAGACTTTTGTACTAAATTGTTTACCATAACCAGCACTTCTGACCTTGTTCCATGTACTGTGATCACTTTGGATGCCATTCTCAGTTCTAACTTTTTGCCAAGCTGATAGGTACTGGTTTTCTTTCTCTTGAACTTCATTATTGAACGGGTCATCATCAATTGACTGACCGGTAGGACTTTGATCATCTCTTTCAATCCGTGGTTGTGCGGATTCCTCACCTGGATATGGATAATTAGATGGACCCCTGGCAATTTCGGCTCTTGGGCCACTATACAACCCCATTGGATCTCTACCTGAGTATATCGTCTTTTGCCTTTGATGAGCAGCTTCTAATGATCTCGGATCCTTCATGATATGTTCAGGGTGATCTTTAGTCAATTTATAATACATCATCCATTTTGTGGATTCTGAAGGTTTCAGTATTTTCGCCACTTTATAGCAATTAGGATTTGTTTCTTGCAATCTCTCCAACTGTGAATTGTATGAATATTTAGCACCATAAGGCGACGTTAACATCATAGCAAATAGACCACCCATAATTGCTAGACTGACATTGGCGCCTTTTGTTGAACCGGTTTTAACTTTCTGTCTGTAGATAGGAATGGCAGCAACCGTGAAAAAGGTAGCCCAACCAGTACCTAAGGTAGTGTAGGAGATCTTGGAGTAGGTCTTTGCCAAAATATCTCTTTCACTTCTTGTTAAGTCTTTATCAGCTTCATAGAATTCGACGGCTAAATTAAATGCCTTTTTGGTCACTGAGTCCATTTTAGTGATATCTGCCTGCTGTACTTGATCAGTCATATCGAATTCGTGAAATTGGCAGTGTTTTCGGATCCTTGGAAAGAAAATAAAACGGGCAGAGGGTTGCTAGTTGGTTCTGCTATCATAATAGCAGTGGTAGCAGTACTGATTAGTTCAGTAATAGTTATTTTATAATTGCTCCGCGGTACTGCACGAGTCGGAATTAGTCACTAACTTTAACTTCAATTCCGACTTTATTTTGACACGAAAACGTAATGGAGTGAAGTGATATCAAACACTAAACACTTCCAAATGGATTAAAATAGGCCATTAAACAGGTTGTTGGCAGCTGGAATGACCTTTCAAAACGAGGATCTATTCGAAATAACACAGCAATTCTTCTCTGGTCAGTACAAACAAGTCTCTGATGTTTCATTAGATGAGTTCACTGAAGAGTCAAAAGAAGTTGCAAAATTCTACAAATATAGATCAGCCATCATCCTTGGTAATTTCGATGCTTCCGAATTAGGATCGACCACCTTAGATAAGTCACTGATAGAGTACTCCAATTCTCATGCCGGCAAGAAAACAGATCTGGAGAATTTGATCTCTGATCACGCTGATGTCTGGTATGTTCAAATTTTGGGCTCCTTGTACTACATCAAAGATGAAAAATTTGAAGATGCTATCAGATTATTGCAACGCCATGAAAACTCACTAGAAAATGTTCTATTATTAGTTGAAATCTATATTCATTTGAATAAGCTAGAATTGGCTCAAAAGGAAGTTACAAATGCTGCTGAATATGCTAATGATTCGATTATTTACAACCTTGCTGATTCGTACTTAAACAGTGTTCTAAATGGTGAAAAATTAAGAGGTTCTTTATATTTCTTTGAAGAATTAAGCCATCAGTTTCCAAGCTTCAAAACGTTAGTAAACCAGTTTGTTTTAAACTTACAATTGAAACAAATTCCTGAAGCCGAGGTGATCTTAGCGCAATTGCAAGAACTAGAAGGGGCTAATTACAACTTATTGGCTAATGAAATCACTTTGGCTAATATTGTTGGTGATTTGAAGAAAGCAGAAGAAAAGAGAACAGACTTAATGAAGTCGAACCCTACACATCCAGTTATTGTTGATTTTAAGTCTAAAAATGAGTTATTCGATAGCATAGTTGCCAAATACTCAGAACAAATTACAAACTGAAGTATAATATGAAAAGCCATAAATATATATATCGGTATCTTGACTATATAAGAACAAGAAGGCTATTCTAGAACGTAAATGTAGTATTCGACGGCCAACTCATTCTTCTCATTTCTGACAAAGTGACCTCTACCCAACAAATTTTTAGAAGTGATCCACGATTCTTTTGTGGCCTTTGTGTCAAGAACAGCACTTGGATGAGCAGTAACGTAACCGTCTAAATAGTCATGACCTGAGGCTTTACCAGCGACAACTTTGCCTTGCTGTTCAGATGCGACAACCACACCAGAATAATTGAAATGGATACCAGCCCCAGACTCTTTGGATTTAAGGAACAATTGACAGTCTAAAGTTGTAGTTGCTCCAGTGGCAGTAGTTGTTCTCAGGTTATCCCAACCAAATAAAACTTCTGTATCAAATGGGTACTTTTCATCAAGAGTCTTAGTATAACCGTTCTTGACTTTAACGTTCACTAAGGAACCAGATTCGTTTTTCAATATTGGGAGTGGCTCCTCAACTTCCAAATGCAGAAAGAAAGCTGGCTTTAAAGACTGTTCAACGGCCATATTTATTAGATCAAGTCAATTAACTTACAAAGTGAAGATCGTCTATAGGGGAGGAGAAGAAAATAAGTGTGGTCAGTTTAATTTATACCTCCCCAGAAACTGGTTAGAGACACATGTGAACTCTATACTATGTTGCGTGGCGCGCTGCTTTTTTCCACCTTTTACATACGAGATAAAAGATGTGATCATCTCTCAACGTGCAACAATACATACAACATACAACTCACAAGATTTCGACAAAAAACTGAATAATCTTATGATTAAATCATGTCACAGAAGATTCTCAACACTTCTGAGAATCTTGACCACAAATTGATACTGGCGCTTTACAGAAACAGGACCACTTTCATGAACAATCACCACTCGATTGAGTTGAATCTATTATCAAAGGATTTCCAATCTACCACGAGGGCAAATCATGAATTGTTAAAGAAAATGGCTGGAAAGGAATAACACAAACACCAACACCAACACAAACACAAACAACGAAAAACGTTATAAATCATGAATTGTTTTTTGTGACACAAAACACAAAAGCGTGAACGCCTCCAATATCAAGTGATAATTTTGAAGCAAAACTTTTCTCATTTATTAAATCGTTCTTGTGGTTCATCTTAATGAGCGAAAGAGTTAAATTGTTCAATTCTCCCTTGATATTAAAACCTGCAATAGAGGAAGGGCAAGACTTGTTGAACGATATTGATGAACAAGATCAAGAACAAGTTCAAGGTCAGAAACCAGAAAGTAGATCACGATCACAGTCCCCATTGAAATTCAGAGAAAGATTATCACACTTTTTCGGTTACAAACCCAAGTTCGAAGATAATGAACATGAAGATGAGGATGTCTTGAGGTTGAAACAGCTAATTGGGGAGCAAGAATCTGCTGAAGTTGAAAGTTTCAAGAGTGATCTATCGGAGAACAAAGAATCGTTGTTTGATGAAGAAACGTATTTGAACACAATGAGAAATACCCATATCATTGCTATACCTGAAGAGCCAGCGGACTCATTAAGCAACATCCCAATGTCAAGATTGTTTCTCAACATATTCCCCGAAGAAGAGCAAACAATGCAAAGAGAGAAAGATATTATTGTTGGTAATGGTGATTATCCTTTGTTGAAAACCTGGTCACTCTGGAATGATTTCAAATCTAAAAATGTTCAACTAGTTTCCAAGATACTCACCAAAATTCAGTTGAACGAAACGATTCTTGACTATAAGCGAAGCTTCAAGCACTATTGGTCAGATCTGCAGATTCATATATTCCAAAACAACATTGCACCCAAAAGAAGTTCTGCAGAGTTGGCTAAAGGTGGCGTGATTGAATTTCAGACTGCTTATACTAGAAGCTATAAACTTTGGAAAGATTTAATGAGATTGATTCTTGATGATTGTTCTTTTAATAACCTGGAGCAAAACATAAAGGGTGGTATTGTTGGGTTGAGTTTCATTTTGAAGCCTGTAACAGTGTTGGTAAAGATCTGGATTGAAAGATACAGGAATTTGGAGCAGGTTCAAGATTTATGCGAGTTTTTGATGAGCAACTTAGGCAAGCATCAGAGTGATTTGATCTACGAATCTAAGTTGATACTGAATAAGGATTTGAGAACTGTGAGTATCTTTGATGATTGAGTTCAACAGGCTACTATCTATACTGGGCGTCCAAGGAACACAGTTCTCACGCTTACTGCTCATTCCAATCACGTCAAATGTCAAACAGAAGAATCGTTGACCATGGCCTTAATGATATCTGACCAATAACTCTTGTAGTGGAACGACTATAAGTATTTGGATCAAACGATGTAGGGAGACTCAATGCACTAGTTCATGATACTTGCCCCTTTCATGATCTTCCAAGTGTGCAGTAAACCTTCACATTCCTGTATACCTTTACATGTTGTAAGGTATCAGCTACCTTGAGTGCTACACTATTATCAATAGCTCTCTCAGACATTTCTCTTTTATCTCCTTGTCTACTTTCTATTTAACTAAAAAACACTGTCATTTCAACTGAACCTTTGGCTCCTTTTATACTTGTCCTGGGTAGCTGGCACATGAACTTTAATATTACCTCATTCGCCATTCACTTAAAACAAACCACTCTCAACAAAACAAACCACTCTCAACAATTACCTCATTCGCCAGCCTCTAGGTCATTAACTTAAACAAACCATTCTCAACACCCTCTCTTTTGTTTTAGAAGGTTTGTTGTCTCAATTTAACAAACTGCATTGATCCTAAAGCCTTGGTCATGATATCAGCCTTTTGATCTTCTGTTCTGACATATTCGATCAGCATCTCTTTGGACTCTATGTGATCTCTAACAAACAATGGACGAGTATCAATATGCTTCGTCTTGTGATGGAAATAAGGGTGTTTAACCAATTTGATCGCACCTTGATTGTCACATCTAATCATAAAGTTTGCTGAATCAAGCTTGAGATCTTTTAGGACCTGTATCAACCACAAGCCGTCACGTGTAACCTCGGTTACCGCCATAAACTCGGCTTCTGTAGATGATAGGGCCACCGTAGGCTGTAATCGAGATCTCCAGCTGATAGCACCAGATGCATATCCAAATATAAATCCAGTAGTTGATCTTCTTGAGTCCGAATCATTAGCAAAATCACTATCACAATAGCCAATCAACCCTTTGTCTGTCTTCTTGTACTCAATACTGAAGTTCTTGGTTGAATTTAGGTATCTCACAACTTTCTTAGCCGCACCAAGATGAACTCTCTTTGGATCCTTCAAATGTCTAGATAGGACACCAACAATGTATGATATATCATATCTAGCAACATTAGCAGCAAATAGAAGTCTTCCTATGATTGGTCTATAGCTTGTCTCATCAACATTTTCTGTGTCCCTTACCAACGGCCCACTTAGGACCTGGCCGACAGTAGCAGGAACAGCCTCACCTTTTGCTCCTGACAAACCGAAATCCCCCGACACTTTGGCAATATAATCTTTTAGTGATAATGTGATTGAGCAGTCATTTGGGTCTTGGGAAATACTCATTCCTAGGAACTTGGAAACAGGACCCAAATCCTTGATTTTGAAAGCATCGGCAAGTAACTTTTTTGTCTCTTTCAGCAATTTCTCATCATTTGATGCAACCAACATGTCATCAACGTACAACCCAAGTAGAACCATGTATTTTCCAACACTCTTAGCATAAAGACCAAGCTCGGCTTGGTTTCTGACAAATCCAGCACCTTCAAGGACCGAATTAATTGTCTTATTCCAAAGATACGGACTCTGCTTCAAGCCATACAACGATTTCTTTAGCTTAAGTACCTTCTTTGGATCCTTAACATATCCTTCAGGTTGTTCAATATAAATTTCCTCATCAATCTTACCATTTAGGAACGCATTTGAAACATCCAATTGATGAACCAACAACGAATTCTGGGCACTGGCAGCTAATAGTAAGCGCACAGACTCGTAGCGAATAACTGGGCTGAAGGTCTCGGTATAGTCAATACCTTCGACCTGGGTGAAGCCCTTAGCAACGAGTCTTGCTTTGAAAAGTCCTGTGTCTTTAACCACACAGACCCATCTAACCTTGATGGGTTTGACATCTGTGGGACAGTCAACATATTCAAAGGTCTCGTTGCGTACCAGGGCTTCAAATTCAGCATCGAAGGCAACCTTCCAGTCTTCAGCATTTGGAAGTTTCATTGCTTGAGCATAAGTAACAGGAACTTGACTAACAGCAGTAGCAGAAGCAGCCATGAAAGCAGTAGCAGCAAAGTTAATAGGTAGACCAACAACATTGATGGAGTTTGGATTGATAGGTGAATTCACAGGTGCTGTAGGTCCTTCAATTGCCCTTACTTCATTAGATAATTCAGATTCTTCTTTATCTTCATCTTCATCTTCAACTTCCTCAACAATCGGAACAGTAATCTCATCTTCTGTTCCTGAAACCACAGCTCTTAACCTCTTTCTGTTTGCGCGTCTTCTACTAACAATTTCCCTCTCTGAAGCTGAACGATCTAATGGAGCTAAGAGATTTAGCTGATCAGGTTCGTAGGCAGAAGCAGGAATATCAATTCGAGCTTCAAACAGCAGCGTCAGCATCAGGTAGTTCCTCCCCAGAGTTCTCAAGCATCAATGGGGCAAATGAATTGGCATTTTCAGTGGAGGAAGCCGATGAATTGGATGACATGGATGCAGAACGAGCAGTTCTCTTACGAGAAACAGTCGTAAATGGGATCTCAGGCTCGGAAACAGAAACATGGGTATCAACCACATCTACTTCAGTACTAGCAGGGGTGTCAGGAACAAATTCATCACCAGAATCACTGGTGATCTCAGAAACATAGTCATCATCAATGCCAGTAGCTTCATCACCTTCACCAGATCTGGTAGGAGCAGCACCAGAAATGCCACCGGCAGGAAAAACACCAGTACTACCGTCGGATATAGGGCCAACAACGCCAGGACCTCCAGCTCCAACGGAGCCACCAACATAACCACCAGAACTAATACCAGTTAAAGGAGCACCTTCAGCAGTGGAAGCTTTCTCAGTAAAATACATTTTCTCTTCAATGAATTGAACATTGGCTGAGACGACCACAGCACGACCTTCGGGATCAAAAACTCTGTAAGCTTTGTGATCTCTGTCATAACCAAGCATAGCAACACGTTTGGCCGTGTCTGACAACTTACCATCACGTACTTGACTTGGCATTGTGGCATAACCCACAGAACCAGAAACTCTCAAATGGGAGTAACCCGGAGCATAACCATAGTATAACTCAAATGGTGTCTTAGAACGAACTCTACTTGGAGTACGGTTAATCAAATAAACCGATGTTAACACAGCTTCTGGCCAAAAAACATCACTCATATGAGCACCAATATGCATAGTGCGAGCCTTAGTTTGAATGGTTCGGTGAAATCTCTCTGCCTTACCGTTGCTAAAGCTCTGATGAGGAACAGTCAACTGGTGGTGAATACCTTTCTCTTGAAACCAATTATGTAACTTATGATTAACAAACTCACCACCATGATCAGTTCTCACAGCACCAACCACATAGTCATAGCCCTTTGCAGCAAAAGAGCGTTCTTCCTTAGTAATAAAACGAATCATGGCATCAGCGGCTTCGCTTCGATCTTCAACACATCGACATGAACCAAATTTGAGAATGAGTCCACTATGGTGAGAAATAGCGTTCATGGTTCAGGCCAGAATACCTAAATGGCCCTGAAACGTCCATATGAAGTAGCTCCAATGGACGTTTCCCAATAAACGTGGCCGATTTAGGTTTCTTGGTAACACCTTTACCCTTTAGACAATCTTCACAGTCAGTAACATCCTTAGGGACAACCATATCAATGATCCCTTGACTTTTCATGCGGTGTAGAGCGCCAATACCAGGGTGACCCAATCGATTGTGACATAAACCAATAGTTGGGCTAGAATTGCCAGCCAAAAAACCATAAGTATCAGATGGGGAAGCAACAGTTTTCATAGCATATAACGAGCCTTCGGCCTTGATACCAATAGTAACACCTGACTTAACCTCAATAACAGAACTGCCTTTAAACAAAAGCTCAGCGCCAGCACTAGTGGCACAACTAACCGAAATCAAATTCGCAGCTGCACTAGGGACATAATTAACCTCATGCAGGGTCAATTTACCGAAAAATTCAATATCGAGTACCACAGTACCAGTGCCAACGACTGCAATGTGTTCTCCATGGATTCCAATGATAAATTTATCTGAAGTCTGCTTGAACTGGGTAAAGTATTCCCTAGAATGGAACACATGTTTCGAACATCCCGAGTCCAAAAACACCAAATTCTTAGATCTAACATCAGATCCTAGGAAACCAAGCCACGCAGAGTCCTTGCCTTTTCCCTTAGCAGCTCTAGCTTCTTCAATTCTCTTCTTGGTAGCAGCTGTTAACGGTTTTGGACAGCGGTAGTAAAAATGACCGCTCTCACCACAATTGAAACACTTCCTAGAGAAACCGTTACCATTGCCATTACCAGATTTACCATAAGCAACAAGAGCAGAGGAGGAACCACCACTTGGAAAGACCTCAGAAGCAATATTAGCCACCGTATCACTCGTGAATTCATCCATCCCGGTACCATAGCGTTGGTGGTATAGACTGATAATCTTTTGTAGGGCATCTGAACCCCAACCTGACTTTACCGCCAAACCAGTTAAGAAGGAACACGCTTCAAATTGAGCAGCATTAATGTTCAAAGCTTTAACACGGTCAAAGTTAGCAATATATTCCTCAATAGGCTCATCACGCCCAGAATAGACCGTCTTTATAATCTCAGTGGCTTGTAGCATTGTCATAGCGCCAAATTTTTCTTTCAAGTATAGGATAGAGGCGAAGCCTCGAATGTCCCGGTTATTTAACCGTGCTATGATAGCATCTGAAACACTTGCCATCAAAAGTAAATCCAAAGCATTGTTATAGGCGTTCTTTACAACAGATAAAGCAGCAGGATCTGTGATTTCATCATAATCAGTTGTCCCATGCTCATAGTAGGTGGGCAAACCATTTGATATCAACCTAACCTTAGCCTTCATTTGACTAGACCATTGAAAGTAATCAGCACGTGAGGAAAGCTTCATCCCAGACCAGGAGAAGAACTGAGTCTTGCTCATAACCTGTTGTAGGGTATCAGCTACCCTGATTGCTACACTATTATCAATAGCTCTCTCAGACATTTCTCTTTTATCTCCTTGTCTACTTTCTATTTAACTAAAAAACACAGTCATTTCAACTGAACCTTTGGCTCCTTTTATACTTGTCCTGGGTAGCTGGCACATGAACTTTAATATTACCTCATTCGCCATTCACTTAAAACAAACCACTCTCAACAAAACAAACCACTCTCAACAATTACCTCATTCGCCAGCCTCTAGGTCATTAACTTAAAACAAACCATTCTCAACACTTTCAATTAAAGAAAACTGGGGAATGATCTACGAAGGTGAAGGCGAGGTGCAGCTTTTACTGAAATTGTTTTGGAATTGGGCGAGATAGTTGGTAGTCGCTACTCTTGAACACTGATATTGTTTTCACTAATGAAGACTTATTGGCTTTCCGGTTATTCACAAATCACATGTACTTAGCAGGAATTTTCATAAATTATGCCCAGACGATATGGCATAATCTACGAGAAGTGAAGCCCTTGCACTATACATTAGGTATTGGGTTGAATGCTGATACACCGAGTACCGCTTCGTCCGCTCTGGTTAATAAGTGACGGAATCAGTGAAGATGGGCCAGAAAGATTATATGATCAATACTCTCAAGCAGAAGCTGTTACTCAATGTTGAAATTATAATCCAACCCAGCCTATGTTGGACCATGGGAACAGATTTATTGAGTATGTTGATGCAGTAAGAGTTCATGAGTGCTATTGGCGGTGAAACCCAAATTTTTAGACAATGTTAGCGAACATAACTTGAGACATGACTTTTGTATCTGGAATCTTGAAATCAGTGAGGGTTGAAAGAGCCTGCCATGACTTCAGCGTGTATGATATTCCATTTTATCTTTGGTCTTTTAGAAGGTGATATGAATGGAACTGATATCTTGATGTAATGCTCAATTGTTTTAATGATCCTAGGAAATGACCAGTATCGATAGCTTGAGCATTCAGAAAATATGGCCGGCAATTGGTGTAATGCAAAGGCATGACGATGCACGATTAGAACCACACTATGCTCCAGTTCTCGTCCAGAAATGTATGTAATCTTTCTGGGATCAAGATTTGCGATGGGGCTTTAACAGAACGCTTTTAGTTGTAGTTAAAAGTCTAAGTATTCGTCGCTTGACCATCAATATGTGCTTCATGCAAAGCACCTCTTGTTCCATTTGATTCTTCTTCATCACAGAATCAGTAAATATTCAGATCATAACAACTGATGTGTGGTAGTTCAACTCCTCTTTTCTTTTCGACCACTGTATTCTTTCCGATTAATCGCAGTCCTTATGAACTATACATGTCTTTGCTGCCGCAGCAGAGACACAATTCAATGGAGACTACCAATCTGTCGTTCAAAACCAAAGTAGCCTGGAACGTAGCTGTTCTGTATCAGGAAGGAAGTGGTAGGGACAGGATACACGACATAGAAAGTAAGGCGCCACGAAAAGCTGAGCAACTAGATTAACAGAAAATTTATAATTGTGGATTCTCATATTTGTTACTTTTTTGCACAAGAATGGCTTTAGGAAGAGAATTTAATTCAATTTATATGGAACTTCAATCTTTTATGTCACTGAAAAACTGGTTTGTGTCTGTCATTTCAAAATTGTTTCGCGCAACAGCCGCTGAGACCCCCGCCCCCAAATCGCAGCTTCCTAAAATATCTCTTATCTTTTCTATTCTTTTTTTTTTTTTTTTTTAATTCGCTCGCTCGATCTCGATAACGTTGGAGATCTTGTTTTAAAAAAAACGCAAAACCAAACCATATTCTGCGTAAAATCATGAGATAAGAAATATCCGCTCAATGACAAAGATCAAAAGGGCTAGGACTGGTTGTTGGACCTGTAAGAGACGTCATCGCAAATGTGATGAGGCTAAACCGAGTTGTCAGAACTGTTCAAAGAGTGGTAGACACTGCGAAGGTTATGGTGTGAGGCTTTCATTTGACGTTGATGATAGTAGGAACCAGGCCAAGTTCAATGCTAAAGGAGAGATGATTCATGGGTTTAGAGGCCGTCCTAGGTTAAAAGAGTCCCTTGCTAAGAGGCTAATTGAGATTCCGAATGAGCCTGGTAAATCTATAGAGCTTTCAGAAGCTGCGATTGATTCAAGCGAATTCGATGATAAATCAAGATTGACTGAGCATCCGGCCTCTGTTAATACTGATTCTGAATCCGCGAGTAATTTCCAAGTAATTCACGAGCTATTTCCTGGTAATGAAATAATGGAAGATTTTGAAGAACAACAGATGTTGAAACACTTTTTTGATAGATTATTACCATTGTTAGATGCACATCCCTCAACCCCATGGCCACAACTATCCTTGAAATATTTGGATTTTGAAGTTGCCAAAAGCTGTTTTATTTCACTTGGCCTCATACATATTTATGAATCAAACAAATCTTTGTCTGCAATTGGTATTAAACATATCAACCACACTATGGAATACCTGATTAATTATTTGAAAGAGAAGTCAAATGGAGAGTTAAACATTGAAAAGGTCATTGAAAGCTTAACTTTTGGGGAAAAGAGCAAACAGAAATCCAATTTTTTGATGATCTTGCTTCTAATTCATATCAACTTACTATTCAGCGTTGTTGAGTCAGGAAGAAGTGCCATATTAAGAATTTTCTTCCAGTTATTCAGCAAGATCGTCTCCAATGATGTTTTCAGGCCATATATGGATGAATGTGTGCTTCTAGTGGCAAGCTTATCATGGTTTGATACGATCACTGCTGTCATTTCCCCAGATTACAGAGTTCCTTTTTGTGACCCAACATGGTATGGTAACAGTGTAAATTCTACAACAAGACTAATGGGCTGTCCTGTTGAAATATTCCAATGTATACATCAACTTTGTTATTTGAGAAAGAGACTACATGAAGGGAAAGAGGTATTACTTTTATACGAAGAGATCAAGAACAAGCTGTTGAACTATAGGGAATACGTTGAAATTGGTGAAAACTATGAAATGAGGTTGAAGTGTTCACAGTGCTGGGTATTGGCTGTTTTACTGAATCTTTACAAGTTGGTAAAACCGGACAAAAACAGAGATGGTGTGGTGAATGAGTTCATCATGGCATATTCGAGTATGGACAATAAATCACCACTGACTACCCAGATGGTTTGGCCAGTTTTTACTGTTGGATGTGAATGTTCAAACCAATATCAAAGAGACAAATTAGGAGAAATCATTGACAATCTATACGAACAGGTTAAGATGGGTACAGTCGGGAAAATCAAGGAAATTTGTACAAGGATTTGGGAAAATGGCGAAACCTGCGAAGAAATTTTAAGAGGTGTTGAATGGTTTGAATCAGGAATAGAGTTTCTTTGTGTATAAGCAGCGAGTATATTCTCACTACTACACTTAAAGGTTTAAATTTCATCTCAAAATTCATTATCACTATACTTCATGCATTATAAGCACGCTTATAATTTTTGCATAGCAGCAATATCGGTTGATTGGACATGGTCTTCATCTTCTTCAATCAAAGCTTGTAAATCATCTAAGGAAACTAAATCATCTTGGATAACAACGTTGATTTGTAACTTCTTGATACCAAAACCGATTGGAATCCATTGGTGACCACCCCAGACTGCACCTTCTAGTTCAATGGCTTTAACGTTGGCTAATAGTTCTTCTAAGTCAGTTTCGTCATCCCAAGGTTTAACATCTAAAGTAACAATGGATTTAGCAGCTGGCTTTGGACCTTTAGCAGCTTTCTTGGCAGCGTATTCAGCCAATCTTTGTTGTTTCAATTTTTCAGCTTCAGCATCGACTTCTTCGTCATCTGAACCGAATAAATCGACATCTTCGTCGTCCTCTTCAGCAGCAGCGGCAGGAGCAGCAGCTGGAGCTTTACCAGCTGGTAAGGATTCAAAGTCTTCTTGGAAAGATGCAATGTGGTTGAACCATCTTGAGAAGGCTGGGAATTCCTTTTGGAAAGCTTTGTAGACAGTGACGTCGGCTTGTGTAGCAGCAGTACTAGAAGAAGAGAATGTTAGTAAACCAGATCAAAGGTTCATTTCTTTTTGATTAAAGTCAATTGTGAAAGCTCGTCAGGAAAGTGAATCTTGAATTGGGTTGATACTCATGCAGCGGTCTTGAACTCCGCCTCATAAACACGGACCAATGTTGATCATCATAAGAGCAAGTTTTATATGTTGAACTAAGAATCCTCTAAAAATATAGAATTTCAGCACAACATAAGCAATTGAATTGTATGAAAAGGAGTCACATACCCGTCAATGTATGACTTTTCAGTTAAGAAAGTGTTTAATTCCTTTAAAGTATCAGCTTTGGTGAAATCTGAGAAAGACATTTTGGATGAATTGACCAATTTAAATAGTTCAAGAGAGAAAACGTTGAAAAGGAAAATTTTTTTATTTTCCTCTACTGGTGCATATCCATGTGTAAACAAGCGTTACCCGCCTCTATTATTCTGTGATTTACACTTAGGGCAGAAAAATTTTTGGAGTAAAACTGATACCAAATTGATTATGTAAGTTATTAGTAAGTTCGAATGAAGTTTTATATTAAAGATTCTACTTAGAAAATCAACAACACTAACAAAATAGTTGAATATTTAGCAGAAACTAGTAGTATCCTAAACATGGAAAGAATCATTTACCCCCAAGCATTGAGCACTCAATTCCAGAATAGGATTCAAAATAACAAAAATTCACTTTATATCTCTACAACGGCAACAAGGGCAACGAAGAGGGCCAAAACCGTTATCAACTATGCTGAGTTTGATGATGCCAACTTTGATGATTTTGATGATGATAACTACACTGACAAACACCATATTCAAACTGCTAGGATAGAAAACCATACAGCTCAATCAAAGCTTGCGCATAAGACCAAACATATTAACTTCAGCGAGCACGATTTAAATTTAAACAGTTACAATGAAGAAATCTTAATTCCAATCAGAATTGATTTAGAACACAATGGCAATAGAATTGTGGACTTCTTGATGTGGAATTTAAACGAGTCATTAATCACACCAGAGCAATTCGCGTTGATAACATGTCAAGATCTTGACTTGCCAAGCACATATCAATCGTTATTATCAAACTCAATTAAATCACAAATCGAAGAATTTACAAATTTGGTGACAATTAGATTACCAAAAGATATTGATATTCACGTGATTATCAATTTGTCCTGTAACTTGGATAAGGTTCTATATGAAGACAAATTTGAATGGGATTTAACAAATGATGCTGTGACACCAGAAGTGTTTGCTAAATACATTGTTAGTGATATGGGTTTATCGTTGGAATTTTTACCGGCCATTGCTCATACTCTGTATGAAGTGATACTGAAATTGAAGAAGGATTGTATTGAGGGCCATCTACCGCAAGAAATATTCAACCAATCGGCATTTGGTTATGAAGGTGGTGTTAGATTAGACCATGAACAATTAGGGTTAACTTGGTCACCAAGTGTTGAAGAATTAAGTCAATGGGAAATCGAAAAGAGAGAAATTGAGAAGGAGAGAAATTTGAGAAGAATGAAGAGGGAATCTATGAGAGTCGAAGATAAAAGAGGAAGAAGAAGAAGATACGAGGATTTGTATTAATAAACCCAATGTGTTGATGACATCCTGATTTTCTGTAGTTGAAAAGCAAAAAAGCAAAAAAAGCGCGTCTCAAAACAAGAAAAATAGACATTAGTAACTATAAGAAACATCAGCTGAAAGGAACAATGCCAACAGAGACTGAATTGATTGAGAACTTTCTGATAGAGCGTACAGATTTCTCAAGAGCCATTTCCAAGGAGAAATTTTCACGCTTGTTTCCCAAATCAACAAATGAACACCTCATCAGTAGAATTTACTTCTACCTTAATAAGGCCGACAAGGACAAATTTGATGGCATTATGACAAATATCGAAAAATTTGATATGTTGATGAAAGAGCTAAAATCAAAGCGTGATAAAATTATTGGAGATTCTGATATTAATGACATTAATGCCAAATTGGACGTTTTATCGTCAATTATTGACTCAGAACTTGCTGCAGAGGAAGAAAGATACTTGAGGAACAAAGATAAATTACAATCTCAGAACGATGAATTGTCGGAGATCATTACCTTAATCGAGCAGTCGGATCCAGAGGAACTATTACATTCATTATATGAGTTTCATGCATTGACCTCTTGACCAACTTTACAAGTCTTCAATTCTGTGCCACACCATTCAAATACTTCAAACTTGGAATTCAACAACTTATGGTCCTGAATCATATAACCGTTCCCACTTTCTGGATTCAGCCCACCCGTCCCCTTCATTCTACTTACATAAACCAGCCTACTCACTCTCGAATGGATAAGTGCCATACTGCACATTGTGCACGGTTCATGAGTTGTGAAAACTTGAAAATTCACACAAAGGTAGTTCTGTTCAGATAATGGATCCTCCAGTCTCCGTTGTTGCTCATATCTAGCTGCATCTTCTATTGCTTTCATGATACTGTGTTGTAAAGGGTGTTCTTCACGACAATCATGTGATAATATTTGGGTTTTTGAACTAGGATTAATCATTAGGGTTGTAATCTTATTGGTCTTGATCGATTCTTCGGATATTTGCATCAGGTACTTCTTTGTCTGTTCAACATCAATCTCAATTGCATTCAATATCTGATCATTCGGATCTCCCTTCCAAACCATGGGCCAGAAATTGCTCCATTTGATTGACAGTTCTTTAGATGATGGTGAGTGTTTAGGCACGGGGACCAATTTCAAGCCCTCATAGTTTAGTCCCTCAAGCATCTGTTGTAAATAACTTTCATTCGTGTAATCCTCTGCACATATCAAAACTTCCAACGTTCCATCCATTAGTTTCCTTATTCTCTTAAGGTGTGATATTTGGAATGGATCATCGATATTCTCTCGAATCCGAATTAACAATAGCTTGGAATCTATAGGTGATATAACAATTCTCCAGAAATTTATCAGTTTTAACTCGTTTGAGCATTTGTTTCTCACTTGCAGTAAACAATCCTCTATTACCCCGCATTTGTAGTCTATCTTTAATTTATTGAGTCTGCTTTTAGCCATGCTCCACTTGAGATATGTCATCGCTTCATGTGAAACCACCACCGGGTATTATTATTTTTTTTCTCACTTCATCGGAAGGTTGTTACCACAAAACCACATAACCATAAAACCTCAAAGATGTAATGGAGCTCAAGCTGTTGAAGGATTACATTAATGAAACAAAGAACATACCAGATGCTTATGAACACAATTATCAGCTTCAAGATCTTTTGAGTTCAGTTTATATCTCTGAAGCAGAAACTTCAGTAGATTTAGAATTCATCAATCAAGGGTGGTCTCATTCAGAGCTTATAAAGGCTTGCAAGAAACATATCAGTATTCATGGCCTTAACAACAACCTTTTCAGTGAAAATGAGAAGTATGGAAGTATTCACACTAATTTCAATGACACTTTATTGAACACAACTGAATGGGGGTTTGTGCGTCTCATATTAGGAAATATTGGTTTTGGACATCTGATAATGAATCACCATGGGTTTTATCATAAAGACGGAACCTTCAATCAACTGTTTGGTATGAAGATATTTAGTAAATTTTCTGGTAAGACCTCACGTATTGTCACCTTCAATTTGAACAGGGCATTATTTAGAGATCTACATCATCTGAAGTTTCTAGATCCGGTACCTTCAACCAAGACTGCATTTTTAAAAGAGGTCTTCAAAGAAGAGTTCTCAAAGGATTCAGTTTCAAATAAGACTACCAAGAGGCTGTCACAAATCTCCAAGATTCTTCCTAAGATTATTGAAAACCACAAGAAATTGAAATATCGTCAAATATTTGATGGCATTTGTCAAGAAAAATCTGGTATTACTGATAACTTAAATTATGCCATTGAAAAGAAGTCCATAATGAAATTCGTTACTGTCGCCTTTGAAAAGTTGTTTCCTATTGAATTGTATGGATCATCACATAATAAGTCCATTATCTTTGCAAAATTTGCGGAATTGGTCATGAATGATAAAGATCATTTTATAAATCTAGAAATGTGTCTAAGTGGCTTAAGACTCAAAGATATATGTTGGCTGGGGAAATCTTACGAGGGAAACTTGAACAAACAAGACTTCGTAAAGAGAAAATTACTCCTTGAACAGTTCATTCAGTGGCTATTTCAAGAATTCCTAATCAAACTATTGTCATCTTTCTTCCACATCACTCATATTTCCTCATCCAAAGAACTTTTATTTTTTAAGCATTCAATATGGAGAAAAATCACAGCTCCTTTCATCGAGAGCTACATATCGGAGTTCTTGATAAAGCAGGATTCGATCTCGATCTCACAAACTGAAGCCATGGCGAAGAAAATTCAATCAAACTTCAAGATCATGCCCAAGAAGAATAACGACTTCAGAGTTATTAATAAACCAATGAAAGGAACATTGGAAAAGGATGTTCAAGAATACACTAACATGGTACAGAAGGAAATCAGACCTGCTAAAAGAGTCTTAAATCAAATTAGACTATCGAGACTTTCAAATTTCAAAAAAATCACCTCTGCTGATCAAATTCCGTTGAATATCATGAAGTTTAAACAGAAGATACTAGTTGATAATTATAATTTGCCAGTTCTATACTTCTTGAAATTTGATGTTAGGGCATGTTATGATAACATTCCAAGATCCAAAGTTGAGGAAAACATATGTGAGTTAATATCGCAGGATTATGTTTACTATTACACTACCACGAAAACAATGGACCTGCGTACCCTATCCACGAGGCAAACGAGAGCTTTACGAACTGCTGAGTCATTGACCAGGTTTCCGAAGAAGAAATATCAATTACTAGATATGGCCAATACCCAGGTTGATTCGTTGCTAGGGTCAGATATACTTGCTATTACCAGGTCACAATTGAACAACTCAACAACTAGAATTAAAGGTAGAGTGTATCGCCGGCAGAAGGGTATTTTCCAAGGTTTTCACCTCTCCAGTTTATTCTGCGATATTGTCTATGACAAAATGATTGATGAAGTATTCGGGTTTCTGAATGATGATCAGAGTTTAATATTGAGATTGGCTGATGATTTTCTGGTCATTTCAACAGATTCTGAATCTATAGCTCTTACTAAAAGCATTTTGAATCAAGGAATGGAGAAATATGGCGTTGAGATCAATAAATTGAAGACAGTTATCAACCTGGGCGATTCAGCAGAATGCTTCACCTATTGTGGGTATGAAATTGAACCAATTAATTTGACCGTTCTAAAGGACTTTCAAGATACTCCAGTATTGACATCATATATCAGATCGCATAGACTAGTCGTTGACAAATTGTTAGGCATATATAAGTTGAGGCTTTCCTATAATACTTTAGACCTAAAGCTCAACACTCTGGAGGTAGTACAAAGACAAATTGATTCCCTGGTGAGAAACATTGCAAAGAATTACATTTCATTAAATAAGAAATTGGTGATTAGCGTTACAGGTTTTGAAAGGTTGATTTCGGAGATGATATCTGTCACAGTTCCAAAACTGGGTGTAAACTGGGATACTGATATTGTCAATCTGGTCGCCGATACGATAAATGGTGCGTTCTTGCGCGAGTTGATGGTTAAGAATACGAATTTTCAACAGTGCATAGATTTTATTTTAAAGAATTAAATAGACATGACAATCTTGGTTTGGTAAAATCGATCGGGATTCTCTTTCACATGCGTGCCAGCTCATGGAAGTATATAAATCTTATTCTATATTAAATTTGCTAAATTATGTGTCATATAGTTATGATTAGAACCATGATATAATTTACAAAAGTACATATCGATCATGTCAAGAAATTAAATATTGACCTTTATCGAAATATTCCCGCGCTAAATTGTATGATCCTTCGGTTTCTGGAAAATGAAGAATAATAAAGGATTCATTGCCGGGGCCATTAGCTGCGCCTGGAACCTTGAACATCGGCTTATTAATATCCACTGCATACATTTATTCTATGCACAGTTGAGAACGTTCAGGCGTTACAATACATCCAATTAATATAAATCAGTATAATACTAGTCAGAGTTTCTCAAATGTGCAGGAGGAGGACCGGCAGGACGACTAAATCCAGAATCGTTATTGTCATTATTGATATCATTGTTGTAGTATCTCGCAAAATCTCTGTGGAAGTCAACATTAGCATCTTCTCCTGTGATTGTAGTAGCTGCCGGTGGAGGAGCAGATGGAGGAGGAACATAGTAATTAGTACTTGATCCGGTACCTGTTTGATCAGGTACCAATGTACTCATATGAAAAGCCTCTCTTGCTTTAGGATTTGGGTGAAATACACCTTGAGAGTCATAAAAGCCTGCATCATTATCATTAGCAGTCTCAGTATATTGTGGAACATAGGGTGGATTCTGTGTTTGACTTTGCATGTACGAGGGAGGCGTTATCCAAGCAGTACCAGGAAGAGGCTGACGTCCTTCCCTGCCTCTTCTTTTATTGATTCTGACAGCACTCAAAACCACACCTAATAGACCGATAATGAGTAGCACAAACAGAACCCAACGGGCCCAGTTCCAGGTGTTCCAGCAGTAATATCCATCGCAATTGGCTTTTAAGTGTTAGCGGTGTGTTTACATGTCCGAATGTGTTGTACTCACTATCCCTCTCAAGTAATATTGGGGCCATTCTTATTGCTATGGTGTAATGAGAAAACAAGAAGGATACTTTTTTCTTTTTTTTTTTTGATAGTGAAGATGCTGTTCAATTACTCTTTCTTCTGGTATTAAAGGATATCCTTCTTCTTCTTCAAATTCTAATTTTTCTCTGTGTTGTTATGTTATCTGACTCCGGCTATGCAAAATTGTTCTCTTTTCTGAGTGCGCGATGTGGTCACTGAAAATGGGTAACATTTTACATCAGAGATGTTAAGGGCAGCAGATCTGGCGTAAAGATACACCCACGGAAGCGGTGATTCAATCAGGTAGAGACAAACGAAAACAATAGTCATTTCGTCTCAATTGCAAAATTAGCCTCCATTTCCTGCATAAACTACAATATATCTGTATTTTATAAAACTTCATCTCGTTTGGAGCTTTGGGGAGTGAGACCATGTATCATAAAACAACTATGCAGGTGGTAAGAACGCAACAAATAAGACTCCTTGAACAGCACTCCAGGTAACCAACCATGTAATCCACCGTAATCCATGTGCATTCACCAACAGACTTGACAGATACCAGTATTGTAGAGGAATGAAAGATGAAATTCTCAAGACAATTTGGGTATGGATGAAGAAGACCACTAAGATTAAGTGAAGTATCGTAAGATAGACTAACTGAATCTCTTCAGAGTTCTTAAAATGAACACATGATTTAATGAGAAGCAAAACCTCTGGGAATGCAATTGCAAAATTGAACAGGTTTCCAGGTGTCCAATATTTCAGAAATCCAACGTTCCAATAGTGAGACTGGGCATACGCATATATGGATGGAATAGTGTTCTGACACCAAGGACGGAGACTGTCAGTACAGAATTCAGTATATGGGACGTAATGGTAATATAAGATACCTAGACCAAACACCAGGCCAGCCAGGAGGCTTCTTATCTGTTTCTTAGCTATGAAATCATAGAGGTAAATGAATCCCAATAGGATACTATTCGATCTTGTCCAGAAGGCAATGACGAAAAACAAAGATGAAGCTAGATACTGAAGCCAACTGTTTACAATCCTGGATCTTTCTATTAGGTATAAACCTAAGAACGTATTCAAAGTATTGAAATTTTCGCCATAAGGACCCAAACCAAATATCCCCACTGAACTCAGAAGAAAGAGCACTGAACTTCTAAAAGCAGCTTGCACATCACCGAATTTTAACAGAGTGATCTCGTAAAACACATAGGCGCTAGTTAGCTGACTCAAATTTGACACAATGAGACCAACAATGAAGGAATGTATTGTGATATCAAGCTCTGCAAGTTTTGAAGTGATAAATCGGATAAATCTCCAGAAGAATGGTAAGTACACCCACTCATGCTCAAATTTCACACCATTTTCCATTAATTTAGCAAAATAAACAGTATCCCAGTGGCGTAACTTGTTCAGTTGTTTACCAGTCCAAGTATTCGATATAGTCAATGGGTATAAACTTGAGGATAAATCAAATTGCGTGGTGGATGTGAGGATGATCGTAACATAGAAGAGTTTTATGAGCATAAATACTCCAAAGATTTGTAGTCTATGATCCCTTTTGAGGGACTTATTAGCCATTGTGTGGCAGTGATGTATCGGTGATGTTGTAATGTCTTACTGGCCGCTTTTAATTTTCTTCGAGCCTACAACCAAGGAAAAAAAACCACCATCGAGAAATAAAAACACTTCCAACCCCCATCTATTGGTACAAATCAAAGGAAGTCGTAATGGAACAACTAGCGGAAGGTGAGTCGACTATTTTAACCAGAAAGATAAACTATAATGCAAAAGCTAACCCCTGACAGGCCAACTTAAAGAAAAATGCAAAGAATTGAAAAGGAAGATACTACAAGTGGAAGAAAACAACAAGTTGGCATCATTAGCCATATCGAGAACCAAAATTTCAGTGAATAGACTACGCTTAGAGTATTCAATACTTCTAGAGAGACTGGAATCACGATCAGCAAACCCTGATGTCTCAGATGGATCAGATAGTGAGGTACGTAAATTCATTACTACACAAAGTCGAAATTATCGAACACTAACGTTCACCATAGGACATTGAGTTGTCAGATAAGAAAATCAACAAAAAGAAAAGAATAGGGTATAATGGCAATGGCCAAAGGGATCCAGATCTACCTAAGCGTCCCTTAAACCCATACTTAATCTTTTGTGACATAGAAAAGGAGAAATTCAAGAAACAGGCCGAAGCTGAAGGTAAAGCCATTGATCTATCTAAAACTTTGAGTGAAGCTTGGAAGAACTTGGGTCAGGAAGGTAGACAACCTTATATTGATATTTACAATGAAGATAAAGAAAGATACCTTAAAGAAATGTCAGAGTATGAAGCCAATACTCATAAGAGAGCTAAAATTGAGGATGATGTTAAGGCTGAACCAGCTGATGAAGTGCCTGTCAAAGAAGAAGAAAGAGAAGATAGTCAAATTGAACCGGCTATTGTTGATACAGAGAGAACAGAGTCTCCAAAATCAGAAACCGCTTAATTCTACAATGTGATTAATACTATTCATGCAAATTTTAGCTATTCTATTGTACACTAGCGTCTACTTTGTTTCTTCTTGGTGTGATAAAACCCATTTTCATCCTTCTCATGCTTTCTCTTTTCTCTTGTTCTTTCATGCTTTTTATTTTTTCTTCTAGCAACCACCTCTGGTGCAGTAATAGCCAATAAGGCCCTCTTTGTTCTTCTCTCTTGACGTCTTTGCAAAACAAATTGACGAACATTAGAATAGGCATGAGTGTACTCAGAAACCCCAACTTTTTCTTCAATCATCTTCATGGCTTCCAATGCTAAGTTTTGTAATTCTACCGTATCGTCATCAGCAACGTCTATTTCAGTCAGATTGAACAGAGGTAGCATTAAATCTTCAACCACTTCTAAGAGACGTTCTGGGGATAAGATCTGGACAGACATCGCTAAAAATTGAATACCTGATTTTTTAGCAACTTTGGTACTTCTTTCAGATCTAATCAGCACACTGGCTTTGTTGATCGCCCAGTTTGCTAATTTGAGCTCTTTCTTAGCTTCCCCGACATCTTCACCAGTCACCGCTTGTTCCTCCTCTGCATCATCCTCATCCTCGTTGGTAGATAAATTGAACAGGGCTTGCTCTTTCTCCCACTTCATGAAGGCCAAAGTCAAAAATTTAACAGCTTGAGAGCCCAGTGATTCTTCAATGGATGGAGCACGTAATTGATGAAATATCCTATTAGCAATATCTTGAAGATCTATATCATCAAGCACCCCTTCCCTGGACATCAGAGAACCAATCAGCTTGCTTGAAGCCAATCTGATCCAAGAATGTGGATATAATAATGATTTAATTAGATTGTTCTTCAAATCGGCATCAATCAACTCATAGCTTTTCTCAGCAACAACCTGTAGACAATTCAAGGAAATGTAAACTAGTTCCCAACTCACTTCAATATCTGAGTCTGATCTGGCTAGTTGCACTACTTCTTTGATATTAACCAAAACTTCTTCATCAACGTCAGAATCTGTGATCCCGGAAACTTTTAATCTGATTCTGTAGAGCTGCAATGAACACTTCAGTAGGGCAGAGTTCTTAGAATTTAACCAACCAAGAATGTACTTATCATATTTACCAACTCCCAATTTCTCAAAAATGGTGGTAATAAGAGCAACGGCCATCTCTCTAGTCTTACTAGTTGTATCTGAAATCAGAACTTTAGCTAAACCGACGAAAAATGAACTTGAAACTGCTTCCAATAATTGCTGGCCAGATTTGCTTAAAATCAAATGAATCAATTCCATAACTGATTGCTTACCAGTCTCAGCTGTGTACCCTAAGTTATCAACCAAGAATTTGAATTGTTTTTCCAATCTACCACGACTTTGATCATACTCCATCAGGAACTGAAAATAGATACTTCTAGACATATCTCTTCTTTCTTTGGAGTGTGAAGTCACCATGATTTCTCTGACTTTATCCATAGTATCATAAACTTCAGGAATCATAACACCTTTAGAAACGATTGCCTTCAAGAAATTGAATGCAAGGCCTTGCTTACTCTGTTCTTGTAAATCAGGTTGGATTCGGACCAGCAGGTAGCCCAGTGAGTTTTCTTTCAAAGTCAAATCTTCCCTGCGACGAATGATTGTTGATAAGTATTTAAAACAAGCTTGACTTAGTTCTGATTCAGTGGATGGAAAATTCTTTATAATGCTCAAACATCTTCTAGCACATGTTTTGAAAATATCCTTTTCAGTTTCGAATTCCACATGCATAACCATGGATAAAATCTTCAGCACGCTGATGATAACTGTTTCATTCTCTGAGTTCAGAGCTCTCTCAAAGAAAGGTAAGAAACCAGTCAAAAGTTCTTTAGAGATGAATTCTTCATTCTTGCGCAAGGCAGTTCTTAACAGTTCAAGTGAAAATTTCTGGAAGGTATCCACATAAGTTGAGTTCTCAGTCTCAACTTTCAGTGGTTTGGCATCTAATTTAACCAGAAAATGTTCATTGGAACCATCCACTTCCTTCTTAGCAACAATGGAGAAGTCTCTCTCCGATTCAGCAAATAATTCATAACATAGAACCAACATAACTTGATCTTTTAACTCAGTGTTTCTATAGATACCCAAAGCAAATCGTCTCAATAGCTCATCTAATTTGTTCTGAATTTTGAAAGTAATTCTTTCTTTCAACAACATTTTAATTGGAGTAACCACGTCGTTAAAGTGAGACAAGCTGATCAATCTACCCAAGAACTCAGCTGTGTCGAAACTCTTATTATGCTTGACTTCCTTCATAGAAGTTCGGTAACCATCAGCCTCCTTTTCCTGACCAGTAGAGCCAAAAATGTTTTCCATTACAAGATCCATGATCAAAGAGGCAGATTCATCTAAATCACCATGTTCCAATTCGGTAGCCAATAAGACCGAGTTAACAGTAAAGCCTAAAACATGAACTTGGTAACCTCTAGCCAAGGCTGTCCTCAATTCTGATATAATAAACTTGATGTATTTCGCACCCAAGATATTTGATGCTTTTCCCAAATATTTTCTAGTAGCATCACGAAGTTCGTCAGATCTCGAACGCATAATTTGACAAATGTTGGTCAATACACCAGGTAAGATGAAGACAATTCTTTCATGTGACAAACAAGAAATAAGGGAAGCTAGAGCTTCAATCAATGGCGATCTGATGACACTGGTATCATCGTTACGTTTGTTCAAAATCTTTGTAATAGGATTGATCATTTCGCTTTCAATTTGGACATCCAACAACTCTAAATCTGCTGGAAAATCGTTCATGGTTTGTGGACCTTTTTGCCTGATCGGTTTCACTTTACTCAACAAGGCAGATGAAATGGTTACAATCAAACTAACCGAATCACGAAGAGTAGCACTTCCTTCCTTCAGACCGGATAGGTATCTCTTGAAGATAGCTTGGAACTGTCTGTATGAGACAAATTTGATCAACTCTTGGATGGTAGACACAGCTTCATTACCAATGTTACGCAGCTTTTCATCTGTACAGTAAGCGTAATGTTCAAGGATTGGTAACAAGTAATGAGCAATGTTGGAACCTCCAATGTTTTTGGCCATATGAGCCAGTCTCTTGATAGCTCTCTGACGTCTGTGCAATTGAATGTGATTGATGTTCATAAAGAAATTGGCCTCTTCATCGCCATTAAATAACAAAGGTCTCAAATCTTGGAAGTCATCGACGTATTTGATGTCACTAACAATGTGAGCTAGTAAAGTGATGTACTCAGTTTGGACAACTTCTTCCTTATTCCTTAGCCCAACTCTCAGGCTTGGAAGAACCAAATCTTTGAAGATGTGAATGAATTCCTTATCAGCTTCGTCTCTGATGGAGAACGCATCAATAAATCTTCTCAATGTGAAACTTGCATTTGTTCTAATAGATAAATCATTCATATCATTAACAAAGTAAAAGGCGTTGTTCAGAATTGGTAACCACTCAGTAATTGATAACTGTGAAAATGAAGTATCATTAATCTCCCGATAAGCAGCTAATCTTCTATCATAGTCAAACTCACCAATACTTCTCTTGGAGAAGGCATTCAAGTCATCAATGTAAGCACCAACTTTGGAGTAACCATCAAACTTCTCACCAATTTCCTTGAACAATTGGACCAAAAATTCACGCTGTTTCCTGTCATTCAATAATTTTAAGAACTTTGAGGAAACATTATATAAATGTTGGATATCTTCAAACGCCCCTTCAAAATCTCTGATTAGAACTTTCAAAGTTGCTAAAACTTGAAGTTTACTATCTTTAGACACTTGAGCAGCCGGTTTCTCTAATAACTGAGTAGCTAGGTTAACCAAAGCCAATCTCTTTTCCTGGCTCTGGACTTGTCTGTTTTCAACAATGGTTAAAAGTAGATCAATAGATTTTGAGTTGATCAATGGATCAGAAGCACGAGACAAGATTTCAGGTAAACAATCAAACACCTTATCTGAGACCAGAGTTTGAAGTTTATTATATTTTCCCTTCTTTGAAACCACTGTGACAACATTCTTAGCGAAATCAAAGACGTTTTTTAAGATATCAGGCTTAGAGTTAACATCAGACAACAGGGCCAAGATCTTATAAGCAGGCTCCAAATCATTAATCAGCAAAAGCTCATGATACCGTTTATGTTCCGACCAAACAACGATCACTTTCACTAATGATGACGCTTGCTGTAAGTTTTCAACTTCAAATGATTCAAAACGTGGAGCCAAAACCTTTTCATATATGGTCTCAATGTATTCATCCCAAGAATATTCACGTAACAGACCAAATAGTAGCAACAGGTCTTTCATCCCTGATTGTCTGACATTACGAGCAACGGATTTCAACTGAGGGTCATCAGATTTAGATTCAATTGACTTTTGAGCATATACTAAAGATAGCAACAATGGACGAATAGTCAAAGACAAGATATCAGTGAATTTCTCTCCAAGAGTGTTAATAATATCAGTCAATAAGTTAGCATAACCCAGACTTCTTCTCAGGATGGGCAAAGTGATTTGCTCACCTCTGATCTCATCATAATCTATAACCTCGTCATCATAATCGTAAATCTTTTCAGCGACAATCTTGAGAAATAGTTCAATGTACTTAGGTTCCATGTTCACCAAAACTGAGATTGAAGAAGATTTCAGACCTTTCTTGTTACCACTTGAAGGATTAGTTTGAGCTCTACCAAACAAAATACGTAATATCAATGGCATTACAACGTCGGCATCATTGTCTTCAATTACTGAGTCCTCACTTTTAGTGAAAAGTTTGGAAAGTTCGTCACGATAAGTTGAGTCATCTAATAAATTTGTCAAATTATCCTTATACTTATTGACACCTTTCATGTGATAGTTCAGTAAACAATTCAAAGCAACTTTTCTAATCTCTGGAGTCTTACTTGACAATAAGGTGAAGAATTTATCTCTCAACTCAGCAGATCTTGGAATAGAATTCAACTTTTTGAACAGCGCAAAGAGTTCAAATACAGAATTTCTATCTTTGTTACTCAGATTTGTAATTTCATCATCTTCGTTATCATCTAATACCAAAGCACTCAGATTCTCTGAGTTCTTTTCAGCAATGGATGGAATTGACTTCAAGATCCTGAGAGCGTTAGAGCAGATGAACTCCGGGTAGGGTCTAACTGAATGCTTCTCCTCGGCATCGCTTAACAATGAACTTTTGAAATTGGAGTAGGCGGTTAATATGGATGCAATATTGTCGATGATAGTGTTTAGTCTTGGTTCGGTAATGTTCCAATGTGGTTTAACATTTTCAGTTTCGTCACCAAGTATAAAATGGAACATTGGACTATTTTCAAACCCATTGATGAACTTGAAGGTCAAGTCCCATACCAGATTTTCGTTTTTGTGATACACCGTAGAAACTGCTTCTAAAACTGCTTCCCAAGTTGGAGAAAACTTGACCGTTAACTGGCCAAACATAAACTTGAAGAAAACTTCGGATCTTAAATCGTTCAAAGTATCCAGGTTCTTCATATGAGCAGCAAAAGCTCTGAGTCGAATACCTATATCACGACCGTTAGCCAGTACTAATGGAATCTGTTCAATTATATCACACTGATTTGCGAAGTATGACAGTTCATCATCCATGGACAAAGCATTGATAAGAAGTAGTGATTCATGTCTCAAGTCATGGTCTGGTGAGTACAAGTTGTTTGAAACCAATGAAATGTAAGATTCTGAATCTTGCATGGCATTTTTAGATTGCTTCAAAAACTTTGTGAAAGCAACAATGAAGTCTAGTTCAGTGTATAATGATCTGAAGTTTTCAGTGATTAAAGTAAAAACTGGTTCATATCTGTAGTTGACAAGAATGGACACGATCTTGGCTAATAGAGTTGATCTAAATTTGGAGTCATCTTGGAAACTGGTGATCTTTTGGAACAGCTCGGTTAATACATCTTCTTTGTGGGTGCTTGAAGTGGAGAGAATTAAGAGCCTCCAGTATATCTCATAAAGTTCAGCAGATGATACGACATTTATCCTGGATAAGTCTTCATAAACAAAATCACATAAAGTCTGGGGAATGACGACCTTGAACTTAGAAGGGTTATCAGTAGTGGTGATTAATTCTCTGTTCTCTAGATCTTGAATAAAATAACCAATAATCTGTGTGCTGGACTTCCAGTTTTTGTTTATGAACTCTTGAATGAATATTGTAGAAAACTTTAATGCTCTTTCTCTAGACAATTCAGTGATGGTTATGATGAAGGCTAGGAAGTGTTTTTCAAAAGTCAGAATGTAGCGGTATAATGCAGTGTGCGATTTAGTCAATGTCTGAACTTCACAGTTACGCACAAATAATGAAAATAAGTAGGTAATATAGATTTTGGAATCATCATTCAACTTATCAACTGGACAGCTGTCGATTATATGTCTTATCGATCGGGAAATGGCTTCCCAGCTTGGGACCTTCTTACCTGAATCAGCAAATACTAAAGCAATCAGGATCTTCAAAAAGTGATTAATATAAGTAGGATTCGATTCGACAAGTTCCAGGGACTTACTCAAGACCAGCTCGTACAAAGATTCAACACCATTGGTAGCATAACCGATGATACTCAACAAGATGTCACTTAAGGCCGATGAAGATTCTGGAGTTCTTACTTTAGCCAATAGGGAACGTAGTATTATGGTATGCTTAGAATGAATGGAACCCTTAGTTGATTTCAGAGCTTCGCTGAACAAAGTGACGATAGATTTATTATAATGAGTATCCTCAAGCTGATCAAATGCAAAGTCGGTGAATTTCTGAAGTTCTTCAGGCTTGGACTTTCTAATCAAGAACGACAGCGCTTCAGCAGAGAATCTTGCTATGTGATCTTTCGATTTCAGTAATGGCTCTAGCAGCTTGAAAGTGGGTATCAAATCTTGCGACAGAATCTTCGAAAGGTATTTGAAAATAAAGGCTAATGCATTGAATTCCCATTCCAAAGTATCAGAGTTATTCTCTCCCAACGCCAATTTAATAATCAATTCAACTGTTTTTTTGTAAAATATTTGGAAATCAGGACCTAGATCATGGCAAAATTGGGTCAATAGTTCCAATAATGGCTGTAGTGATAAAGCATCATGTTTTGAGATGTGCAGATATAACAGATCATAGATCTTACTCTTGTAATGCAAGATCTGTGGCAAGCTTTGAACATAGCCTTCAGCAGACTCTGTAAATTCTATAAAGTTACCAGATCTGTTGAACTCTCTCCACCTGTTGAAGGAGGATATAAAATGGGACTCATCAGCATCGTCAAAGGCTCTTGTGTTTAACTTCTTTGATGGTTCAATCTTTAAGGAGTCCACTCTCTCCCTAAAAGACTGAAAAGTATATCTCTTCGTGGACTGTGTTGTCTTAACTTTTGGCATCGTGAACAACAGCAGAATTCACCACTTGTAGATCCTTTAAACTCTTTTAATGTTTCTTTACTCTTCACTATTGAAGCGCTTAAATTTTTTTGAATAAATTTTTGAATTGTTACGTAATCAGTGATGAGCAGAATTTCGCGAAGTATTACCCGGAAACTTGAATCGAGAGAAAAATTAATTAAGTGGTGAAAGTAGAGAAGCCATATTAATGAAATGACACAAAACTTGAATTTGAAAGTAACGGAACTCATACGCAAAACTGGAAGAAAGCTTAAATGTCTGAAGAAGATTCAGCTCGACTCTTGCCCCTTACACAGATCAAACAGCAGCGAGGATCCGTAGATCCAGCAGACACGGCTTCTACAAATAACAATGTACCGTCCTTGAAGAATGCCTCCATTCCAACATCTAATCCAACCGCTGCCCCATTGGCTAAACCCAAACCACTCAGGGGTGGCGTGAATGATAATAAGCTTGGTCCACAGAGGATTTCCCGAAACACCCAAAAGCTGAAGATCCTACCTGAAGAACCAGTTCCTGAAGATAGAAATGACGTCAAGGGTAACGTTTATTCACAAGCGAATCGAATCCAAGATACTACAGCTAGAAGAGATGCTGAACGTCTTGGTAAGAACCAAAGGTCATTACTCCCAAGAGTCACGGCATATTGTACTGCTGGTAGTTACAAAATGAAAGAGATTATAAGATGGCTCAAAGAATCCAAGAGACTTCATGATTCACACCCAAAGTTATTTGATGAATGTCTATATACACCATTTGTTTACAAAGATTGGAGAGGTGATAAGAGGATGGATAAAGACTTGATAAGGTTAGATGATGAAGGTGGTGAAATTACGATTGATGATAGACATACTGATGTTTTCATCTTTGAATATGGTGTTGTGGTGTTATGGGGTTTCACATTGAGAGAAGAACAAGCATTTTTAAGTGATCTGGCCAAATTTGAAAATGAGAAGCTTGCCCAAGAAGACGTTCAAGTTGAAGAATTCAACTATTATATTACGAAGAGCTATCAGCCTAGAATCTATAATGACTTCATTACTCTAAGAGATGGGTCCAATTACATGTTGAAACTATCGATCTCACATGCTATTTCACAGAGTGTCAAGATCTCACTTTTTGAAGAGTTAGTGGATAATACTATTGAAGATACTCAGGATATTCCACAACAAATCGCTTCGGCTGGTAAAGTTGGTATGAGCAAAGAAGAAATCATGAAATCCATTGGTGAATTGTTCATCTTACGTATCAACATTAACTTACATGGCTCAGTTCTAGATTCACCAGAAATTATGTGGTCAGAACCTCACTTAGAACCAATTTATCAAGCTACCAGAGGTTATTTAGAAATCAATCAAAGAGTGGCTTTGCTAAATCAAAGATTAGAAGTGATCTCAGATTTGTTACAAATGTTGAAAGAGCAATTGGGTCATTCTAATGAAGAATATTTGGAATTCATCGTAATTATTCTGGTTGGTGTTGAAGTTTTGGTGTCGATTATCAATATCATTGTGGATATTGTCACTAATAATGTTATATAAGGATGTTACTACGACTCTTACAATCTAATGAAACCGTTATGCTCATTAATTCGTCATTTGTAGTTTGTGAAAAACATTAAGAACAACATCCACCTCTCATGCTCAGATAGTAATCATTACCAGGCACACACAAAGAACAAAATTTACTGAACAAAGAGATCAAACATAAACTACGAGTAAGTCCAGAAATAATTATAGTATCCGCCTAAAAACACAACTAAGAATAAGAAACCCATAATATACAAAATTAAACCCCAACATTAAATCATAAAGTTTAAAGAACTTATAATTCTTGAGAAACTTTACCTTTAGTTGATTTTTTTGGTAATAAGTTTTGGTGGATGTTTGGTAAAACACCACCTTGAGCAATAGTGACGTGACCCAATAATTTGTTTAATTCTTCATCGTTTCTGATGGCTAATTGTAAATGTCTTGGGATGATTCTGGTCTTTTTGTTGTCTCTGGCAGCGTTACCAGCTAATTCTAAGATTTCAGCAGCTAAGTATTCTAAGACAGCGGTTAAGTATACTGGAGCACCTGAACCGACACGTTGAGCATAGTTACCTTTTCTCAACAATCTGTGAACTCTACCGACTGGGAAAGTTAAACCAGCTTTAGCTGATCTTGATTGAGAGGCTTTTTCTGAAGAACCGGCTTTACCACCTTTACCACCTGACATTGTAATTTAAATATGTGTTGATATGAAGAAAGAGAAGAAGAGAAAGGGTGAAAGTTCAAGAAGAATGTAAATATGGAAAATGTTCCCTTTTATAAGAAATCCTGAAATGGTAACATGGCTGAAACAATTTCTGATTCAAATTTTATTCTGCAACCTTTTGTTTTGATTTATTTTGGTTTTGGTTATAGCTTATACTTTATTTGATTTTAACGTGTAATTCTGCGTTCCAAGTTTTACCTCTCAGGAACGTGTAAGTTTCAGCCCTAACATTTTTTTGAGATCTCGCATTCTTACTTAGTTCTCTAATTTACACATATGAGTTTTGTTTTTTGCGTGTAAAAACTGGAACTATGAAAAATATATAACATTTTGTTAATTCTGAAAATTACGCTTACCCTTTGTGTAAATACCAGTCCTGAACTTGACACGAAATAAACCGCGTAATTACAGAAACATCAACAAACAACAGCCTGTTTAGAAAACAAGACAAAATGTGTATATAAACCAGCCATTTCCCATTTGCACAAACCAATAACCAACTTTTTGTTCCTTTTTTCTTTCCTCCATACTATCAAATAATTAACAATGGCCCCAAAAGCTGAAAAGAAACCTGCCTCAAAAGCTCCAGCTGAAAAGAAACCAGCTGCTAAGAAGACCTCCTCTTCTTCTGAAGGTCCAAAAAAGAGAACCAAAACCAGAAAAGAAACTTACGCTTCTTATATCTACAAAGTTTTAAAACAAACTCACCCAGATACTGGTATCTCCCAAAAAGCCATGTCCATCATGAACTCATTTGTTAACGATATCTTCGAAAGAATTGCTTCTGAAGCTTCCAAATTAGCTGCTTACAATAAAAAGTCAACCATCTCAGCTAGAGAAATCCAAACTGCTGTCAGATTAATCTTACCAGGTGAATTAGCTAAGCACGCTGTTTCTGAAGGTACCAGAGCTGTTACCAAATACTCTTCATCTACTTCTGCTTAGATTTTATGTCTATAAAATTCTGAGTTATTATGTTTTATTAGGGTTATTATGTGTTTGGTTTATGTTTAAAGGTAATTTGTATATTAGGAATTAATTATGGTTTCAAATTGAGTCTAACGTAGTTATCTCTTTGTTTTTGAAATGGTCGATTCTCTATCTGTCAAGTCCATCAGAAGATGTGCTCAGTAACTCCAAAGCACTACGCACTAGTGAGCGCTCTTCTGCCGCTCTTATCAGCACTGGTAAATTCATAAATTCAATGTATCACAATTAAAATATACTAATCTGTATCAAGAATAGTCAATGATAGTCCCAGGTTGATCAGACTTCGGTGTTCAATAATTTTTAACCACCGTGTTTCGCTTATGAACATCCAGCTATAAGTCGTAAACCGAAAGGAATTAATTAGTTAGATCGAGCCGATACTTTCTTCCATTAATAAATGTTGTACGCACAACCAATGATTAGATTTATATATAATATTGTTATTACTAGTTTAGTTGAATAAATTATATTAATTAATATTACTTATAATTCACTATGAAATAGGATCAGAGTAAGTTTTTTTTGATTATGATTTCTTTATGTTTCAAGTTTCTAAGTCAAAATTCTACAAATTTAGCGAGGGTAGAATTTATACCGACGGAGACCTAATTATCAGTGCTAATGGCTATCTACAACAGAAAAATAATTTCACGAAAAAGGCGCTTTGGCCGAGTGGTTAAGGCGAAAGACTTGAATATTTTCAAGGTATCTTTTGGGATTTTCCCGCGCAGGTTCGAGTCCTGCAGGCGTCGTTATCTTTTTTGGTGTGTAAACCTTTTACCAATGCAAGTAATGTCGTACACGCAGGTATGTTGATCCTCCAACGACTGACTGAAAAAGATGACGTCTCAACTCACAGATGCTGCTATGTAGAATTCAACTTTTGGAGGAACTTCTTTTCCAAGCTCATTGAAGTGAATAAATCTTATGAAAATATGTTTGCCGCAGCTATTACTCTTCTACCATGGGAAGTATTGGCGTTTATTTCTTCTATAAATCCTTTGTGGAATAAATGAATGAGAAGTACCAGTATTCTCTTTTTATTTTTTGAGAACACTTATATCACCAAGGAGTTTCCACAGCAACACCGTTGTCAAACTTGTAGAACTTACCGCTATTCTCTCTTGTAACGCTTTCAAAGAACTTCAAATTAATACGAGCAGCCTCTTCTGGAGAGATTGGCTTGTTCTGATCATCATCACCTTGATCCACAAATGATTGAACTTGTTCAGACCCGACCTCATTGAACACTTTCTTGAGAGTGCCTGTGGTGATCACACCAGGGTGAACGGCGACAAAAGTAAACTGATCCTTATGTAACTCAGTATTCAAAGTCAATAAGGAATGGTTGAGAGCAACTTTTGACTGGCCATAAGCAGAAGTGATAAAAGGTAAAAAGTTAGTCAAATATGCAGCATTAGATGAGATAAAGATAACTTCTCTGGTTTGCTTCTTCAACAAGTATGGATAAAGAGCTTTGAAGGTGAACAAAGGTCCCAAGGAATTAGTCTTGTAATACTTCAAGTACAAGTCATAATCAACATTGAAGGTACCCTTAAAAGTTGTTGGTTCAAAGAAAGCAGCATTTGCAATGAAAACATCAATACCGTCAGGTGATACTTGCGATAACTGGGAATCTAGCTGATTGATGGACTCGATAGAGGAAGCATCTAACTTAATGACCTTTATGTTTGAACGAGATTTGGCAAGTCTCTGTAGATCAGTGGCTGAATCTGGATCTCTTACTGTGGAGATGATAACGTTCTCCTTGTTTTCTGAAAGAAGTTTAACGAATTCATAGCCTAGACCTCGATTGGTCCCCGTGATGAGGTAAGTTTTCGACATTTTTTAGTGATATATTAGTTGTGAAGTTGCACTCGAATACCAAGATGAAGGAAGGTACGGGTATTTATATACAAGAAGGATATGAGATAGCACATTTTGCTTATGAGTGTGTTCTATCTCTGTAGTGTCCCAAATATTAGATTAGCCATCAACGCATACCGAAATGTCTTCGGGATATTACTATATTAGGTATTTCGTATTGGTTTGTCAGAGATCTAGCTTATTAATTCCAGGATTCTCCTATGATTCGAGAGAGTGCGTGATTATTTAATGCGGAAGCTTAAGTGATAATTGCCCCTCAATTATTGCTTTCCAGGTAGTTTTACTATAATTTGTGGATTAGTTGGTTAATTTTCGGCCGCTCTCAAAACGTGTAACGCCGCCGATGGCCACCGAAACAAGACTAGGGCTCCACAACTACACAGACTGTTATCCCTCGTACCCTCGTACCCTCTAACCTTTGGTATCCGAAATTTTGTATCCGAGCTCGAAAATATGACCAGATTCCAAAATTGCTCTCAGATCCCACTGTAGTTAATGGATGAGCTCCATAAAAGGGTGAAAACCTCGAATATGGAAGTCTTTGGTGGGAGTCGACTAGTGATTAAGCTGCAAGACACCGTCTCAAATATCTCCTTTACTGTCTTGATTAATGATGCGGAGAGCTAAGCGAGCAAAGAGATACAATATGAGCAAGAAGTGATTCTGAAATAAGAAATATATATACAATAAGATGAGGATGTTTAATGCGCTCACTTGGAAGATCTAAGGGTTCCCTAGTCAGATACACACAATAGTCGAAATGATTAATATGCGGTGTCTTATAACCAGTTAGATCCAGATACCACAATGAAATCATTGGCAGCCTTTTAATATAATCACAAAAGCTTTTCATGAAATCATCCACTGTGATAATACGATCCAGGAGTCGCCGTATAAGATTAGAATTGAAAACTTCCATATAACTCCCATTAATCTTGGAGAGGATCATCTTAATGCGTATCTGCCTCGAAACTACGTTGAAAGATTAAACATTTAAGTCATTAAGTATAAACAAATCATGAAAAATAATCAAAAAATGCAGGATTTAATAAAGAACTGAAACTGACATCGATCTCTATTCCTAGATAGTTTGAATGTTACCAATATTAACAGTCTTAATAACAGTGTAATCATCAATACCATACAAGGACCCTTCTCTACCGAAGCCTGATTCTTTAACACCACCGAAAGGAATTGAGCAATCAGTGAAGATACCAGTATTACAACTGACCATACCTGATTCTAAAGCTTCGGAAACAGAGTAGATAGTATTAACATTTGAAGCAAAGACATAAGAAGCTAAACCAAAGTCTGTGTCATTAGCCCATTCGACAACTTGTTCAGTGGTTTCAAATGGAATGATAGCAGCCAAAGGACCAAAAGTCTCTTCAGAAGCAACTTTAGCAGATTGTGGAACATTAGTCAAGACGGTTGGTTCGTAGAAGTTTTCACCTAAATCGGTTCTTCTTCCACCTTTTTGCAAGATTTTGGCACCTTGAGAAAGAGCATCAGCGACATGATCTTCAACTTTAGCCAAAGCACGGGAATTGATTAGAGAGCCATGGGTGACACCCGCTTCTAAGCCGTGTCCTAATTTAAAGGTAGCAACTTTCTTTGCAAACTTTTCAGAGAATTCTTCAAGGATTTCCTTTTGGACATATAGTCTGTTAGCACAAACACAAGTTTGACCTAAACCTCTGAACTTGGAGGCAACAGATTGTTCAACTGCATTATCAATATCGGCATCCTTGAAGACAATAACTGGAGCATTCCCACCTAATTCAAATGATAACTTCTTCAAAGTAGAGGCAGATTGTTCCATCAAAATCTTACCAACATTAGTAGAACCTGTGAAAGTGATTTTCTTAACCTTTGGTGATTTACATAGCTTGAGGCCGAAAGCTGGGGTTTGAGTATCTGATAGAACAACGTTAAAGGTACCTTTTGGGAAACCTGCTTTATCAGCTAAATAAGCCAGAGCCAGGGCAGACAATGGAGTTTGTGAATCTGGTTTGATGACAACAGTACAACCTGCAGCCAGAGCAGCGGCAGCTTTTCTAGTAATCATGGCATTTGGAAAGTTCCATGGGGTAATGATACCGACAACACCGACTGGTTGCTTTAGAGTGAAGACACGGTTAGTTGGGTTTGATGGTTGGATAGTGGCACCATAGATTCTTGGGGCTTCTTCAGCGAACCATTCAAAGTAAGAGGCACCGTATTTGATCTCACCAATGGCTTCAGGTAGAGCCTTACCGTTTTCTAATGTGATGATCTTTCCTAAGTCTTCTGAGTTTTCAATGAGCAAGTCGTATAACTTTCTTAACCAAGCAGATCTTTGTCTTGGAGTAGTCTTTTTGTAAGTCTTAAAAGATTCGTAAGCAGCATCAATGGCTTCATCAACCACAGAGACGTCTTGGTCAGGCAATTCAGCAAGCACTTGACCATTGGCAGGATCGGTAACTTTGAAGGATTTTGGGCCAGCGGAGACCCACTCACCATTGATGAAAGCACCGTTTCTAATCAATTCTTGGTTCTTCAGCACAGAGGTCATCTTATAGAGTGATTTGAGTATCTTGGACATTCTTTTTGAAGGAAGCTAACATTTTTTTTGCGGATGAGCTTTGAATTTATAATTGCGCTTTCGATATTACTCGAGATGGAATCGAGAAACCCGCGCGCAAAATTTCCCAAAAAGAAACATCAAGGCTTTCCTGATACGTACCATTACCGCCTTGAGATATACACGTTAAGAATGCACTTTAAAATTGTCTTTAAAACTTGTAAGGCTACTTTTATTCTGCCGTACGTTCGGAGATAGTTCAAATGTACTTTTGAAAACTTCCTCTTATAGTGCACCTTTTTTTCCACTAGATGTAGGCTATAGAATTGGAACTTATTTTTAGCAATTCATCATTTTTGAAACCATGATTTTTATCACACTCTGCCATTATTATGGTAGCTTCGAACTTGAGAGCGAACTTTTCTGGCTTATCAAGCACCAACAACCCTCATAACCTGCTGGACTTGATGTTTTTTTTCTGAGTCTACTATGAGAAGTGACACATTTTTGATTGTTTTGAGAAGTTCAGGTTAAGATGTGGTGGCCGTACCATGTTTCGGAAGATTTAAAGCGTTATAAAATGCAAAAGACTAGATATGGTAACCAAATGGGCTTCATTTGATTGAGGAATACTCAATGGAAAAATGATTTCACAATGGCAATTTAGCTAGAATTTCTTCCCTCTAAAATTTTAGCAAAATTTCATTTAACTTCGGCACATTTAACAAATAATCTTGTGCCCTAAAGAAGAATCCGATGGATCTTTTTCAAATTTTCGATTTTAACATAAATAAAAATTTCCATTAGAAATCAACAACTGTATACAAATACCACGAAAAGAAATCCAAGGCAATAGATGACCGTTATCATGCTCAGACTATGGATTTCTATCAACAATTCCCGGAATCACCACTGAACTTTGACCATACGTTTGAGGAACTCCTTGAAAGACTGTCCCAATCAGATATTACTACATTAGAGCTCTTAGATTCATCTCCTGTTGAAACTGCTACTAAATATGAACTTAATCTTAACACACTACTGAGGTTCATCCACTCTCTGAAAAGGGATCAAATGTCAGATATCTTCAAGCAAAGGCCTGATCCATTCAAAGTATCATCAAGTGATTTACAGATTGATTCCATGTTGAATGGGGGGTTCGACTCAGGCTCACTGGTGGAGATCTTTGGTGCAAGTGCCACTGCCAAATCACAATTTGTTATGCAGTTGACAAGATCCGTTTCTGAAAGTAATGGAAAATCTGTGCTGATATCTACAGAGGGATTCATTGAAACCAAGAGATTAGTTGAAATTAATCCAGATTTAGATTCCATTTATACCATCAATTGTATGGATATGGAGGCACAAGAGCATATACTGAATGTTCAATTACCCACTTTGATGAATGAAGATAAGCAGATCAAACTTATTGTCATTGATTCCATATCTCATCATTTACGTGTTGAAGTCGGCCAGGATTTTAATACTTTGAAAAAGAGTTTGGTTGAATTAGGCCTCAACTTGAAAAAAGTAGCTGTTGAGCACAATGTTTGCATCGTTACCACCAACCAGATTAGCGATAAGCCCTTTAAAGAAATCTTAAATAGTGATTTCAAGAAGCTAACATATGACTATCAGATTGGTTGGCTGAACGGCTGGGAAGAATCAGAGATACACCGGGTACAACGTAATGAGGAGGGCTTCAGCGCCAATCAGATAAGTGCCCTGGGTTTGAATTGGGATCAATTTATTGATGTTAAGGTGTTATTATCCAAGAAATATAGAGTAAGGGAACAACTTACTCAAGAAGAGATTAGGGAGAAACTTCTAGATGAAGATAAAGAATTTTGGCAGGTCCAAAGATCGATAAGGTTAATATATTCCAAAGATTACAATGGTGATAATGCTACAGCTGTTCCTTTTCAGATTTATAACGGTGGTATTAAAAGCTTATAGAATCATATATAAAAATGCGAAATGCAATAGAGTGAAAATACTCAGCTGAAAATGATACAAAGTCTAGAATTGAAAGCACAAAGGAGTATATCTGATGGATGAGGAAACTTATTGTGAGATTTCTAATTGGGACTTCCCAGCAATGAATTGATTTGGTTCATAGTCCATCACATCTTCATCTTGTTCTTCAAAAACATCCTCATCTTGATATTGGAACTTCTTTTCATTGTCTGAATCATAAGTTAAATCATATTCCTCTTCATCTAGATCATTATCAATTGTTAATCTTCTTGTTCTGGCATCACGTGGATATAATTTAGGGGACTGTAATCTTAATCCATTCAAATATAAAAAGGCAACCCTCTTCTTCTTCTTGTTGAAAATAAACCATTTATATTGCCATAAGGATCTCACTGATGTTTCCTCATCTTCAAATTCAAAAGCATCATCAGTGATGAGCTCGTAATAATTTGAGTTTTTCAGATCCATGTGTTGGTCAATTAAGTCCCAAATGAATTGGAAACTTGATTGTTGTTTTCCCAATGAAATTAAAGTATTTTCGAATTTGGACTTTAACAATTGGAAGTTGATCTTGCTGAAATTAGATGGTTCTAAAGATGAAAAGTCATTATCCGGGTAAGATGAGTTTAAGATCCCAATAAGATAAGCAAAAGTTCTTCTAGAAGTTGTATGGTTTAAGGGGCCAAATGGGGAGTCGTTATCAAATGGTCTTGGAGAAGTTGAAGAGTGATCAAATGAACCAACTCTTTTTCTAAGTACAGGGTTAGGCTGTTGATACAACCCATGACCATCGGAAGAAGTACTGAATCTTCTTCTTGTTTGTAAGAACTCATCATTTGGAGGTATTATCTCATGGTTGCTGTCATTGTTTTCATCGTTGGTGACTTCATCATGGTTGTGTGATTCTATCAACGCGTCAAATTGCTTGTCAATGGTCTTATACAACCTTCTATCGGCGCCAACTGGTTTTGTTGTGAATAGGTCACAGCTACCTTGAATCTGACAATCAGATGTATTGAAATTTAGAAATTGGTTTATGAGTTCAACGTCAGATTCGTCGAGAAACTTTAAGTTTTTTATCCGTTAGCAAATGATGAAAAATTCAAAGATCTTTATCTAGCACTCACTTTCATTATTATATTCTTTTTTGGTATCAATATTGGGTTCCTTCGAAGCACCGGCGTATTTATCATTTGATTTTCTTCTAATTAACCAATTTTTAGCAAACCGGGTAAGCTGGTTGCCACGGGTATTTGATTATGTAATGCAAGCCGATAGAGTTACCTAAGCTGCTTTCGCGAAAAATGAAGAGACAAGAAAATTATGCTTCTCGGTGTCACATGCCTTTTAAGCGCGGGGCTGAGGGCGGTCTCGTGTTCTTACCGAAAAATGGCGAAAACATGTCCAAAATTACGGAAAGTTACTTTGACAGGGAATAGAATTTTCGTTCCTGAAGTTGCGCAAGTTCTATTGCATGGAAACTCACATAGAAGCTTTCCTAATTAGGGATTTGTGCAAAAGATTATGCACGTCAGAGAAAAAAATTTTGTTTGCTTCCATAGAGTATGTAAGTTTCGATTTTGACGTCAAGCGATGAGATTTATATCCCACACACAAGAGTCAAGATGGCTCCGCAAACGAAATGATTTTTTAAAGGATTTCATGTGATGTCATCTTGAAGAGAGACTATTTTTTAAATCTTTCAAAGTTAGTAGCTTTCATATAACAGCCGGAATTATGTGTTCAGACTTAGATTTCCTGCCAGAGAGGAGCGACAAGCGAAAATTGGCCAGCCACTAATAGTTCCTAGCCAGTAACCATAAAAAATATAGATCTCTTGGACTGGAATTAACTGGGGTTAGAAGTTAACTGCTGACTCAGACTTCTTCTAGTAAGTTGAATTGTATGAATTTGACTTGCTGTCATTTTTCCCAGCTCCCAAACCAGCCTTGCGTATAAATAATAAAACGCAGAGGATATGCGCCTCCAACCAAAAATCTGCAGGTATAATTTTTCCTGCAAAATTAAATTCCTGAATCAAAACAAGCTGAAATTTGAACCAAATTTTTCTTATAAAAAGTTAAAGCAATCCTCACAACTGCCACTATTGGCATTGAAAGCCCTATAACTACGCCAATTGTGTAAAAATGTCTGATCAGACCTCCAGTTCATCTACTCAGGCATTTGTCTCATCCTTGATCCTTTATGGGGTCATTGCGATTGTGTTCTACATTGCTTTTGCTATTTTAAGGCCTAAACAACCTCGTGTTTATCAACCAAAATGTCTTCCAATGGCTTCGGTGCCAGAATACCAAAGACCTCCTGAAGTCTCGAAGACTCCAGGTGCCTGGATTCTTGAATTATGGTCCAGACCACAACACTTCTTCTTGCAGTACATTGGTGTTGACGGTTACTTGTACGTTAGATATGTTGGTATCTTTGCGTCCATCTCATTAGCAGGTTGCTTCATACTATTGCCAATTTTACTGCCTGTTAATGCTACTAATGGCTACCATCTAACTGGATTTGATTTGTTATCATACGCCGATGTGAAAAACAAATGGAGATTCTTTGCTCATGCTTTCTTATCATGGATCTTTTTCGGTATGATTGTATGGGTAATCTATAAGGAGTTGACATTCTACGTCACTTTGAGACACGTTTTACAAACCACTCCCTACTATGATGGCTTACTATCTTCAAGAACTGTTTTAATTACCGATATTCCAGAGGAGTTCCAAACAGAATCAGAACTAAAGAGAATCTTTCCATTAATCACCAGGGTTTGGTACGCTAGAGACTACAAAGAGCTATCTAAATTAGTCAAGGAGAGAACCAAATTGGGTAATAAGTACGAAGGTGCTTTGAACAAAGTTGTTAAGAAGGCCACCAAATACCATTCTAAGCTAGTTAAGAAGGGTAAACCAATCCCTGAAGAACCTCAGGATTTGATTCAAAAGGAGCCAACACATAGACTAGGTAAAATCCCATTGGTTGGTAAAAAGGTTAACACCATTGAGTATTCTAATGAGCAGATTCCTGAATTAAACAGCAAGATTTCTGCTTTACAAGAAAACCCAGAAACTGCTAAACAAGTTGGTTCTGTTTTCTTAGAATTTCCAAACCAATTAGAAGCTCAACGTGCATATCAATCCATCCCATTTCACAAGGTCTTCAAAGGTGAACGCGCAATTGGTGTTAGTCCAGATGATGTTATTTGGGATAATCTAGCTGCTGGTGGTCACAGTCGTCGTATTAAGAAAATTTTGTGTAACACCTGTTTAACATTGTTGATCCTCTTCTGGGCTATCCCAGTCGCTGTTATTGGTGCTATTTCCAACATTACCTTTTTGACCGATAAAGTTCATTTCTTGAGATTTATCAACAACTGTCCAAAAGTGTTATTAGGGTTAATCACTGGTATCTTACCTGTTGTTGCATTGGCTATTTTGATGTCCTTTGTTCCTATTATTATCAAAGCTGTTGCTAAAATTTCAGGTCTAAAGACCAGGCAGGAAATTGAGTTATACTGCCAATCATGGTATTTTGGCTTCCAAGTTATTCAAGTCTTTTTGGTTGTTACTTTGGCTTCATCTGCCACTTCTACTGTTACCAAAATTATTAATGATCCATCATCGGCCATGACATTGCTATCTAATAATTTACCAAAGGCTTCAAACTTTTACATTTCATACTTTTTGCTGCAAGGTTTATATACCCCGGCATGGACCATTTTACAAGCTGTTGGTCTAGCCTTGTCACATGCTTTAGCCTTTTTATTGAACACCCCAAGAAAGAAATGGACAAAAGCAAACATTTTGGCCAAGCCATCCTTAGGTGTGATCTACCCTGTTACTGAATTGCTGGTTGTTTTGTTCACTGTTTATGCTATTATCTCCCCAATCATTCTCATCTTCTCCACTTTTGCTCTAGCCATGTCATACTTTGTCTACTTGTACCTCTTCACTTATGTTAATGGCAACCAATTTGATACCAGAGGCCGCAATTACCCAAAAGCTTTATTTCAAACATTTGTTGGTCTATACTTGGCCGAAGTTTGTTGTTTAGGGTTGTTCATCACCTCTAAAGCATGGGGCCCAGTTGTCTTAGAGGCTGTCATATTAGCTGTCACTGTCTTGGCTCACCTGTATTTCAGATACAGATTTGAAGGTTTATTTGATATTGTTCCAATCAGTGGTATCCATGAAGCAAGAGGTGATGGTTTGGCTACATATCCAAAGGATCAAGGCTTCAAGGAAGTCAAGGAAGTTGGTAAGAACTATGTCGCTGACAACAGCAGTACTACCAACGATGATGCTATTACTTATCAATCCAGAACTGGTTCAAATCCTTTCAAAGACGGCAACGGTGCCAATGATTCTGTTTCTTCAAAAAATGAAACAGTTGGTCCAAATGCTGCTAACTCAATTGGAACTTACCAAGAAAAGATTAACAGGGAAACCGACGTTTACAAACTTACTGAGAAAGCCAAAGAACATCCATTGGCTGTTGCTAAGAAATTGATCAATCCTCGTGAAGGTTACAACTTTTCATTACTTAGACACCAGTTACCACCAGCTTACAACATTACCCCAAACTACTCTGCTGAATACCTGGAAAGAGCATACACTGATCCAGTTATTAGAGATGAAGCACCAAAAGCTTGGATCCCAAGAGACGCTAACGGTGTTTCTCAATATCAAATTGAAAAGACTAAAGGCGAGCCTGTCATCAGTGATGAGGGTGCTATTCTTGACGAGAAATCCAAGTTGGAAGTCACAGGTAATCCACCAGATTGGGAATATGAAGTTGAATACTGAATTTCCGAGTTTAATACTTTATCGTCATGATAGATTACGTTTTACTACTTCTTTAATGTTTTCTTTTAATTGTGCTATTACCGCTTTGTCCTAACAATTGAACAGTTTACTTTTAACTGCTTGAGACATTATTGTTATTCTGCAATTTTCTAATACTATTTAATGCTTTGTGTTTTCTTTTACTACCGTTGCTCCTTGTAGTCAGCGCGATTGTGCTCTGATTTGGAATATCTCAAGAAGATTACTTGCTGCGTATCAAAAATTCGTAAGTCATTCGCAATCGCCCATTTTCTGGATAATACCTATCGATATCTGGGTTGTCCCAGGTTCTAGTCTCTGCTTTCTTTTCTCAGGTCTCAGGTCTAAGGTCTCAGGTCTGCATAGTGCCCATACAAATAATTACATAATCAACACAGACCCAAAATCATCGACTTTTTGAAAAGCTCCAACATCAACAATTGGTACAAACGGCCCGCAAAAAGTACACATAAACAGTGAGAGACAATGTCTTCAGATATCCTTGATGTGCTTAACATTTCACAGAGGGAACCTGCAAAGAAGAAGCAGAAGACAGAGACTCCGCAACCACAACAGAAGAACAAGAACTTGTCGGGTATCAACAGAGAACTATATCAACTACTAGGCCAAAACACGCCCCCTGTCCCAGTTAGAAATCAACAGAAGTTTAAAGACAGACTGAATGCGCTAGCCAAACCATCATCTTGGACTTGGATTGATTTTAAGAACGCTGCTAGACAAGATGGCTTAAGATTACATCATTGGGCTAAAGGTTCTAAAGAGTCACTCAAGTCTGCTGATTTACCTTATAAATTTGCAAGATACGACACTCATTTGGATATACCCAAGTTTACAGAAGAGGACTACAATCTGTTCCTGGCCGATGACGATAAGGGTGTTGAAGTTACGGATGTGAAGAAGGCAGAAGAACCTAAAATTGAGACACAAGTGAGCGATACAAATAAGGAAAATACAGAGAATAAAGAGACTGAAGAGGAAGGGGAAAAAGTCATTGATGTTGAGGATACAGAGGAAGAAGAGAGGGTGCAAAATCCACAGCCTTGGGATTATGAAGAAACGCGTTATCTGTTTGATCTGAGTACAGCCTTCGATTTAAAATGGGTCGTTATTCACGATAGATATAACTTCCAAGGCAGAACACGCTCAGTTGAGGAATTACAAGAAAGATTTTATTCCATATGTCAGAGAATACTCATCCATGAAAATGAAGAAGAAGAAGAGAATGCTCAGAATTCGAATTTAATCAGCAATCTGAACTTCAATAAGAAAAAGGAAATTGAAAGAAAAGCTTACCTAAACAGATTATTGGAGCGATCACCTGCTGAAATAGCCGAAGAAGAATCTTTGCTGATCGAGGCCAAGAAGTTTGAAGTTGCCGCAAAGAAAACAATCAGTGAGCGGGCCTCCTTACTACAGTTACTTGATTCTCCACAAGCCACAGGGCCAATTAGTCAATACTTGACGTCTCAAGGCCTAACACAACTATATAACTCATTGATGACTGAAAAGAGAAAGAGAAGAATTGAATCACCTGCCCCAGAGAACCCACTAACAGCTCTGAACGAAAAGATTAAACAGCAGCAATTACAAAAGCAGAAACAATTACAGCTTGAGAAACTGGAACAGCAGAAGAAGAGAAAAGAGAACCCAATATATTCATTGTTGTCCAAGAATTTAAGTCGAAAGGAAGAGGAAGCTTTTGGCTTGAAAGTTCACACTGAAAAATTATCTCCTGGTGTGTTCTTAAGATCTACAAAAGTTACACAATTCAAGCCTGGTGTTCAAGCAAAGGTCACTGGCGTTTTAAACGAGCTGGGATTGGGTAAAAAACCTGTCCTAGCCACCGAGAAGGTCGTTGCCAAACAAGAAGAATTATTAAAGACCATTAACACCATGCTAGAGCTGAAGAGACAAGTTGATAAGCTTGATGCTGAAGCGAGAATCACAAGATGAATGTTGTATACCTTGAGAATTTGTAATGAATAATGTCTATTTCTAATATCTATACTATGCGAATGTGAATTTAATAAAATGCGTCGTTATCGTCGTAATTAAAGGTATCAATTAATGAAACGTAGCCATTGAAATTTTCCTCGAGCGACTCCTTCAGCTCTGCCAATGATGGTGTCTTTGAAGTGGTCAAGTTTCCCTCGATGACCATATCTTTGATGAATTCAGGTGGCACTATCAAGTAGCGTGGTTCATATTCAACTGAATAAGGTTCATAAAGTACTTCTCTTGAGGTGAAGCATAGCGTGATCTGGTTGAAGACAGATAAATCATTAGTACCACTTAGCAAATAAAAGAGTGATTTCAGAATTTTGTAAATGTTATTCATAGTGGAATATTCATGGGCTTCATACCTGGTTGGTCTATCTCTCAGTGAGTGAGGGAATAGCGACACTGTCTTCAGTATGCAAAAGATATCAATCCTCGTTAATCTTTTCTCAACTTCTAAGATGTATGATAATGACCTGGTTAACTCAGACAAGATGATCCAACAAGATGGGAAAAACTTCAAAGCTTCAATGTGAATGGAAGTAGAACAACAGATTGAGTATAACTTGGAATCTTTGACGTTTCCTGATGTGCCAAATTTCTTTGATGTGTGATTCAGTAATAGGGGAATGTATGTTTTGGTGAAATCTTGACCATTTTTAAGACATTGAATCAATTTAGCTTCAATGAACCTTAAACTCTCTTGGATATTGCCATTAAAGTTGACCAAGTAATTTGTCTCTGCATTAGATATCTTTCTAGTAATGTTAAATCTCTGACACAAGGTTTCAAAAGCTTTAGAACTATTGACATATTCAAATCCATAAATGTTAATGAAATCAATTGCCTTATTAACATATCTGCCATATGCAATATCGGACTCTCTGATGGCTAGATCGTGTTCAGCCTTCAAAAAATTTACCATCAATGATAAATACCTTGATTTGGCACCCAAAGAGTCACTTTTCAGCAATGATGATATCAATTCCAATGTCAATTGAAGTTTCTGAGTCTGAACTATAGCGCTCTTCACACTTAATAGTTTTGGATCAATTCTCTCGATTTCTCTGATATAAGAGTTCAAACTGGAACTATATTTCCGCTTGACGATGTTTTTGATCAGTGAATTTACAAATTTATTTTTCTCTAGTTGATAAATTCTTGGACCTGAATGTCTCAAAATGTAAGTGAAAACGAAACATTCATCTTCGAAGTTGTTGAAACTCATCAGCCTGCTCCAGTTTTCCATGTTTTTTCTGACCAGTTCGCCGGAGATGAAACACCATAATTCTGAGAACAATGTTGAATTAAGATCACCAAACTTATCCCTGATAAACGTCAAGCTTGAATTATCTGTGCTATCTCTCATGAATGACTTAATAACTTCAGTACATGACTTGATGATAACCTTACTTGTTTTATAATTGGCAATGATTGAGAGGAATTCCTTTTGGGTCTTACGTAGTAGCGAATTAAGTTGGACAGCCGATAGGAAGTCCGTCCATATCTCTAATTCTTTTCTTTTCAAGAGCACAAGGATCAAATCTTGCAGTACAGGCAACGCCGTAACAAAATGGTTACTGTTATTGATTCTCATTGTCACTTGGACTGCTTTAAAAGCTCTTTGAAGCATTATCTTGGAGTCTAATTCACAACTTGAGATCAAATGAGAAATTCTTGAATCTAAGTTCCTTTTGAAAGAGAAAGCTGAGCACAACAAGATATTCATTCTGTTGCAGAAAGTTTCAATGCTTAAATTCACAGGCTTGGAGACAGGAACAACCCTTTCAAAGAATCTCGCAGATAGTTTCTCATGGTATTTAGCATAATCAACCAATAAATTAAGGTAAATATTGGTGATGGAATCACTATTAATTCCATCGTTGTAAATCACCGGGTTGCTACCCTCACCAGGGAAGTTTTGAAACTTGTTCCGTTTCAAGCACTCAAACATTAAGGATAAGGTCTCTTCATCAATTTTCCAGCCAAATCGTTTGACAAAAGTGTTGATGGAATTGAAATCAAGCTTCAGATCTGAAATCTTTCCTTGGTCAAGATGAGCCTTCAAGATTTTTCTCACTTTCAGCCATGGTTCTTTTTCAGGCTGGAACCTGCCGCACAGCTCCCTCAAGAATCCCATATCGCTCATGTCAGACATTTCAAGAGCAGTCCACGTGATATCTATATCTGTGATAAACAACATATTGACTGATTCTGAAAATAGTGACTGCTTATTTAACCTTTCTCGCAAGGCAGCGCCATCAAGATAAGACAAAAACTGGAAATAGAGTTTCACAACATCTTCAGCCTTTGATCTGAAATCAAACAAATTTAAGAAATTTTCTTTGAAACTCTTTTGACAACAATAGAATAGAATATACGAAAAGCTTAAGTAGTAAAACTCAACATCTCTAATTTGACCTATTCTCCTGATTCTATTTTCGAGCTGAAATCTGAAATTATCAACGATATTTACCAAAGATTTTGCTTCATTTGGCTCAAGTTCAGTACAGAATTCAACAATTTTTGTCAAAGAATCCATCAGCTTATCAGCGAAGATGTTTCTGAGGATAGCAGGTTCTAACAATGAGGTAAAGATCTCTTTCAAAACTTCTGATACACTTGGAAGCAACTTTGATAACGTGAAGCTCTTTAGACCTACCTGAACTTTGTAGTCCCTCAAATTCGGTACACTTTGATTCTCAAACAATTTTTTGTAGGCAGTCGAAGCAGCAAAGTTACCTTGGAAAGATAACGGAGCATTGTCTTCAAATAATGGGAGTGGAGCTGATGGAGGTTCTTCAGGAACACCATAGCTGACTCCTTGGGTTCTTCTGGGGTTACGAATTATTGCAAACTTATCACTTAATCCTTCATAGATCACAGTAGATACCTGGGCAGAACGTGGTAATATAGCATTCGGAGTTGGAGCAATGAAGAAGTACTTGCTCTTTTGACGTTTCTTCTTTGCTGGCTTCTTCGTTGAGTCCTTTAGAGGATTAGCAATGCTAGTATCTTCCTCACCAATGCTAGCATATTTCGCAGTGGTCTGCCTTTCCATTTCTAGTCTGTAATGATCAATAATGCCCTGCTCTTTTGTCTCTTTGTATGATCTAGGACTTCTCGTTCTCTGAATTGATGACCCTGTTGCTCTTGGCTTTTTCACTGAACCACTGGGCTTTCTCTTAAATCTTTTGGCCTTCTTTCCAAGTTGACTTGTACTCATCTTAACAACACTGTTGCCTTTTGGCGTCTTTGAAGCTTTTGGCCTAGGAGCCAACATTTGTTGGAAGTCACTACCATAGTCTTCTGTAACACCACCATAGTACTTATCAAGCGCAGTACTCTCACTTGTTTCGTAAAACGTCCCCTTTCCGCCCTCACAAGGTTCAAACATAAAGAGATCATCATCTTGCTTATGAATGACTTCTTCATCAGAAGACTCATCAGAAGACTCATCAGGGATCTCAGATAAAACCGGCCCTTGTTGAAGATAAGGCGATATATCTCCCGTAACATTATTTTGGGAGTCATCGCCAGTGGTAAACAGATTCTCGTCACTAGGAAGCGCACCTGGTCTAAAAAAGAATTTCTTTTTTCTTTTAGCGACACCAACCCCATCCCGTTGCATCCTGTTGCTCCTCTGTACCTGTGTAAACTTCTTGATATTCGTAGTATTCTGAAGCTGAAAGAAAGACTTGGGCAGCTTTGAGACTCTTGCCACTTCATCTAAACTTTTGTATTTTCTGCCTCTGAAAGTGAAGAGGTGTTGATTTTCCTGAGTGTCTTGATCGGAGAACCCACCATCTGAGTGCTCTGAACTGGAATGTTCTGAAGGAGTGTCTTCTTCATTATCTGTGTAGAGTTCATCATCCGTGTTCTGTAAGTCTTGAATCTGTGATAAGTTTATGTCTGAATGCTGCGAATAATCTTCGGACGCAGCTTCCTTCGTTTTGTTTTTTCTTTTTGACTTTGACGTTGAGCTAGGACTACGCGAGTCTCTAGTCAAATACTTCTTCAGTTTTCCGTTATGGTACTTTTCAATCAATTCAGGGTTTTGCTTCACCAATTCAGTTGCCTGCTCTAGAGAAATCCTAAGGATGAAGGCCACTGAATCAATTGTGTAAATATGCTGTTGATAAAATGAAGCACCGCTTCTCCTACTAGCCCTAAGGTTTCTGAAGGATTGCTCAGGAGCAAATGATGCCTGCTGGTGCCCTTGTTGTTGCTGTAGGTCATTGGTAGACTGATTATGATTGGGTGATGATTCTGAGACAAATGGTCCCTCATGAGTAGGCTCTTGTAACTGTGGAGAGGAACTTTGAATTGGAGGACCAGAACTCGGTTGGGATTCAGGAATCTGTGAGGCTTCTGCCTCTTGGAGGGCTTCCTCTTGGACTGGTGAAACTAAACGTGCTTCAGGCTGACCTTGAGATTGGCCGTCTAGTTGAATATCCCTGGCGGTTTGTTCACCAATAAGATGTGGTTGTGATGATGAAAAGAATGAACGAGAATCATTTTCTGGTGCATCTCTAGTTATTTGATCTTGGACTTGATCATTATCGCTAAGATTCCTTATAGCATTATTTATCATCTGTCTTAAATGACTATCAATGGCGTTAGTTTCACGTACCAAAAGGCCATGGCGTCTCCTCAGCCTTATTACTTTCGTCAGTAGTTCCTGGGAGACATCCTGCAAGTCAAAGATACTAGAATCGTCTTCAGAGTCAGGAACAGATGGCGATGACATGTCTTAGCACTGGACTCTACCCAAAGCACGCAAAACTTGTGAGTAGAAGCGAAAGCCATAAAAATCCAGGGAATCTGTCAAAGATTGTGTAGAAAGGTCAATAGGACTCCAAAAACTGATTTGATAGCGAAGAAAATTTCTATTTTGTGACGCGTCGTGCTTTGTTTGTTTATTCTCTTGTAAACAAATCAGATCAATGGCAAAAAAAAAGTTGCACGCAGAAAACACTGGAAAACTGCTTGAACATCATCAACAATAGCAAAACACACCTGATTTGCGTTTTGAAAGAATAAAAACCCAGATATTTGGATTTCCTTTAACCGACAAGCAACATGTCAGCCAATTCTCCCTCAAAAAGACATTCGGTAAGTCCGTCTTTCAAGTCACTACATCATCAATCGAGCCCTTACTAACGAAGCTATGGATGAGTACCATCGAGTCTAGTGTCACGAGGCTTCTGGTAGCTACTAAACACTTACTGGAGAGTCTAACCCAATGGGCAAAGCACTCGGCTACGGAAGGTGATATCTCTGACTCTTATGTCCAATTGGGTAACGAGTTCAAGGTCGCCTGTAGGGCTTTCTCAAGTGCTGGGGTTGATGTCAGTGACTTGGGCGATGTTCCACACGCTTTAAGAGTTGTTCTAGAAGAAGCACTATGTGACCCTCCTTCACAAGAGAGTTTAGACAAGTTCCTTCCAAGTATCAGAGAAATCATTGTAAACTTACTGCAGAATTTGAAATCCAAACAGGCCCTTGCCAGAACATTAAAGGAAAACAAATCAAGAGATAATCTCAAAAACAAGAGTCAAGAAAGTTTGAGGAGATCAAGCTCAACTGTGGATCATCAAAATGTCTCACCAGATAACTCGTCAAACGAACGTGGATCAATATCCTCCCATAAAACTACCGTTCAACACTCAGCTACTCCATCTACTGTTGGGGCTGTTGCTACTTCCACTCCACAGAAGGGACAGCAGGTGGTACACAAATCAACTGACACCCAATCAAAATCCAAAAACGATGCTCTCACACAATTACAAAAGGGTGATTCTTTACAGCGTCGTGCTTCAAGAAGATTCTCGGCATACCAATACGCCAAGTTAGCAAGCTATTCACCAGGAAGGGACCCTGAACTACCCGACCACTCTATCATTGAGAGGAGCAAAAGCCTTCGTAAGAGTCCGGTGCAGAATAGAAGCTTCAGTTCTCAACAGAATGGTGACAACCAAGCACGGAGTGAAATTATCAACATTTTTTTGAAGATTGGGGATCGTGTCAAAAAATGCACAATAACAACTCCAATTACCTTTACGTCCCTTCGTCTACTATTTGTCGAAAAGTTTGCTTACTCTCCTGGCTCAGATGCCTTCCCTGATATCTATATCCAAGATCCTGGCAGTAATGTTGCCTATGAATTAGAAGAGCATCTATTTTCTGACGTACAGGAACACTCGGTCATTTCACTAAACATCAATAAAGATTATATGACTCTAGAGCAACTGAATAAAAAAATTAACGAGCTAAAGGAGTCGATTGATAAAAAAGACGATTATCTTCAAAATACAAAAGATTATATTGATGAAACCAACAGTGGTCTATTAGAGAAGTTACAAACGATTTTAGAAACCGCATCTTTATCGGCGGCTGCGGCATCCTCTGATAAGAAAGCAACAACCCCAGTCAAGGAAGTGAAGAGACCACAGAATATCGCCAAATCTGGTCTATTCAGTGAAATGTCTGATTTATTGGATATTCGTCACGAACTATCAGTCATCAAACAAATTAACAACACCAATAAGGTTCAATTCAAAGAATCCATCGAATTGGCTTTACAGAAAGTGAGGGAATTCAAGTCATTATCATTGGATGCAAGTAAATCTTCAAACCGTACCTACATGGAAGAATCCCATTCAAAATTATCGAAAGAATCAGATGCACTCCTTACCAAATTTGATGATCTTCAAGATTTGGTTGAAGCTTTAAGAAAAGATGTTGCTCAAAGAGGTGCTCGTCCTTCTGAAAAGCAACTGGACTTTGTAACCAAACAAGTTGCTGAAGCTAAAGCTGATCTAGATCATATGGTTAAATTTATTGAAACAGAGAAGCCAAATTGGAAGAAAATATGGGAAAGCGAATTGGATACTGTTTGTCAAGAACAGCAGTTCTTAACATTACAAGAAGACCTAGCATTCGATCTGAAAGAAGATCTTGAAAAGGTTACAGAAACATTTGATTTAGTGAAGAATGTCTGTGAGGAGCAAAGTAAGAACCCAAAGACAAGACATACCAACTTACCACTAGCTGAACCGGGAAGTTTACCTAATTTAAGAGATGCTTTATTGTCAGAAGTTGTGGCATTGAAGCCAAACCATGAGGATCGTCTGGAAGCAATTGAAAAAGCTGAAAAGTTGAGAGAGAAGGAAAGACAATTGGCCATGTCCAATGAATTTGAGGAAGAATTAGGTGGTTTTGTTAGCGAACATAAATTGAAGAAGAGTGGTGGTATTGAGGAGATTGAAAGACAGCGTCGCTTGAAAGATGAACAAAACTTAAGAAGTGCCATTCCCCCGCTATTTTAACGATACATAAATGTTCAAGGAGCAATAATTGGTGGCCTTTATAGATCTTATTGTTTGTAATCAGTAGGAGGTTATGAAAACAAGGCTAATGCTAAGATTTCTGTCCTTTGATATGTTGAACGAAAGTAAATCATAGGACAAAGATCGTAATCTTAAGTAACTTAAACGATTTCAAAATAGACAAAGGACAATAGACGTTGATGTTATGCACTCTAATTCAAATTTTATTAAATGCTAAATTTATTACGTAAGACACGTCTTGTCCTGGACACGACTTCAACATCTAACACCTAACTTCCTGTTATGTTAGACAAGTTTACAACAAATAAAATTTTGTGACAAAAATTGGTTAATTAAATTCAGTTAGCAACATCTTCACAAAGACAATTGACACTTCTCAGCACTCAGACAATGGAGTCGTATGAAGCTTATTCATTGAGTCATCTATCTCCGTTGGTTGTTGTGCAAGGCGTGGGACAATTGAAGGAATTCCCGAGTGAAGTGTTGAAGGAAAGTCTAACTACAAAGATATTTCAGAACGGTGAAGAGACTTTATTCAGAAAGCAAGGCACAGTGCCAGATAATTATGAAATAGAAGATATTTTCAAAGTTTGGAGGAAATATCACGTTGATGGTTCAGTTCTTTGGGATTCCAGTTCGACTTCCTCACATTTTCCAACTCATCCACATCGCTATAAATTTCAATTCGTTGATCAGCATTATAAACTGCCAAAACTACGCAACTCTGATGAACCCTCTCTGTCTGATGAGGTTTTCCCAATTGAATGGATCCAAAAGTTCAAGAGTTTCGTCCCTTGCCTTTATGTCTCTTTTTATGACCTGGATTCATCATCGACAGATCCATTATCATTGGAGAAGAGCGATCAAGAGCTTATTTCGGAGATCAACACAATCAAAGAACAATTGGTAAAGAGAAATATAAAATTCCTGTGTATAGTCGTCTCAAGAAGGAGTGAAGTTGATAAAGAATTGGATGATAGGATAACTTTAATAAGGAAACAAACTGGGTTGAATAATAGAAATGGATTATTACAACTGACATCAACTGATTCAAAGCAACTTGCTCAATTTGCTTTAGAAGTCCTTCAGATCATTAAGCCTGCGTCCATAGAGTTCTATTCGCTACTTGAGAAGAAGATGAGAAAAGATCGTGTGAGATCATTGTCATCTCTGGGGGAAACAGAGAGTGTTAAACCACTGATTGAGGTTAAATTTGGATTGAAGTTGGGGCTTATCAATGAACTGAAGCAACAGTATGATAACAGTATCAAGAGCTTTGAGACTGCGTACGAGAATTTGATATTAATATTTAACAGTCAAACGACCGTGAAGGACCCAAACTGGTCACATTTTAGACTCTTACTAGATATTTCCATCTTCCATATTGTCAAGTTATACTTTTACCTAGAACAACCAAATGTCGCATACAAGAAGTTTGACGTTCATTTACAAAGTGTGTTATTCTTTACAAGGGTACAAGGCATCGATGCTAAATCGTATGACGTTTGCAACTGGTTATCGCAGCAATACAAGTGGTTAGCCCAATTATCTGACTTGGCCCCAGTAAGCCTGGTTCCATCGGATTATTCATTCAAGAGAGATGCAGATCGTTTAACAACAAAAGTGTTGCCACATTCTGGGTTCCTATACCTTCAATCAATAGATCTGCTGAAAAGACGCGAGACTTACGCAAATGAGCAAAAAGATCCTTATTCACATACCACAAGGTCTGGTGATGAATACGATCAGACACTGATAAACCTATTGACATTTGCTAAACTTGCATTCCAAAAGAAGGATAACGTGTTTGTAAGAAGCACTTCATATGTCAATTTCCAAATTGCTGAAGAGTATTATAAGAAACAGAATTACGAGAAAGCATTTAGATTTTACGAACAGAGCTTAGATTCGCTGAAGGAAGATGATTGGGGGCATTTGTTAAGCTATTTACACTTGAGGCTCTTCACATGTTCCAAAGAGTTGAAGAAGTATTATGGATCCGTGCTCAATCTATTCGAGCTAGCTCTTATCCCAGAACGTGAATTAAACAAGGAGATAAAAGATAATATCAGGAACCTGACAAATCCAGAGAGTGATTACAAGGCATTCCTGGATTCGCAGGGTGAGAAATTGGTGATAAATACAACTGCTGATTCATCTTTAGACTTCTTTGAGGGGGAGGTTTTATTTCGTGACCAGCAAGTTTCTTTGACAAAAGACACCTCATTTCAGTTGAAATTGAGTTCAAAATTAAACAGTGTATTAGATGTGACTATTCTTGAAAAAGTGTTTATTTCATTCAAAGGCTCATTCTCGCCCGTTCTGTTAAGACACACAGAAGTTGAAACAACGAGTGATGTGTTACTTATAACGTTGAAGTACCAGGAGGACAGTGATTCATTTATTGGTGAGGTCGACCTGTCATTTTCCCCATTTCAAGTGAAGATATTTCAACTGACATTGCCAACTAAGAAGATAGGTTCAAATACTATTTCCGCCATCAGTGCGACATTGACTTATCATGATTACTTCAATGTCAAGCTGGACATTCCTATTCTATCCACACCATTGAAAAACCGTTATATTTGGTTAGATGGTTCGAAAAGGAAGATTGTGGTGTCTAACGACCCTTCCACGGTTGATGTTGTTCCAAGGGTTCCGGATACCAAAGTTGAGTTTGTGAATCAACCAAGGAGTGCAATTATTGGTGAAAGATTGGCTCTTGATCTCAAGATTAATAATGAGGATAAGGATGTTGTTGATTTGGAGTTGGAGGCCGACGCTGATGGGACTGAGTATCACTTTGATAATAATTTGAAAAAACTGGAGTTAAGAAACCTCGAGAAGAACAAAGACTTGATGTATAAATTATTCATTGAGATTCCAAACAAGGTAAAGTCATTAGATGTGAAACTTAAATTAACATTTTTTGTTGATAATGACACGGAGGTTCCAATCTATAAGGTTTTGAAATTTAACTTATTAATTGTGGATCCATTCAAAGTTCATATTCACATTCATCCAAGAATAAGAGAAGGTGACCTTCCATCCTTATTCACACCAAGCGAGGATGAAGAGGCAGTTCCAAAACCACCAAGATACTGGTTATCTAAAGTATCCACACAAATGATACCGGACTCAGGAATCCAAATAATCGAAGACCAGTTGGACATTGTTTGTGATAATGTACAGATAAGCTCGATTGAAAATAAGGAGGATTTCAACGTTGAAGAACATGATGACAAAAGAATTGCTAATCATTACGTTGAGACGAGGATCTTGGATGGCCATAGTTACAGAAATGTTGCCTTGGATATTACATCTAAGATCAAATGGAAGAGAAAGGGTTCCAGTATTGTCAGCAGCTATGTGAATGAACCATGGAAGATATCACTGCCTTTGTTAGACCCAAGAGTGTTACTTGATGTTGAAGTCAAGTCACCGAATGTGTTCAAGTTGAAGTACCTGATTGAGAACCCAACATCCAGGGTCTTTTCATTCTCAACTTCACTTATCGACAACAATTTCTTTGAAACCGTAGGTGAGAAAACACAGAATTTGTCTGTGTTACCACTGACAAGACAACCTGTCGAATATACTGCTACCTTACTCGATGATTCTGAGAACAAATGGTGCCTGTTGCCTACACTGAAGGTGTATGACGTCAATTATCGGGTTAGTTTGCCTACATTGTCCATTACAGAGCTTATCCAAAACCACAAATCAGAGACTTTTCTGAGAGTAAACCAATAAAAAACAGGCACTTTATTAGTAAACCACCAAGTAGTGAGATCTCTTTTGGGTATTCGCCTCGGTTGTGACACATTTTCTTTTCCCCACATAAAATATGTCCCAGATAAAAGGGCGTGAAATTCAACCAAAGAGAGACCTTGTCCAGCAACTCTACAAAGAGTCCAATAAAAATATGTCCTATCAATACATTCTGACATCAATTCCTAGAGCAGGTGTCTTTCAGGTGACTTTGAACAGACCTAAAGCTTTAAACGCACTGAAAAATGAGCTCATCACGGAAGTTATCGATGCCATTGCCGAGGCCGATGCTAAAGTCAACGAATTTGGAGCAGTTGTCTTGACTGGGAACAATAAGGCTTTTGCTGGTGAGTGTAATGTTGATTAATATCTTTTTTCCTTTCATTGTGTGGATTACTGACATCTCTTTTAGCGGGTGCTGATATCAAGCAAATGGAGAATGTCTCACATGAACAGGCTTTAAAGACCAACATGTTATCTAACTGGGAGCAAATTTCCAACTTTCAGATCCCAATAATCGCAGCCGTTGAAGGTTATGCTGTAAGTAAACATTGAGAGTGCGCATGGCAGGTAACTAACAGTAATAAGCTCGGGGGTGGATGCGAGTTAGCAATGACAGCAGACATAATCTACGCTTCAAAGAAAGCTTTATTTGGTCAACCCGAGGTGAAGTTAGGTGTGACGCCAGGATGCGGTGGTACCCAACGTTTGATACGTGCTATTGGCAAGTCCAGAGCCATGGAATATGTTTTAACTGGTGACACCTTTACTGGGGTGCAAGCAGAACAATGGGGCTTGGTTTCCAAAACATTTGAGCCTGGTGAAGTACTCGAGAATGCCCTTGATTTAGCTGAAAAACTAGCTCAGGGACCCCCATTGGCTATCAGAAGCAATAAAAAGGCTCTCAACATCGCCTATGAGGCCAATTTAAGTGCAGGATTGAGATTTGAAAGAAGTATTTTCCAGGGTCTATTTGGAACAGATGAACAAAGAGAAGGTATGACAGCCTTTGTCGAAAAGAGACCAGCTGACTGGAAAAAGGGTTCGAAATTATGAACCGTTTGAGGTGGTGCATTTATGCTAAATAATGATATATCGTTCTATCGTTCTCATCCCTTTGTAAGTATTCCCTTTCTAATAGGGCATCAATTCTTCTTTTGATTAACTGAGGAGATGGTTTGAATCTGTTTATCTGCTTCACAGTTTCCACAATCAATTCGTTATGTCTCAATGTCTTTCTACTCTTCATTATTCTAACGATGGCAGCATCAAGTTCGAATTTACGTTCTTCGTCATTCTTTTCAATGGTCTTGGATCTTTCAGCATCTGTTTCGACTTTATTAGCAACTGTCAATACCTTGATTTTGGTCATTGGTGAGCTAAAATCAGAATTGAATTCAAATATATCACCTGGCTTGACGTCTTTTGACATTGGTTTCTTGGTTAATATTCTCGTTCTAGGGGCAACAGCAATAGACTGCAATGACCTTATTAAATCGGGTTTTGGGATCTTCGTTAGTGTCTCGATCTGTTCAAAAGTTAAGGAGTCGTTTTCTTCAAACAACAGGACAATGATGCCACAATACAATGACATGTTTAATTCATGCACCTTCTTGGTAAATTTAATTCTAATGTCAATGGAGCCAAAATTATATGACCATGCCAAGTTCCTACCATTATGAACGCCCAAATAGAAGTCATTGAATGAGCTCTGCAATAGCTCTAACTGACGTGGAAGTAATACTTCTTGATTTTGTTGAGGTTGAATTGGCCAGAAAGTCTTGGTCAATACATTGATTTCAAAATTCTTATGGCTGAATTTCGATGATAGATCCTTGGAAAGATTTATATCCCTGAACATACCTTCCAGTTTTGATGTAAAAGTAGATCCAATCTCGCTTTTGATCTTTGAAATTAAAGCTTTTTCAATATCATTGGAATTCTTCAATAATCTTTTTGCCAAATGGTTTTTATAATATTTTTCAAACAAATCTTTATCCTTAATGAATCTGAAGATGGTAATTGCCTTGTTCAACAACTCTTCAACCTCTTCCTCGGATTTATCACTCGATCTCTTGATACTATCATCTATGAACAATGAAAGGTATTCTGAAATTTTGATATTCTTGTTCAAAAAGTCGACAAATGCAGTTTCTATTGTCTTTTGGAGACCAGCATCATTATTGAGACTTTTCTGCACTAGATCATATTTATCTTTCAACTTGATGATCTTTTCGATCCACGATATGGCCTGTGATGCCACTTTCTTTGAGCCTTGGGATTTTGATTTCTTGCCCTTTTCGGTGGTCGAAGGTAAAGAAGCAGAAGCAACAGCGGCCTGTTGAGACTCTTGCTCTTGTAATTTTTCTAAATTTTCACCTTCATCCAATATGATTTCTCTCAATTGTGTTTTAAACCCATCGAAGTAATCAACACGGCTCAATAGCTTGTAAAGCAGGCTTAACTCATCAAATTTATTATATGTAATCCAATTTCTTAAACCATCTTGACTGAAAGCTAGCACTTTGTCAATCTTGGACGTTATCAAGACCTCATCGACTATTGACACTAATTTTGGATATGTCACTTGTGGCAAGTAAAGTACACATCTATTTTGTTCATTGGTTATCAATTCATTAACTTTTTTGATATAATAGGTCCCATTTTGCGATTCAAAGATATCATTAGAAATCTTTTCATAATATTCATGAGTTTTCTTGATATAGAAAGGCTCAAAATATTGAAGGTAGTAGTTCTCACCAAGTTCTAAATTTGCTTCATCTTCAATCAGTTGTTCAAACATGTTGATGATTGACTTCACAAGGAAAATGTCAATAATTAGCCCATTTCTATTAGAAGTGATCTCTTCGAGTATTAAGGAGTTCAATATGTTTCCAATTCGATTATTATTTTGCTTGACGACAACATCACGAAAAAGATTAATACCAGCATCATATATCAATGGTAAACGGTTCTCCTTGGAGTAAACCCTATCAAGGTACATCAAAACATCACTGATCATTCTCATTGAAAGTAAATGATCCTGCCAATTACCGGATATCTGTTTTAATAGTTCCAATTTCCCAGCATGATCATCGATCTTCTTCTCGTTCAAGTCAACTCTGATATCATCAAGGTGTTCTGCAACAAGTTTCTTAACAGACTCATAGAGCTGCTTACCATATTTTCTTAGTACCAAATTGTAAGATTTTCTGTACAATTCCTCAAACGACAATCTTGATGCGTTCTTTTGATGAATTTCCTTGATAGCATTGGAAAGCACCTGCCATGATTGGTCGAAATCAACTTCTCCAGCTAAATTCTGTAATCAAAGCTTGTTAGAATTTGCAATTCAATTTCCATTTAAAGAGACAAACATACCTTTTTAGGGGCCCTAATCTTACTTCTGCGGCCGTTGGGAAGCATGTTTACCTAATTAACACTGAAAGAAATGGATTGTTCCACAGATTGTAGGTATCTTACTTTATTCACTTCTGGCCACTGTTCAGAAAATCAACACCATCGGTGTTTGGATGGATAAAACGTTTTCGCGTATTGATAAGTTTGGTGTCCTTATTATCCCCAGGTTGTCTTAAAATTCGATTAACTTCTTATAAATATTGCGAAATCAAGGAGCGGTTTAAAAGAAAGAAAAAAAAAGAGTGTCAAATCTGTGTCTTGACTAAGTAAAGCTTGAAAGGCTTTTAAGTTTGTGTCCAACTTGTCTGGCTGTATCTCGAGCTCTCCTGCATGCTCAACCTGTAAGTGCTTTCTGTCTCTTCGGACATGACTCGGGTAATAGATCAACTTGAGAAACTAACAGAATGTCCAACTTCTGATGTATGTTATATGTTATCGAAAAATGTCTTGTCAATAAAAGATCTTTAGTAAGGATCGAGACATAGCCGCTAAGAAAAATTTCATTTGTCTGACGGACAACGATGAGAATAACATCATCAGGGCTTAGGGTGCACCCAGGACATGAATGTTTGTAACTGTGACTACGATAATTCTCATTAAAGATCATTCAATTGGATCAAGCAGAATTCTCTTTTTCTTCCACTTTCCTCTTCTTGAGACCTCTCCCAACGGCAACCACACCTTCTTCAATAGGAAAGACTCTTAGTGCATTAAATAAGTAACCACCACCACCGCGACTGGTCATTAATGGGTGCAGTCTACCTGGGATGGTTTGGTATTGACGGCATTTTGATTCATGGATAGTTGGCGCGAGTATTCTTAGGTCGTTCATGGATTGTAATTGAGCTTCAACTAGCACCTCTTTAAACTGTGAATATACGGTTATTGGTCTTGAGCCTCCAACTTTATGGATTAGTTTATCCAGGAGTGATGGAATATAAAGTGTACTAGCAATCACCAAGGCGTCAAAATTACCTCTTTCAGCATCTTCAATGGCAGAATTGATCTCTACTGCATTTGCCTTGCGACGATAGTAATGCGACCTTTTGTTTGTCTTCATCTCTTTCAATTCCGGTTCTGGAATATCTTTCCATTCAATTCTTTCTGTATCTGGTTCAAAAAATTGTAATAGGTTGATGGTCTTGATTATTTTCTTCTGTAACCCCATTGGGAAATCAGTGTGTACCAGGGCACTCAAATTAGCATGTTCATTTTCATGAAGGACTAATATTTCACCTTCACCACCCATTCTTTCAATCATAGCAGCAACAACAATGCCACCAGTTTCGTCAATGACTAAATAGCGACCCCCTCTTTGGATATTACTCAAACTCATTAGCATACCTAGTGATTCTTCACTCATATCGAGGACTTTGTTGACATCTTTTTCAATAAAGTACTGCAGCAGTTGAGATGACCCAATATAATCAACTGTGAATCTTCTAAGAAATTTCTGCTGTTTTCTTCTTAGATATTTTTCCTGGGAATGTTTAGTCTTCTTATCAAAGTGGGCATGCGACTTGATTAGTTTATCAATGATGGCCTCGCCAACGTTAGAACCTTTGGCTGTTTTCTTTAAAGTTTCAATCTCTTCCATTGATAAACTCTGAGCAGCATCACCAATATCTAGCAGGTCTCTATTTGTCTCTGATGATTCCACATCTAATTTCTTCAAGTAATCAATCTTTTCACTCAACGTTTCTGGTATTGGTGTGTCTTCTCTCTCTGTTTCTCCATCCAAGCCACCTTCTTCATTGTTACCATACGTCATTGATCTGATTGGACGGACTTTATGATCATCAAGAATTTCAAAACTCTGACCAAATGGGAAACCAATGATCCCGTCGATGTCAAAAGTACCAAACTTTCCGAGATTGACAACACCATCTTTCCTAATCTCAATGATTTTCAAACCCTCTGACGGAAGACGGACCAGCCCATGGAGACCGTACTGAATCCTCGAGGACTTCTCATAAACACCCATTATGACACTGTTTTCCCTTTATAAGATCACCCTATGTCTCAATACTTTAAGTCTTACAGTGTGAATAATTTTTTTTCTTAACTACGCTGAACCGGGTAAACTCATCGCTTACATAATAAAAAAAAATTAATTTTTATTTATACCTGAAAAATTTAACATAATCTCCACTGTTAAAACGTCAATCAAATACATTGTAAACAAGAAGTAGAAGGCAGACATGGGTAGTAGACGTGCTAAGAATAAACAAAGTGCTCCACCTTCTTATGAAGAGTTCGCCGCTAGAAAGGACAAAAAGAAAGATTCAAAGAGAAAAAGATCAGAATCCATTTCAGAGAAGGAAAAACCATCAAAGTTAGGTAAAAAATCGAAAAAACCAAAGAAACTTGAAGATGAAGCTGAATTGTTGGCTCAGCAGCGTCAAGAGGAGAAAGATCTACCAGAAGTTGATCTTGAAGAACTAAATAACGCTAAGAAGTCTTTATTCGACGATTCTGAGGCTGAAGATGATGAGGTTGATATCAACGATGAGTTTAACATTGCTTCAGAAGAAGATCTAAATGATGAATTTTATGATTCTGAAGAAGAAGCTCGTGAGAAACCAATGTGGAGTGATGACGATGAAGAAGGTTTAGAAGATCTGAATGCTGCTAACATGGAGGCATTATCTGCCAAATTAGATGAAGAAGCTGAATTAGAAGAACAAGAAGCTGAAGAAGAATTATTACAAACCAATATCAACCAACCGAGAGCAAAGATCTTACCATCAGAGGAAGAGTTAGCTATTGAAAACTCAGGGCCAAAAGATTTGACTGTTCTACGTACAAGAATGATCGAACTTGTGAAAGTCTTAGAAGATTTCAAGAACCTAGCTGAAGAAGGTAGATCAAGAACTGAATACACCGATAGATTGATCCAAGATATCTGTGATTATTTTGGTTATACTCCATTCTTGGCTGAAAAATTATTTAACTTGTTTTCTCCATCAGAAGCAATGGAATTTTTTGAAGCAAATGAAATCGCTAGACCAATCACCATTAGAACCAACACTCTAAAAACCAGACGTCGTGATTTAGCTCAAACTTTAGTCAACCGTGGGGTCAATTTACAACCAATTGGTCCATGGACCAAAGTCGGTCTCCAGATCTTTGATTCACAAGTCCCAATTGGTGCTACTCCTGAATACTTGGCTGGTCACTATATTTTACAGGCCGCTTCATCATTCTTACCTTGTATGGCCTTGGCGCCTCAAGAAAACGAACGTATATTGGATATGGCTTCAGCTCCAGGTGGTAAGACCACATACTTGTCTGCTTTGATGAAGAATACTGGTTGTATCTTCGCCAATGATTCGAACAAGGCTAGAACCAAATCATTGATCGCTAATATTCACCGTCTAGGCTGTACAAACACCATCGTTTGTAATTACGATGCCAGAGAATTCCCAAAGGTTATTGGTGGGTTTGATAGAATCCTATTAGATGCTCCTTGCTCAGGTACAGGTGTCATTGCTAAGGATGAGTCGGTTAAAACTTCACGTACCGAGAAGGACTTCATTCAAATCCCACATCTACAGAAACAACTTTTACTATCTGCTATTGATTCAGTGGATGCCAATTCACCAACTGGTGGTTACATTGTCTATTCCACCTGTTCGGTTATGGTTGAAGAAAATGAAGCTGTTGTTGATTATGTTTTACGTAAACGTCCAAACGTTAAATTAGTTGATTCTGGTCTTGAAATTGGTAAAGATGGTTTTACAAGTTTCAGAGGTAAAACATTCCATCCATCCTTAAAATTAACAAAAAGATATTATCCGCATACTTATAACGTCGATGGTTTCTACGTTGCTAAATTAAAGAAAATTGCTCCATCACCACATGATGTTTCTAAGGCTGGTGCTAAGGAAAAAGAGAGCGCTATGAGAGCTGATGATGAAGCTGAAGGTATCATTCATGACGATTTTGCTGATCTAGATAACGAAGAGGACGAAAAATTAATTGAAAAATCAAGACAAATAAGTTTAAAGAAAAAAGGTATAAACCCAACAGCTGTTAAAAAGGCACCAAAACAAGTTAAAAACTAGAATTCACCATAATCATAAGGCATTTCAGGAATAATGTATGTACACTAGCTAGAGAGAAATTATGTTAATGTAGAGTGTAGGTTTTCATGTATTCATATTAACACACTAGCGTTCCCCAAGTTGTGTTCTTTTATGTAATCAGAACCATATTCTTCGTATTCTTGCTTGGTCAAATATGATCTTTCAGCTTCCTCAGTAGAAGACCATTTTGCAATCCCTCTCCAGGCATCTTGCAATGGATCTTCTGCAGTTCTGACTTTCAATGGAGCTTCAAAAGGCAAGAATTGTCTGAATTCGTTATGTACTCTCTCTTCAAAGTTTTGAAACAATGCTTGACCACCGGTGATAAAGATATCTTGTAGCACGTTATAACTATCTCCAGAAAACCCTTTGCCTTGTAAACTGTTTAACAGGATTTGTTCACCAATTTCTGGGATACCTGCTTGATCAACACCTGCAATACTTGGTTGGAATAGTACTTCAGGGACACGAATTCTTTCCACGTTCAGATGCACTTGATGTTGTTCATGAGAGTCTTCAGAATTGAAAGGTCTTGGTCCCCTTAAGTACAGATGAAGAATACTCTTTCTCCAATCATATTGAGCCTCTAACGTGTCTTCTTCTGTAAAACTTGGGTCATATTCCAATAGTTCTTTCTCCAGCTTTACTAACTGTTGTTCCTCTTCTTCTAACACTTCTTCATCGTCGACATTAGCAATATCTCGGTAAATAGCCCAATCATCATCATTGGCACCAAAGTTATCATTAGGGTCATTATCAATTGTGGTACCAGTTCTTTTTCTCTTTGCACCTTTGTTATCTTCAGCAGCTAGAGAGGCAATATTTTTCATTCTCAATTGAGCAGCATGAGATTTTCTATCACTCAATTGTTCTTTTAGTTTTTGACGATCCTTTCTTCTTTGAACAATGACTTTCAATTTCTCACGACGGTCATGGATCCATGATTTCAAATCATTAGCTCTCCATTCAGCATCCTTCTTTGCTTCATCTTCTTGTCTTTTCCTTTCCTCTTCCTTTTCCCTTTTAGCACGTTGTCTAGCATCATGATTAGCTTTCAACAGTTTTTGTTTTCTCTTTTCTTTGATCTGGTCTTCTTCCAATTGATCATCAGGAATATCAACCAATGGGAAAGATGGTGGTTCGTTGGCGATTGTATCATCATCACCAATATCTTGCTTTCTGGCCCTTTTCAAGGCACTATCCAAATTTGCTAAATACTTATTGAAATCAGCTTCATTTTCGAAACCCTCTTCTTTATAAGTTGATTGCTGTACTTTTTTATTTGAAGTTGAAATCTTTTCCTTCAACTTTGAATAATATTCGAATTCTTGTTCCTTTTGAATCAATTTTTCTAATCTCTTTTGTTGAGCTTGCTCTTGTAATCTTCTTCCACTCTCTTTTCTCTTTTCGGCTTGGCGTGCAAGTTCTTCTTCAGTTTTTTGAACCTTTTCAGTTTCCGTGAATGGTGCTTCTAAAGTGATATCAAATTGTTCTAGATTGTCTAGTGTTAAGCATGATTTCAATTCTTCTTCATAGTTCTTCGAGACATAACAATAATCTTTTACCATGTTATCAATCTGATTGGAATTGATCTTTGTAGGGAAATATGGATATTTCAACGAAAGTAAACTGCTCAAATAATTGGAACTTTGATGACCACCCCAATTGATTCTTTTGGTATCCTTCAGTAAGCCTTTCCCATTGACAACTGGGATCAAATGGGTAGCCTCATGACCTGTTCCAATGACAAGACCGTTGGAACCGTTGTTTTGATAATAAGAGAACAAACTGTCAATACCAACAGCGACTTTATTGACATTATAGGTCTCGTATAACAGTTCATAAAATGATCTTCTCTGTAGTAATGACTGTGCTGGTCTTTCTGTGATTATGATTGGGTTATCAACTGAACCTGACGAGTTAACACCCAAATGATGGAAACTATAGTCAAGTATCTGTTCGACATAGTCCCAATTTGTAATAAAGGCACCGTCATAGGGAGATTTTGCTTGTGATTTGATGGTTGGATCAAGAAAGACATCGTTTCCAATGAATGTGAATGCTTTGTTGAGCCTTCTGTCTCTGTACTTGGCAATCAAGTTCGAGAAATCATGGGATGGATCCTTGCTGTTCACTAGCCCACAACGAATCCTGCTTGACCCGAAATCTATAGCGATTGGAGTACCTGACTTGTAGTTGGTGCTGAAGTCTTCACTTTGCAAACTGGGCGTATAATCCCTCAAATCAAACACTTTCCTCTTTGTAAGTTCCTCGTCACGAACACTGTTTGTCATGTTGTTGATCCTAATCCTCAAACACCGGTTTCTACCTATTTGCTACGGTTTTCACCTCTCAAAAACAGAGTTCTTTGGTTCAAATCGTTGTGTTTCTTTACGTTTTCAATGCCTTCGGAGACATTCTCGCAAATTTCCTCTTCTGGAAAGACAATTCGCGAAAAAAAAACTAAGTGTGGAATCGGTTGCACACTAATACAAACTGACCGTGTATGGATAAAATTACCCCTTTTCCATCTCTGAAACCAGTGTTATCTCTTAGTTTCCAGTACAAGTATATACTAAAATGGCTGAATATAACAGTGACAAATACTCTGCGCTTTTTGAACGGTGAGTTAAGTTCAATTGGTCCAGTTTTGAATGAATGTGTCAACTAACAAAGTTATAATAGTCTAGAGAAGGCTACAAGTGCCTTAGAAAAGATTGTTCAAAACAATTCTCCTGTTGCTTCGGTCTCCACTACTGCTGTTACCCCTGGTGTTGCTGAAATTGCTGCTCCGGTTCCAACAAGTAGAGCGTTATCAGATTTGGACATTACGGAATCACAAGCTGATGTTACTGAAGATTCTCACACAGTTAAAGCCTTTAATGATTTCCTTGAATTATACGTTGATCCTTTCGTCTCTTTTTCAAAAGAAAATAATGATTTAGTTGGTGAGCAGGCATCTAACTTAAGCAGGGCTTTCCATTTCCAAAGACAATTCATCAAAATTGCTGGTATTTCTGCTAAACCAGACTTTACTAATCCACAACTAGCTGAAATCTTGGCTCCATTACAAGAAGATATTGCTAAGATCAATGACTTCAAAGATGCGAATAGAAGATCAGAAGTCTTCCCACATTTGAACGCGATTGCAGAAGGTGCTGGTGTCTTGAGTTGGTTCTCAATTGAAACCCCAATCTCATACATCCAAGAGATTAAGGATTCTGCTACATTCTGGACTAACAAAGTCTTGAAAGAGTTTAAAGAGAAGGATCCAAGATATGTTGAATGGGTAAAACAGTACTTGGGTATCTTTGACGGGTTGAAATTATACGTCAAACAATATCATACTACCGGTTTAACTTGGAAGACAGACGGTGGTGACTTCATCTCAAATTTCAAGAAAGCCGCTAGGTCGGCTTCTGATAGTGCAGCAGTCCCACAAATATCCACCACAGCCGCTTCTCCTCCTTCTGCTGGGGGCCCTCCTCCACCACCTCCACCTCCGCCAGCTGATATCTTTGCTGATACCGGTTCTTCAGATTCAGGACCATCTGAAGCTCCATCTGCTGGTATCAATGCTGTCTTTTCCGAATTGAACCAAGGTGAAGGTATCACTAAAGGTCTGAAAAAAGTTGATAGATCTCAAATGACACATAAGAATCCGGAATTACGTCAATCATCAGTTGTTAGATCTTCATCATCGAGTTCCACGTCATCTAAGAAATCACCACCAATTCCTAAAAAGCCACAAAATTTATCCTTGAAGCCAAAACCAGAACCTGTGATTAAATTGGAAGATTCAAAATGGATTGTAACCAACGTTGAAGGTAAGCATGATATTGTGCTCGATGGCGAAATCTCCCAATCGGTCTTTATTGCCGATTCCAAGGACTCCACAATTCAAATCAAAGGGAAGATCAACGCAGTGTCTATCAGTTCTACTACTAAAGTTGCACTAGTTTTGGATGCTGCCATTTCAGGTGTTTCTGTAATCAACTCAAAAAAGTTTGGTATTCAAATCGTGGAACATGTACCACAAATCTCTATTGATAAAAGTGATGAAGGTTCTATTTACTTATCCAAGAAATCATTAAACACTGAGATTTACACGACTTCCACAACATCATTGAACGTTAATGTTCCTGATGAAGAGCTTGATGATTTCAGAGAAGTCTCCATTCCTGAACAATTCAAGTTCACTTTCAATGAAAAGGGTCAATTACAAAGTGAAGTTGTTGAACATGCTGGTTGAATCTCTTGTGTTTTTTCTTGTCTAAGCCTACGATGAATATATTATCATTAACATTTTTATGTACAACTTTATATATACGATACGATCTCTTCCTTTCTTAATGCTTTGATGTTTTGACTCTTCTAATGTACCACATGTATGCTCTTTCATGGACTGTTTGGTCGAATGGGGTAATGACTTCAGATTTACCAGGAGAAGCGACTGGATCCCTTAGATAAACTGCATGGCAAGTTTCGAATGAGATTTCAATATGAGAAGGTAAGATAGCGAATGGGGCAATGAAGGGTCTTACTTTCCATGGTGTGAAGAATGGTTTTTTTGGTTGTTGACGACCATATAGCCCCTTTTGCCATGGCAAATCAACTTTAGCTTTGAATTCCTTCTCCACAACGACAGATTTGTCTAGTAATGGATGTAATTTTAGTGATTCTGCCCATTCTGGATCATATGGAATATCTTTGGAATCGGCTGATAATTTCTTAGATTCTGAAGCTTTTCTAAGATCTTCCCAATGTATGCTTTGAATAGAAGAAACTAATTGTTTTAATTCTGAGAATGATTTTTTTTCATCATCTTTTCTTTCAACTTTTGAATCTAAAGCTTGTGAAATCAGTTTAGTCAATTCATCATCTTTCAGAGTTTTTAAGGTCTCTGGTTGAAAGGTTTTTATCGAAGTGGCTCTTGTGTATAATTTCAGAGCCTTTTCAGCAGCTTGCTGTGATAGTTTACTTTGAAAAGTGGAATGAGTTGGTTCTTCAGTGGTTAACCCTGTAACCAGGACATCTTTCAAGACTTTTTCTCTTGTGAACTCCATTTGTTCTCTCAACATCTTTGCCTCTACTTTCTTATTAAATTCATTGATTTTATTCTCAAGAGATTTTTGTTCATCTTGGTTCAAGTCTTTACCTAATTGACGTTTCTCCTGTTGTTCATCCCATACTTTTCTAGGATTAGCCTTAGCTCTCTTTACATATTCGTTCCATTTGGCAATCTGCACATTATCAACTTTAACGGCTTGTTTTACTGAAGGTTTTGGAGCACCTAATGCCTGTAGAGCCTTTTCTGGAAGGATACTAAAGACATTTCCCGGCTGTAATAAGAAACCTGGCTGACGGATATTGATACCATCAACGCTGACATAGCCATGAAGGATGAATTGACGGGCTTGTCTGATAGAAGAGGCGAACATAGCACGGAATAGGGCAAAGTCTAATCTTTTCTCTAATTCAGCATATGTTTGTAATGGCATTGGAGTGATGATATCATTTTCACCACGTAGGGAAGCATCCAAATTAGCAACCGATTCTAATTTTGATGAAAAATTGGTTTGGAATCTAGATTCTGTTAAAAATTCACCATGATAAGCTCTTGTCTCCGATTTAGCAGTCCATTTTTGTTGATATAAATTTTGACCAGTGAAATTGATACGACCTTTCTTATACAGATTAAACAGATTGTATTTGTTCCAGGAGGCTCTGACTTTGCCTCTGGACAAACTGTTCAGAAGTTGAGCTTTTCTAGGCATCTTTGAACTTGGACTTGGACTGAAGAAAGATCTTCTTCTAGGACGAGGTCTTAGTATTAATCACAGGTTCTTCCTCTTCTTGTTTGATTCGATAATTTTTCACTTTTTCAACCTCGAGAAAGATCGCGAAAAAAAAAATATAATCATATGGGAAGGATACACCCGAACACCACACTAATAAAGAATGTGATTACCAGTGAGTACAAACAGTCTGCATAAGAAGCCATTGGAAAACAAAAGAGCATAAACCAAAAGTTCAATCATATTAGAGATCAATCCCGGAAAAGAAGATGAAGGAGTGGTCCCCGGAAGAGGAATTACGGCTCTTCAAGGCAATTTGCCAGTTCAAACCAGTCGGGAAAGTGAAGCATTTCCATATGATGTCAATATTGAAGACGATAAATAACCAAGATAAACAAGAGATAACAGCAGACGAAGTATGGGAGAAGCTGGGGCAGTTATATGATTTAGAAGGTCTTGATGAGCTTGAGGATGAGGATGAGGAAGAGGAAGAGGAGGAAGAGGAGGAGGAAGAGGAGGAGAATGAAGAGACTAAAGATAGGAAGAAGAAAGTTACCCCATCTAAACAGTTTGATCTTCCTTGGGAGAATTATGGGGAACTAATGATGAGCAGGGCTAGAAATGAGGAGAGTAATAGCGTCAGTGTGAGTCCATCCCCATTGAAAGAGATTGACGACAATGGTATGGCTGGAGGTAGTGATCAGGTTAGTGATAGAGAAGATGGTGAAGACGGTGAAAATCAGCAAGATCATGAGAATGAAGAAGAGCAAGAGGAAGAGGAGGAGGAAGAGGAGGAACCGGAAGAAGAGGAACCGGAAGAAGAGGAAGAGGACGAGGAACAGGAACAGGAAAATAACGACGGTAATAATGAAGAAGAAGAAAAAGAAGTCCCACCGAAACCAAGAAGAGGAAGACCTCCAAAGAATGTAACTACAGTTAAGCCAAAGGCATCACCAATAAAAGGTAGGCCAGGAAGACGAAGACAAAGAAGAGAACCATCTGATACAGAGGAAGAAGAAGAGGAAGAGGAGGAAGTGAGTACACCCAAAAAGAGAGGGAGACCTGCAAAGAAGAAGACGGATGAAGCACCAATAACGAGATCTAAGGCTGCACCAAGGAGAAGTCTCAGAAGGAAATAGACGTATTAAAAGTGTAATATTACTACTATAAACCATTATTAGCAAATGTAGACACATACAAATTCGTTTTATTGTAATCTAATTGACCTTTAATAATTCAACATCAAAGATTAAGGTGGCATTTGGAGGAATGATACCAGGGAAACCTCTTTCGCCATAAGCTTTGTAACCTGGGATGGTAATGATGGCTTTTTCTCCAACAGATAATTGTGGAATGGCTTCATCCCAACCTTTGATGACTTGACCAACACCGATTTGGGTTTGGAAAGGGGAGTTTCTATCTCTTGAAGAATCAAATTTCTTCCCATTTTCTAAAGTACCAGTGTAGTGAATAGTCACTAAATCACCAACTTTTGGGAAAGTGGCACCATCACCTGGAGTAACTCTTTCAATTTTAACGTCTGACATTGTTCTAAGGGAATTGGAGAAGAATCTTGTTGAATTTCTATGGAAAGAGGCAGTCTTCAATTGGTTTTTAAGAGCAAACATCGTTTTAATTTATAGAAGGCGGCTCTATTGATGGCAAAAAAAAAATCCTCGTTCTCGGGGAAACTTTCTGTGTAAAAACTTCCCCCCGAAGTGGAACGGCTGTGGCGGGTAATTTATTATGGGTAATTATTTTATAATTGGAGATTTCCGAGGAGGGAGAAGTGGGACCGACGGGATCCTTGGTTCCTTTGGCACGATCTGTTTTTACATTAATTACATTAATTACGTCATTGAAGTGGGAAAGGAGCAGATCAATTGATATGTTTACGTAATATAGCATAAATTAACACAACCAACACCGCCAACACCGCCAACACCACCACCACCACCATCACCACCACCACCACCAATTACTTTCTTTTGTTTGATCCCACTTCAAATTTGCTTAGTTCCAAAGTATTGTAATATTGTAATTCCTCGCAAATAATTAGAAATGAAAAAAAGAGAAAATGTTATCATGATAAGTAAAATATTCAGCTTTATGGATAGGAAGCATTGGCAGCTGCAATCTGTGTTATTTCCTATGGCTTTGATATTTGCTTCTTCATCGTTATCATTCATATTCAAACCATCAACAGCGATAATATCTCCATCATCCGAATTGACATCGACACCACTGGTCAAATCATGCGGTTCAATAGTACTATCAACGGTATGACCAGAATTATCTGTATTATCTGGAGAAGCATCATTTGCAGCCTCTGTATGTGCTTCATAGTTTGATAGCTGCGTAATCCTGGTATTAGCATCATTTGTTACTTCAGAATGTAAACGTCCACATAACTTAACAACTATATTCTCGATAGCGTTACTCATGATTCCTTCCTCCTCTTCACCCTGCAATTGTGATAGAGCATCGCTGGATACGGGAGGAATATTATCTGCACCTAAGTTGCATCTCTCAAACACTTCAATGACTTGTTCATTCCGCATTAGTTTCCAGTATAGGTCATGGAAACGATGATTGTTGTTGTTCTCAGGAGTTCCTGATGAATCTTGGTCTCCATTTTCCTCCATTTGACTACCCTCGTTACTAGACATCTTTTGATTTCAACCAACAATAACTAATAACCGTGACACACTAAAGATCAGAAAAAAGGGTTAAAGTAAATCATAGTGATGCTGCGTTATTTTATATTCAGCATTCTTAGCAGCTTGTTTAAACCACAAAAACAAATAATTAAACTTTGACACAAAAAGGAGGATCACGTGCGCTACACGAAATCAGTTGTCCTGACTACAATAGTCTTATTGTTAAAATTCTAGTGTGTATCTAGTCTCGCACTGTAGCTATAATGAGTGGGATTGTAGCGGAAAATGGGAACTAAGAAGTACTTGGTGAAACTGAAGTGCATGAAAAGGGAGGTGGCTTTATGTGTTAATCGCACATATGTAATAGTGCCCTCTAATCATAGTTAGTACATACATCATTCGGTTAAATGAAGTTTATACCACTATTAGTCTTTGTAAACAAGATTGCTCACTATTGCTCACTATTGCTCACTAATAGTCATCTTACTCAGGATCTGATGCCAGTTTCTTATGGAGTCTGAGGTAGCACTGACATTTCCAGACAGCCATCTCCCATAAAAGACAAACTTCAAAGCTAGACTCAGACTTTCTCATTGCTACCCTGATGTCTCTTATATTGTGCTTTTTCATGCGCTTCTTCAAGAGATGAGTTAGAACAGGTCGATAGAGCTTGTTCTCAGCAAATCTTCCAACACTTTGCCAAAATCGACATGAAAACGATCTGGTGATTCTTGGTTGGTAATCAACACTGATCCGAGTAAATCCAAGGTCAGCAAAAAATCGAACACGGGGATGAAACAAGTCGGTGAATAATATGCTTTTTTCCTCACTTATTCTAGCCTTGCAAAGGTAAAACCTGCTAGGACAGAGGGCTTTATTGTAAGTGAGACCCTGCATGAACGGGTCAAAGAGTAGCGCAAAGTTTATATCATTGGGCCTTCTTAGGTTAAGAAAATTGTTAATGTCATATAGCCAGATGGAAAAATTCGTATCCCACCCTCTGAAGTCCTCTTCTGTGATTCCTTCAACAGATCTCGTTGCAATGAAGAATGAGCGGGTCACTTTCATCAGTTGTTTCACGTCGTGTTGCTCCAGAATATCATATGTTACTCTACATGGAACATGTAGACAAATAGATATCTCTCGATCTATTATGTGAGAAATTCCTGGATTTTCATGGAGAGCGGCAAAACGGTCAACTAAAGCAAAATCATTTGGATCAAATGGAATCTTTTTAATAATTATTGCCCATATTTCCAGAGGCAAGGAAATCATCGTATCCACTATCTGGAGGTTCTGGATGTCCCGAAAGTATATTCAGTGATGTTTATTATCTTACTTTCTTAGTGAAACATGAAATAGTAAAACGCAGATGTGAGCTAATTTGTAGTTTCGGAATTGAGTATATTTGAGGGTTTTTAGCAAATTTGTTAGCATTTACATATTGCTCCGTATCGACGATTATAAGACCTCAAATGAGTTTAGAACCGATTCTAAGACACCTTTTCTCTATCTGTAAAAGTCATAAATAACCACTTTCATATCTGAACCTCGACACCATTTCTGTATGCAACAACGCATCGTGGCTTCTCCGCACTATCCTTATACAAATAGCATTCCCATTCATTGCTTAGTAGACTCCTGGTGAATTCGTATTGTTCAACATATCCCAATTCAAAGACAAATGCATTAGCTCCCGATGGAATCACAACGTTTTCAATAAGAGCCTTGTAAAACTCCAGATCCCCAATCAAGGCTAATGATGGCTCATACATCTGTACAGATTTCTCCATTGTTAGGTAGTCTCGCTCTGGAATATATGGTGGATTAGAAGTGATGAGATCATACTGTGTTTGTATCTTCTCAAAGACGTTATGATGAAAGAAACTGACATTTTTGACTATATTATTATGTTTGTTCTCATTCGATAGTGATAATGCATCTTTAGAAATATCAATAGCATCTATATGCAACTGTGGGACTTCATTACCAATTAATAATGGAATACAACCTGAACCTGTACATACATCCAACACTGTCTTAACATTTTGGTTATAATTAATTGAACTAATCAGCTTGAGACACCACTCTTCTGTTTCCCACCGTGGAATCAAGACGTTTTTCCTGCATCTGATTTCTAATGAACCAAAAGGCTGCGAACCAAGGATGTATTGTAGTGGCACCAGTCTTGATCTATCTTCTATGGCTTTTGTCCATTGTTCACTGGGGAGTTCTGTCTTGATCCATTTCAACTCTCTTTGTGCTTGTTCAATTGTTTTGCATGCTCTTAACAGCTTGTGGACATGTGGTGATATTTTCCTTGCCCTGTGGATTAACGAGGGTTTTATTCTCATTGAAAACTCATGTGATGCATGTTGTTAGATTATACAACTTATTGATGTTTTCTTAGAAAGTTTTGTTTCTTTTTTCCCTTTTGACAGCTTCTCGGTCGAGAGTCGAGGCCATCATATCTAAGTTGGTATCAATACATAATATCGCAAACATTTTGAAAAGCATTTGCCTTCTTTTACTTCCAAAATTTACCCCTGTTTTTGTCTACTTCCACCCTTATATCTCATTCGTCAGTATCTGATAAACCCCATTTTCGCTATTGTATTCCCCCCATAAACAGTAGACCCTTTTATTGACATTCCCCAGAATCAAAACAAAGAAGATCATGACTAGCACGACAATCTACTCCAGTTCCCGCTGTTCAGTGGTACGAACAGACAAGGGACAAGTGATCAAGCAATATTACAAGAAGGCATTCAAATACGAAGTCCTGCGATCACATTCTAAACCAATCTATCTTTTCCAAAATGAAATCAAGTCATTACTTCTTACCAATCATATCAATATTGTCAGGTTATTCCATGTCAAGGAGAATGACTTCAGCATATCGTTGATCATTGAAGATGGTGGTAGCCCAATAAGGAGCATTACTGAGAGTAACTACATGTCTATAATAACACAGCTGATAAATGGGATTCATTATTTACATTCCATCAATCTAATCCATGGTGATATCAAACCAGAAAACATTCTTGTTAACAACAATGATGAGATAAAGATCTGTGATTTCGGATCATCACTAGAGTGTGACGAGCTTATACAAACACCGCCAAAGGGAACACCCGCGTTTATCCCTCCTGAAGTTTGTGCATTTTCAATCAGAGACCCAATGATAACTCTGTATGGGAAAAAGATCGATTCTTGGTCCCTTGGAGTCTCGTTATACCTACTATACTACGGGAAACATCCTTTTAGTATTGATGGAACGTTATTTGAACTGTATGAATCCATAGAGAACGTTGGAGTTCTGGACATTGAATATTCTGAAGCTGGCCAGATAATAGAAAAATTAATGATTAAGGATCCAATTAAGAGACCATTGGTGAATGACCACCTGATTACATGGATATAGAACTGTTAATTTGACATTTGACGAATATTTATTGTATCTAATCTACTTCTAGTAATCACACATCTTGGTGATCAATTAACAGGGTTGATACCTGGACCACCAGCTAAAACATCAGCAATGTTCTCAATAACTCTTTGAGCACTCAATCTGAAGTTATCGGCTGTAAAGGAACCGATATGTGGTAAGATTGTGACATCGGATCTTCCAATGAATCTTTTGTCAACCTTTGGCTCATGCTGAAAGACATCAAACCCAATAGAGTTGACTGTCCCGTCATTCAAGGCGTCAAATAATACATCTTCATCGATGGCAGAACCACGACCAATGTTGACGATTCTAACACCTTTTTTAAACAATTTGATTGTATCCTTGTTGATCAAGTTGATGGTCTCCTCTGTGTGTGGGACAGCAAGAACCAAGAGATCAACATGGGGAATCAATTCTTGGAAAGTTTTGTAATAGGTGGCCTCATATGGTAGTCCAGCTTTCTGTTCATCAGTTAATGGAGAACGTTTTGTATAACTGATCTTTAACCCAATGGCATTCAGTCTAAGAGCTATTTCTTTACCAATAGCACCTAACCCGACAATACCAGCAACTTTACCAGAAGGTGAGTTCAGGTTTTTGCCACCGATAGTTAATTCCTTGGTCCAGTTTTGATTGACCTCAGTTATCACTGGATTGCCATTTTCATCGACTTCTGTTGAACCTAAGGCCTTTCTAGTTTCATGGATGTCACCCTCATTTTCATTGAAAGCCCTTTCCAAGTATGATGAGAATCTGAATGTACCCAAAGTTAAAAGCAAAGCAATATCAGCGACATCCCTAGATGCAACATCACCAATATTTGTTAATGTGATACCTTTTTCTCTGATTCTAGCCCCATCAAAGGCATTGGCACCAACCCATGGGAAACCAATAACTTTAACAGAGGAAGGAATATGATCAATAAATTGGTTGAACCCACCGAATCTGAAAGTGGCTGATGTTTCCCAAATAGCTGCCAAATCCGAGAATTTATCACTCTTTAATAAAGCAATGTAATCTTCAGCTGAACTGACTTCTTCAACATGAACATCATAATCTTTTAGGAATTGTTTATAAAAATGAGCATCATCTGGTAAATTCTTTGTACCTTTTACCAATGGAATAAGGACTTTATGCTTTGTCATTGCTCTTGTTTATTCTCAATTACTCAATTATACTGTCACGTTGAAACAAAAAGAAGAGAGAAACAATTCAAGATTAGTTTGTCTCTTTATACCTTAGGACTGCATTTGAAATGTGTGGCTACTATCGGTTAAATAAGCGTTGAAGTGTGGTCTGGGCAGCATTAGCATATAAGTTTGGGCCTTGTAGATCTTGAGACGCTCCAATAACGGTTCCAATCATGAATCATATTAGGCATCAATGGGTGAGTTTCATAGACAAGCATATTTATGGAATAGTTGTCAGCTGACATAGTGGATTCAGGGAATTGTTTACAGTGAGTTCCAAGTGATGGATGGTGTTCGGCTTGCATTAAATGCGGTTATGTGCCCCCGACCTTTTCACTCTTTTGATCCTAATCAGTTCGAATAGTCTGCTTCAATCACAGATTGCGGGACACTTTGAGAGCTTATGATAGTGCGCAGCTTGGACCTTGTGATATTCACAGGTGTCACCCTCAAAAAAATGGTGCGTATCGTCATGTGTGATTGTGCGCAAGTTTTGATTGTTACTGGATCAATAAGATACAGCTCGCTGATAGAGACAATGATATCTTTGTCGATAGAGTTTTGGTCTCCTATTCCCATAAACGTACGTTGACGAACAACGTCTATATTATATTTGAATGTTCGAAATTCTATTGATTATATGATTAACTATCATAGACACTTCTCAATGACCTTAAAAACAATATACAGTTATTTTTAATTCTCGTTACACGCTATCAATATGTAGAAACCACTATGGGTTTCAATCTTCATCACTGCTCTTTATCAAGATTATAAGTACCGCTACACCGGTAATTAGTGTTGCATTATTTATGACGTCTGGACTAAATTAATAGGAGTGAATAAAAACACCTACTAGTTCCTCTTGGTATTTTGAAGTAAATAGTTGCGTTTGATGGAAGTCCTGAAGTCTTGAAAGGCTCAAACTGTTGGATTTGGTTGAAAGTAGCAAAAAAAGTTTCCGATACGGGGAGTCGAACCCCGGTCTGCTCGGTGAAAGCGAACTGTGCTAGCCGTTACACTATATCGGATTTTTTTGATTTTTTCACCCCTGCTGTCATTTGTATACTGCTTTTAGCGGAAGAGCAGGGCAACTTAATTTCGCGATTTTGAGTGATAGTATAAAGAACAATCGACTTTCGATTAAAATAAAATGATTTTGATTGTGTTATCAGGAAAAAAAAGATGAGTCAGAATAGAGCATGCATGCTATGTGGAATAGTGGAGTCTTCTAGAGTGAGTATTTCTGTCTGTGCAAGCGTGTGGTCAAGATCGGCTGGAATTAGACCAATGATATACTGACATGAAATCAGAGGTTTCAAGAAGAAGGCTGTCCCAACTGTGTTGATATATTAGACGTTGGTCTATCTACTACATCCCCCACATTCGAAGGTCTTGTTGCCGTTGGGGATCCTGAGAAATCATGGGTTGCCAAATGGTTAAGAGTAAGTAATTATCTGCCTGGTCTATATGCCGTTAAAGTCCAGGGGAGATTGCCAGGTGAAATAGCAGACCAAATACCTAATTACAGGCCAAGAGATGGTACTGCTACTGATTAGTCATAAGTGGAAAATTTTTTGGTGTTGATTTTAGTGTTTGAAGGTGATATTTGCAGTGTCCGTTACTTTATGCGTAATGACACTGCTGGAAAAAGGAATATATTCCCATGGAGTTGTACTAATGTGGGTGATCTTTGAGCCCAGAACTCATACATTGTGTATTTAATGTACCTTAATCCATAAACGGAACATTAAAGTTGGATACCTCTTTAGATTGTTGTTCTAATATGTAACTGTGATCTCGAAGTACATAGCACGAAAAAAAAAATCAAAACTTTCCAAATAACGATGACAATAAGCACTCACAACGGCACCAAATGTTCAGAACAATACGGCCAACTTTACAGAAGACCCTCCGTCCCCTCAGTCCAACTTCGAGAAGACGTACGCTCATAACTTCGCCAACGGAGATTATCACAGTTTTAACCGCATCTATACAGACACTTCATGAAGCCTCTGGGATTCCATGGTGGGCATTAATCCCTCTTACTACAGTCACGTTACGTACTATCTGGACATTACCACTAGCTATATTACAACGACGTCGTAATCAGAAGCAAAGTGAACTTAGACCAATTGTAAATTCAATGGGACCTATCCTCAGATTGAAACTAGCTTCAAAATCCCAGGCAGCAAAGGCTAAGGAAGCTCAAAGTCCGACACTAGAGGGAATCCCAAAAGGTGCCATCAGTGGAAAAGCTGCTTCATTAACATACGAACAGATCATGTTGCTGAGTGTTAAGGAAACTAGAGAAAGACAGAAGAAACTGTTTAAAGAACATGGTTGTGAGATGTATAAGAACTTCATTTTACCAGTGTTCCAGATCCCATTATGGCTTGCAATGAGTGCAACATTTAGAGACTTGAGTGGATGGAATGATATCACTTCCAATCCACTGGATCCAACTTTAACTACAGAAGGTATGCTATGGTTCCAAGATCTGACTGTTGCTGATCCGGTGTCTGTGTTACCTATTGTATTAGGTACATTGGCACTGAGTAACGTTGAATGGAATTTCAAGACTTTTCAATTGCAAAACACAGCGGTGAAAAGATCTCAGCGTGTCACAGCATTTGATTCCATGATGAACATTTCCAGATTGAGTATTGTTTTTCTGATGGCTGTTTCAATCCAGGCCCCAAGTGCCCTGGTATTATACTGGATAAGTTCAAATGCCTTCTCCACTGTTCAAAACATCATTCTGGATTATTACATGCCTGTAAGATACTCACCAGATCCAAGATTCCGAGGAAGAAAGGCATCATCTAATGCCATTCCATTATTTACAAAGATTGAATAGAGCATTCTTACCAGAACTAATGTACATAACTAAGACATTTTCGTTAAACAATGAAAAAGAATAAAATTATTTACCCTTAGCAGCTGCTTTCTGTTTCTTTAGCTTCTGCTCTTTTTCAATTTCTCTCCTACTGCCTTTTAATAATTCTAAATGACCAACTCTTGATGATATCAGCTTTTCAGTTTGAGCAGTGACTGAATATACTTTGTTCAATTTAGCCATTTGGGCTAAGTTCTGTTTCTTTGGTTTGATGATCTTTGGAGCTGCTGGTTTTGGGTTCTGTTGCTTCTTTGTGACTCTTGCTCTTGGTTTTGGTTTTGATTTGACTTTCAGTGGTGCTTGGGCCATTTTGAATGTTTCTTTAATGATTATCTCTGTCTTCCTTCTTAGATCCACTATCTTCAATACTTCACTAACAAAATTTTCTTTATTTAGAGCTCATCTGGTTCGGGAAGCAGCGGGCAGAGTCGAATTTTTTTTCTTTTGTTTGAAGTCATCAATAAAAAAAATAAAAATGAAAATATTTAAAAAGGCGCCAATTCCGCCAACAACAACTCAGTTTTCTCGCTTAAAAGGGCGGTTAAGTGTGTTTTTGGTAAGTTAAGGGTCCCATTTTGCCACCGAAATAGTGCACTGGTTGGGTCTTTTGTGTGCAGTTTACCTGAGAAAGAATCAATCAATTGGCAATTACAACCAACCACATGTTTATTTCCCAAGTCAAAAGTCTATGATACTAACAAATCAGTCACAGATAATGTCCTCACTTTTAATCCTTCCAGGTCCTCAGGCGCTGTCTCCCTTCAGAGTTGCAACGCTGACTTCAGATATCAACACTGCCGTCAACTCTTCAGTCGTCACAGCTGTTCGTTCTGCATACATCCACTATGTCTCCATCAAGGAACAATCAGACCTCACATCCAACGTTGAAAAGTCCCAACTTCTAGAGACTTTGTTGAAATATGACACTCCTGTTGATTCAGAAGACCAATTAGTTCAACAACTGCTAAAGGTCTCTGGAACCGAAGATGACTTGGCCCCTGAAGATGAAGACTCATACGTCATCAGGGTCTTACCAAGACCAGGTACAATCTCCCCATGGTCATCTAAAGCTACGAACATTACCACCGTCTGCGGTTTAGAAGATGATATCGAAAGAGTGGAAAGAGGTTTAGCCCTATTGGTCAAAGTTCGTCGTGGGTTCCCATTAAAGAACTACATTTTAGATGGTGCTTCGTTGACTTCCGTCTACGATAGAATGACGCAATCTTTATACATTGAAAAGGCCCCAAAACAAAGTGATTTATTCGCTCACCATGATCCAAGACCTCTAGTTGAAGTTGACTTATCACAGAAACCAAAAGAGAAATTAGAAACTGCCAACAAGATTTTAGGTCTAGCTTTGGATCAAGGTGAAATCGATTATTTGGTCAATGCATTTGTCAATCAAATCGGTAGAAACCCAACAGATGTTGAACTATTTATGTTCGCTCAAGTTAACTCAGAACACTGTCGTCATAAAATCTTCAACGCTGATTGGGAAATTGATGGTGAAAAGAAAGATTGGTCATTATTTAAGATGATTAGAAATACTGAAAACAAGAATCCACAGTACACCGTCAGTGCATACAGTGATAATGCTGCTGTATTTGAAGGTCCAGATGCTTATTTCTATCAACCAAACCCAAAGACTAAAGTCTGGACTTCAAAGAAGGAAAAAGTTCAAACCTTAGTTAAAGTCGAAACTCATAACCACCCAACTGCTGTCTCACCATTTGCTGGTGCTGCTACTGGTTCAGGCGGTGAGATTAGAGATGAAGGTGCCACTGGAAGAGGGTCGAAATCCAAATGTGGTTTGTCAGGTTTCACTGTTTCTGATTTATTGATTCCAGGTTTTGAACAATCATGGGAATTGAACGTTGGTAAACCAAACCATATTGCTTCCCCATTAGATATCATGTTAGAAGCCCCTATTGGGTCTGCCGCTTTCAATAACGAATTTGGTCGTCCATGTATCAATGGTTACTTCAGAACTTTAACCACTACTGTTAAAAATTCTGAAGATAAAGAAGAAATCAGAGGTTTCCATAAACCAATTATGATTGCTGGTGGTATGGGTGCTATTAGACCATCATTAGCTCTAAAGAACTACAAGGTTACCCCTGGCTCTGCATTAATCGTGTTAGGTGGTCAATCAATGTTGATTGGTTTAGGTGGTGGTGCTGCTTCATCTATTGCCTCTGGTGAAGGTTCTGCTGATTTAGATTTCGCTTCTGTTCAAAGAGGTAACCCAGAAATGCAACGTCGTGCACAACAAGTTATTGATGTTTGCGTTGCATTAGGCGCAAACAATCCATTACAATCAATTCATGATGTTGGTGCTGGTGGTTTATCTAATGCCTTGCCAGAATTGGTTCATGATAATGGTTTAGGTGCTAAGTTTGAATTGAGAGACATCTTATCATTAGAGCCAGGTATGTCACCAATGGAAATCTGGTGTAATGAATCACAAGAACGTTATGTTATGGCTGTTTCTCCTCAAGATTTGGATTTGTTTAAAGAGATTTGTTACAGAGAAAGAGCTCCATTTGCCGTTGTTGGTCATGCTACATCCGAAGAACGTTTAATTTTGACTGATAGATTATTAGGTACCACCCCAATTGACTTAGAAATGTCAATTTTATTTGGTAAACCACCAAAAATGTCAAGATCAGCCGTTACTGCTGATTTGAAACTAGCCCCAATTAACTTTGATGGTGTTAAATTTTCTGATGCTTTAGAAAAAGTTCTACATTTACCTTCTGTTGGTTCAAAGAACTTTTTAATTACAATTGGTGATCGTACAGTTACCGGTTTAATTGATCGTGATCAATTAGTAGGCCCATGGCAAGTTCCTGTTTCAAATGTTGGTGTTACCGCCACTTCCTTAGGTGAAACAATTGTCTCTACTGGTGAAGCTTTAGCGATGGGTGAAAAACCAACTGTTGCCTTGATTTCTGCATCTGCTTCAGCTAAACTATCAGTTGCTGAATCTTTACTAAATATCTTTTCCGCTGATGTCAAAAGTTTAGACTCGGTTAAACTATCAGCTAATTGGATGTCTGCTGCTTCTCATGCAGGTGAAGGTGCTAAATTGTACGAAGCTGTTCAAGCTATTGGGTTAGAACTGTGTCCAGAGTTGGGTATTTCTATTCCAGTTGGTAAAGATTCAATGTCAATGAAGATGAAATGGGAAGATAAAGAAGTTACTGCTCCATTATCTGCTGTGATCACTGCTTTTGCCCCAGTTTTAAACACTTCGAAGACTTGGACTCCACAAGTTGTTAACGTTGAAGAAGAAACTGTGTTGGTTCTGGTTGATTTAGCCTCCACTGTGGAAAAAGCTCTTGGTGGTTCAGCTTTAGCTCAAGTTTACAAACAAGTCGGTGATAAATCTCCAAATGTCCATAGTATTTCATTATTGAAGAACTTTTTGAATGTTTTAATCAAATTACATCAAATTGAAGACTTGGTATTAGCTTATCACGATAGATCTGATGGTGGTTTGATTGTCACTTTATTAGAAATGGCATTTGCTGGTAGATCCGGCTTAAGCATCAACATTAAATCAAAAGAATCCTATTTAGAATATTTATTCAATGAAGAGTTAGGTGCTGTTTTCCAAGTTAAGAAATCCTCATATGAAGAATTTGTTGAAATCTTTAGTAATAATGGTGTTTCATCAGAATATATTTCAATTGTTGGTGAACCAGTGTTTTCCAAAGATCAACAAATCAGACTATTGTTCAACGATGAAGAACTATTATCAACTTCAAGAGCCAAGTTACAACAGTCATGGGCCGAGACTTCATACAAATTACAAAGATTAAGAGACAATCCAAAATCTGCTGATCAAGAATTCCAAGCCATTTTAGATAATCAAGATCCAGGTTTATCATATAAATTGACTTTTGAACCCCAAGATGATCTACAGTTATCACTACTAACCACTAGACCAAAAGTTGCCATCTTAAGAGAACAAGGTGTCAATGGTCAGATGGAGATGGCTTGGTCATTCGAACAAGCTGGCTTCACTGCCGTTGATGTCCATATGACTGACTTAATCACTGGTCGTGTCACTCTTGATGAATTTGTTGGTCTTGCTGCCTGTGGTGGGTTCTCATATGGTGACGTTTTAGGTGCTGCTTCAGGTTGGGCTAAATCTGTGTTATACAATGAAAAAGTTCGCTCTGAATTCATCAAATTCTTCAACGAAAGAGATGATACATTTGCCTTTGGTGCTTGTAATGGTTGTCAATTCTTATCGAAGATTAAAGATTTAATCCCAGGTACTGAAAATTGGCCATCTTTTGAAAAAAATTCATCAGAACAATATGAGGCTAGGGTTACCATGGTTGAAATTGTTGAAGATAACATTGAAGAATCAAGTATTTTCTTGAAAGGTATGAAAGGTTCAAAATTCCCAATTGCCGTTGCTCATGGCGAAGGTCGTGCCTCTTTTGCCTCGAGTGAATCCTTAGCAAAATTCCAAGCTGATGGGTTAACAAGTGTGAGATTTGTTGATAATTATGGTAATGTCACTGAGAAATATCCATTCAATCCAAATGGTTCTCCAAATGGTATTACTGGTATCAAGACACCAAATGGTCGTGTCTTGGCTATGATGCCTCATCCTGAAAGATGCGTGAGATTAGAATCTAACTCTTGGTATCCTGCTAAAGATGCTACCTTATGGGAACAATATGGTCCTTGGGTTAGATTGTTCAGAAATGCCAGACAATGGGTTGGTGAGAAAAATTAAGATATATATATATATGTTGATTAAATGAGTAGGATAAACAAAAAAGGTGGTAAATGACGTTAATTAATACTTTGTATACTAGTTGATTTATAATTATATTGTTATAGAGAGAGTAAATCTGTATTGGGTACATAGATAAGTCGAAACATTAAATTAGAGCTTATATTCCAAAAAAAAAAAAAATAAGGGGGAGGTGGGTGTCAAAAAAATTCCTCTATAACGCTCAGGATTTTAAATGGCAAAAGACTGTCTAATTTTTTGTTTTTTTAAATGGGTAGAGTGCAAAATATTAAAATAGCCATGTGATTAAACAAGAAACATACCAATACAGATCAACAGTTTTGGGAAAAAAAAAGGGGGAGGATAAGAATTAGAGCAAGAAAACTGTTGACTAAGCATTCAAGAATGAAACAGACAAAGTAGACAAAGTAGACAAAGTTTCAGCTCTTTTCAAAAATGCAATAATAGATAAACGGATCAACCACCTTAATGTTCCAAGATAGTCAAGTTACCAGTGATGACAACATTTTCCAAGACAGAACCGTTTGGGATGTCAATTCTTTGTCCATCTTGACAAACAATGATGACAGTACCTTTTAAAACAACACCTTTGCCCAAGGTAACATTACCAGTAATAGTTAAGTGATCTAATTCTAAAATCTTTGGAATATGGGCAATTCTTTGGTTGAAGTTTGAAACTTTCTTAAAATGAGTACCCAATTTAATCAATGGGTTAGCACCGAATCTTGATGGATCTAATTTCAAGGCCCCATGTTCTAAATAGAATAGATCAGATTTAACCAATAACAAATCAGAACAGGTCTTGACAGGTAAGAATCTTGATCTTGGAACAACGACACCATGAGCACCATTGAAATGTCTAATGGCGGCACCAACAGCTGTTTCTAATTGTAAAACGTTGACTTCTTGCCCTTGTTTGTTGGTGATGGTTTTACCGTTTGGAATGATTTCGGATTCAATAGCGTTCGATTCCACCAATCTCTTAATTGCTTTCAGGTTAATCCACAAGTTATTCGTGTTAAAATTTTTAAACTTCTTGATGGATTTGAATTCTTCAACATGTTCTTTAGGAACTTGAGCAATTTCTAGTAGTCTAACTTGACCATTATAGTTGATTAGGGTACCACCTTTAACATCAGCTCTTGTTTTATCGGTCAATTCCATGATGTATTCAGAGTTGGTTTCAATCATATGGTTTAAGATTTTAGTATCAACAGTAGCACCCAAGTTATCACCATTTGAAATGAATAAGATTTCTTTACCTTGTTCAATCAATGCATCTAGTTCACCAGAAGCATGTAAGGATTCGAATAAATCTCCGTGACCTGGTGGATACCAAGCGTTAATTTCATCTTGAGCCGAAGTTGGAACTGGCAATAGGGAATCTTTCAAGATTCTTGGGTATTTAGATTGGTTGAAAGTTCTAATTCTAATTCTGTGACCACCATATTTTCTAATGATTTGGTGAGTATCACTATCAGTGTTGAAAGAGTTCATCAATAATAATGGAACATCAGAATCATATTGTCTGTTCAAATGTTCAATTTGACGAACAGCTAAATCTAAGAAAGTGTTGCCATCTCTGACTTCAATTACTGATTTTGGACCAACACAACCCATTGATGTACCTAACCCACCATTTAATTTCAATACAGCTAATTTGGATAAGTTATCAGCAGAATTCGAGGAATCGATTTTTTTGTAATCAACGACTTCATCTTGGGATGGAGATCTGATCTTATCCCAATCCAAAGTTGTACCAGCAGCTTTGTCGGTCAAATATCTTCTAAAAAGCGCAAAGAAAGTATCCATTTCATTTTCAAATTTGAATTGTTCTTCTTTATCTTGAACGGTGTCAGCCAACTTGTTCAATGCATTACGCATTTGACTAGCAGCGACAGATGTAGTTGTGTTATCAAAGGCCTATTCTAGTGTTAGTAGTAGATCGAATTAGCACGTGTGGGTCATGGGCTGATCTTTGGAGCTTTGGAGGGGGGTTTCAAATTGAATGGTGAATCGACAAATGCTTTGAAGACTCAACCAAGCATGTGTATATAATAGCAATAAAATATGTATAGATGCCGTAATCCAACATTCAAACCTGATAAAATAGCAATTTTAATTGCAAACACTTTCGCACCTCCATTGACCGAAACATAGCCAAATCTTACCCAAAAAACCACCAACCACCAACCCCTTCCCTCCCACCTCCACATATTCTGCCAATCAAAAAACGACTCAATCAAAATCCAATCAATTCACTTACAAAAGCACTTTGAGACTTTATATGTCTTTTAATCTCAGCCATTTCTTTCAACTTTTGCTTGTTTATTTGAATCGTCTTTGTGGTTGTTTAAAATTGGCAAATGCCCAAAATTGAACCAAAATTGGAATTTTATAAAGCAAACAAAATATAAAACGCATTCGCGGGTAAATTTAATATAGCAAACAATAAAGACAAAGCAAACATCTTTTTAATGAATAAAAAATTGGGAAGTTGATAAGTAATTTGATTAATAATAATTTGATCTGAGAATAATGAGTTGGTTAAAGATTTAAATTAAAATTCTATACAAAATGATACTAATAACGAAGTTTTTAACATTGATTACGTAATTGCTTACATAATGCCCAATTTTATCTTTTTTTTTTTTCTTCTTCTTCGTTGCTCAAATTTGAAATTGGAACAAAGCATTTTTGATTGAATCAATTTTAAATTTGGGCTTATAAACTCGCCAAAGAATCCTTTCCCATAACTCACAATGTCTTTCTTAGGTTTAGGAGGTGCTCCACAACCAAGTTCAGCTCAAAAAATTCAAGCTGCTGAAGCCGAATTGGATTTAGTCACCGATATGTTCAACAGATTGGTTGATAACTGTCATCAAAAATGTATTAATAAACAAAACTACGAAGGTGAACTAACAAAGAATGAATCCCTATGTATTGATAGATGTGTTGCCAAATATTTCGAAGTTAACGTCAAAGTGGGTGAAAACATGCAAAAATTAGGGTCGAGTGGTGCGTTTGCTGGTAGACCATAAGAGATTAACCTTTTAGACTAGACATATTTGGCAAGGCTTGAGAAAAAATTAAAACGTTCTGTACATATACTGTTTATATATCTATCATATATATCATGTTGTAAACTATATACAATTCATTATCATTATTTTGAAAAAGGTTTCTGATCGGGTATCTTGTATCTGTTACTTAAAAATCACAGAATTCCAGTAGTTTATCTAAACCCCAAAGAATCTTTGAATTCTTAGTTTTAAACCTTCAAAACTATTCAATTTGGGTCTGACATCCAGATAAAAACTAGCCATTCCTGGCATCCTTGGATTCGGTTTCCCAGCATAAAAATCAATAACATAATCAACTTCTTGACCACATCTATCAACGGTCCAATCATGTCTATCAAATGGCTTTTGATACCCTAAAGCCCACCAAAAATATGCCTTCGGGGTAATCTTTTTTGAATCTCCTTTAAAACTAGTTAGCTTCAATCCACCACATTTTTCAGAACCTCTTTTATCTTCCCATTTCAATATTTCATGCCATGCCCTTTCATTGACAGCATTATGTATAGGTACAACAGTATTCATATCTTCAGGACTCGGTTCCCAATTCTTCCGCTTCATTGCTTCAAAAAACTGTTTTTGTGATGGATAGATCCAATTACCATCACCACCTGTTCTTGGTATACTGGAAATTTCACGATCTTCTGGTAATCGAACATCAGTTTGATAAATTGGCTTCTCAGGTAAGTTATCCGATGAATGTTCATAATCCGTGTTGATCTTTGACCCGTCCAACACTTTAGCATTACTCATCTGTGCCCATTTGGCTCTAGCAGTATGATCAACTGGACATTTATCAGCATTATCACCATCAGTCGGGATCGGATGTGGAGCCTTTTGTGTGGTTTCATGGGGATTCACACCACCATTTTTGATCCAAGCTTCTCTGGTAGAGTGATCCACTGGACACTTTGGTTGCTCAGACATAATTTCTATATCTACAAGATTGTGGAGTATGTAGAGGGCGACCTTATGTAATGTAATTTATATTGGTTGATTACTATTAAGAATTTTTCCAATGTAAATATTCGCGAAATTCCTAATTCATACGCATTATGCCAGAGTGGCTCCCAAGTGCTAGGAATCAATTAACGTTGAGCTTAAAAACATCACCATTTTCATTAAGGATATATTTGGAAAGTGATAATCTAACTTCTTAATCTTACTTTTTCTATAGAAATTATCATTTATCGGGGGAGAAATTTTTGTTTATAGGAGTGGAGATCCCGTAGGTAAATTTTATGTAATCGTCCCCGCTGATACTTCATATCGGCACCAATTTACTGGCCATTTGTCAAATTGTAATAATAAATCAGAATAGCTTCCAGAAACTAATGCTCAAATGAAAGAATCAAGGTTTCAGAATGTAGAGCACCTTGGCTGGTAGTTTGGTTATAAGTCCCCATCTTTTCTTGCGTGCTAATCATGAATAAAATAAAGGCGGCAAGATTATGAATACAAAGATTTGACTAGCTGTATTGACAAAAAATAGTGAACGGAAATATTCACAGATGGTTTTTTCATTTTAAATTAATTATATATATTCTATTGATATATAGTTTTTATACTGAAAATTTAATTGAATTTTTACTTGAACCTTCAATTACGACATTACCAAACTCGTCCTTTGATGTAGAATCACCAGTATTAACATCCTGCTTGACATTCAACAATCTAACTGATAAAGATTTGTTTGCGTCACCAGTATATAAGATTTCATAATCTTTTCCTGTCTTCTTAACACTGATTTTACCAGCAAGTTCACCAAGTTTTTCAAAATGAGGGATTTCAACTTGTTGATCACCATCTTCAATCTCATATAAGTTAACTAGGATGTCCTCAACATAGTTATAATCAGGTTTCTCATTTGAGGCTTTTAGTCCCGAAGTAACAAAGGCTGAATTCGGTCTAACCAACAACGGTAAAGTCTTGAAATCATGGGTCTCTGTGAAATATCTCCCCGTTGAACTTCTAACAACCCCATCCAAATAACCGTACCAATCACCAGTTGGTAAATAATAAGTTACTTCATTATCTTTAGAAATAATTGGAGCAACAAGGAATTTATCCCCAAGCATATATTGAGTATCAGCCGTGATTGCAACTAAATCGTTTGGAAATTCCAACAATAATGGTCTTAAGACTGGAACAGCGGATTTATTTGCTTCAATGGATAATCTATAAATATATGGCATCAATGAAATTTTTAAATTGGTAAATTTCTTCAAAACAATTGAACTTTCATCATCGAAATTCCATGGAACTCTATAAGTTGCAGATCCATGTAATCTTGAATGTGAAGATAATAAACCAAATTGAACCCATCTTTTATACAAGGCAGGATCTGGATTTTCATAACCTTCAAACCCTGAAATATCATGAGACCAGAATCCAAACCCACTCAATGCTAAAGACAACCCACCTCTAATTGTTTCAGCCATAGCTTCAAACGTAGACTCGCAATCACCACCCCAATGAACTGGGAACTGTTGACCACCAGTGGTAGCAGATCTTGCAAATAAACAAGCCTTATTCTTACCCAACTTCTTTTCCAATAATTCAAAAACTGCTTTATTGTATAGAAGAGTATAATAATTATGCATTGCAATTGGATCTTTACCATTGTAATACTTGATACCATGACATGGGATTCTTTCACCAAAATCAGTCTTGAAAGAATCAACACCAAGGTCAACCAATTTTGATAGATGATCTTGATACCATTTAACAGCTTCAGGATTTGTGAAATCTATGATCCCCATACCAGCTTGCCATAAATCAGTTTGATAAGAAGTATCATCCAAGTTTTTAATCAAGTAGCCCTTTTCATCAGCAATTTTAAACAACTTTGATTCTTGACCAATATAAGAATTGATCCAAACACAAACATTAATACCAAATTTCTCTTTTAATTCTTTCAACATACTCTTTGGATCTGGGAAGAAATCAGGATCAAATTCAAAGTCACACCATTGGAAACCTTTCATCCAAAAACAATCAAAATGAAAAGTTCTAACAGGAATTTCACGATCTTTCATACCTTGTAAAAATGAGGAAACAGTTTTAATGTCATAATCAGTGGTGAATGATGTGCTTAACCATAAACCAAAAGTCCAAGGTGGTGGTAAAGCTGGAAATCCGGTTAATTGAGCATATCTTTTCAAAATAATCTTTGGATCAGGACCGTTGATGACATAATAACGTAAACCTTCAGCAGGGACAGTGATATTAATTCTTGTAGTTCTTTCGGACTGAATTTCGTAAGTGATATCAGAAGTTGAATCAATGAAAACACCATAACCACGACTTGATATATAAAATGGGATATTTTTGTAAGCCCATTCTGAAGAAGTACCACCATCTTCATTCCAAATCTCAACTCTTTGACCATTTTTAACATAAGGACCAAATCTTTCACCTAAACCATAGATTTTTTCACCATTTGAAATATGGAATTGAATTGTTGTATAAGTTGAAAGTTTCCCAGTTTCTTTTAAAAGACGTGAATCGGCGACCCAACCAACAGATCTAAATCCTAATTTTGTTAACAATTTGTCTTTATTGTTGAATTCCAAACCCCAATTCTTCTTTTGGACTTTAGCGGTAATATCACCTTTAACATTAAACGATGTGAAATCATTTGTTTCTTCAGTTTTGAACAAATTCTTAACTTTGGAATCGTTGTTTAATTCAAATCTTGGTTCTTTTTTATTGTTGAACTTGGAATAATGATGATAATGTTCAACACCAATGATTCCTTCTGATGGAGATGTTATCTTGGTCGAAATAGTTGGATTATTCAACTGGCCACCACGATTCTTCAAAGGAACAGTTGTTGAAAGATTGTACAAGGAACCATCTTCTAAAATCTCGGTTTTGAATGAAGATTGAGCCCAATGAACGGAAACATCTTCTTTATTTTCCCACATTCCTCGTGAGAATTTTGTATCAACGGTGACATTGCGATCCAATTGGTTACGAGAAGCCATCTTTGAACGTATCGTATAAGTTTAGAATTGACACTTAAAAATTTGATTTAATTCTAACGAAATAGAGACAGAAAAGCAAGAATTTAAAGTAACTTACAAAAGTTGACTATGTTTTCCTTTTGGAACGTGCAGAACTTGACGAGAATTTTAACGCAGGAACCACCTTCATTTCTTAACTTCTAACTGTAAAAGTTATCACCGCTAATTGTGAATTTGATGACTTTAATGTGGAGATATTTTATTTGAATTTTCGGAAGATAAGTGGAAATGAAAACCCATTTCCCTTTTAAGTAATAATCCTAATTCAAAAAGTTCAAGATCTAATATCTTATGACGTAAATAAGTGTATAAATATTACAATCTATACACCCTAAAAAGTCATGAGGAATACATCTAAGCGATAATCACGGATGATCAGTGGGGCAAAGTGGATTTGTTGGATGAGATACCAATCATCAATTTTTACGCAAACATGTTTTAGAATCAGCTATTTGTACAATAGTAAGAAAAATACAAGTTTCTAAATGATGTGTATTATAAAGTTCAAGCATTGCGTCAACCTGACGCCCTATACTCTCAGCCTGACCTAATAACTGATTGGGTACTAACAATGAAACATCCTGACACCACACTGTTTTATGTGTCAGATATAATTATATCAGCTTATTGTGAAATGTTGAATTACCTATTTCAATCATCTCTCAGATCCTCGGTTTCACATCTCCGCAATTTTTATTAATTAAAGTTTTACCGTTTTACCCCATATTTTTTTTAGCGCCTAAAACGATAAGAAATAGGCGGTAAGCGGTAACACCGTAACACCATAACACCGTAACAATGGCTAAAAAAAAAAGAAAATGATGGTAAACCTACCCACCTAAATCATCCCTTGAGTATTGTCGTACAGTTGAATCATTTCAGACCCTCTCCCTTTCGTCCCCTCAAAATGGCTCATCACTAAAAGCTATACTGCTGAGCTTCATATTGAAATAAAAAAAAAAAAAAAGGCGGCGTGATCTAAATAGTGCGGATATATACACATGCTTAATCATAAACATATTTATAAATAGGAGCATAAATCTACCACTTTAGCAACGTTAAATCAAGGAAAATTTCGTGATTCATTAGTAAATTCCAACTCAGAGAACATCAATCAACTTCAATATGTCTTCGATTTCCACTGAAAAGAAGCTAGATGATCTGGAACACGTAGAAGACGTTTCACGTTTCTCTTCCAGTACTGATCAGTTCAAAAGTGATGTTCATGAAAAATTACACAAATCTGAAACAATCTTTGAAGCTGATGAAGAAGAAATCCATCAACAAGCAAAAGATGCTAACGATGAAGAACATCAGATGAGTGTTAAAGAGGCTATCTACCTTTATAAATCTTCAATCTTTTGGGGTATGGTGATGTCTGCTACTATTATTATGGAAGGGTATGATAATATCTTGATGGGTAGTTTCTTTGCATATCCATCATTCAAACAAAAATTTGGTCAACCGGTTCATGGGGATGAAAACAATAAGGAAATAACTGGGCCTTGGCAAGTGGGTCTATCTTGTGCCTCATCTGGTGGTGCTATTCTCGGTCTATTAGCTAATGGTTACTTGACTGAAAGATTCGGTCATCGGAAAGTCATCTTGTCAAACTTAATCTTCATGGCCGGATTCATCTTCATTACTTTCTTTGCCACCACTGTTGGTCAATTATTAGCAGGTCAAATCTTATGTGGTCTTGTTTGGGGTGTCTTTGCAACAATGGGTCCTTCTTATTCCTCTGAAGTTATGCCTTTAAACTTGAGAGGTTATTTGGCCGCATATGTGAACTTATGTTGGGCTATTGGTCAATTTGTTGCCGCTGGGGTTTTACAAGCTTTAGAAAAAAACAGTACTGAATGGTCTTATAGAATTCCTTTTGCTATTCAATGGGCTTGGATTCCTCCTCTATTCATTTTAACTGTCCTGTGTCCAGATTCCCCTGCCTGGTTAGTTCGTAAAGGGAAATATAATGAAGCAGTCAAAGCGGTCAAAAGATTATCAAATAGATCTATCCATGATAAAGCTAATCAGAGAGTTGCGATGATGATTCGTACCAATGATTTAGAGAAAGAACGTGAATTATTAAAAGGTGATACTGAGAAGGGCTGGAAGGCATATATTCAATGTTTCAAAGGTTCAAATTTAAGAAGAACAGAGATCGCTTGTATTGCATTTGCAGGTCAGGTGTTATCAGGCTCAACTTTTGCCTATTCACCAAGTTATTTCTTCTCTCAAGCAGGTTTAAACTCCTCTGATGTTTATAAATTGAATTTGGGTGTCACTGGTATTGCCTTTTCTGGTACTGTTTGTTCTTGGTTCTTATTGAATAAATTTGGTAGAAGAACTATTTATGTTACAGGTTTAACAATATTAACTGCCGTTTTACTATTGATTGGTATTTTAGCTTGTCCACCACAAACTTCCGCAATTAAATGGGCACAGTCTGGTATCGTCATTGGTTGGGTGTCAACTTATGCTATGACAATCGGTCCTCTAGCATTTACTATTGTTGGTGAAATGAGCTCAACTAGATTAAGACCTCAAAGTATTGCTCTAGCAAGAGGTGCATACAGTGTTGCATCGTTGATTTCAAACATTGTTGAACCTTATTTGATCAATCCTTCTGAAGCAAATCTAAAGGGGAAAACAGCCTTCGTTTGGTTAGGTACTGCATTTAGTGTCTTAGTTTGGAGTATTTTCAGATTACCAGAAACCAAAGATAGATCATTTGCAGAATTGGATGTTATGTTTGAAAAGGGGATTCCAGCAAGAAAATTTGCGTCATATCAATTCAACTGGGATAAAGAAATTGAAAACACTACTGACGAGATTCAATTGAGAGATGTATAAACTTGTGCATGTTTAAGATGTTAGCTATTTGTCTATTTTATGACGTTTATTTGTCGCCCTTCAATCACCTGTAAGACCGAAGTACATTTGTTTTAACATCATAAACGTTTAATGAAACCTCTTTAATAGCTCAGAATGGTGGTGATGTACTTGTAACAATTATATCCAGATCAGGAAATATTCGCGTGATGGTTTTGTTTACTTTCGAAACAAGTTGTAAAACACGAAACTTCACATTTTCAACGGTGAAAACAAGAAGAAACAGAAAAAAAAAGGGGACAATGTCGGGTGAATCACGTGTTGATTTGTTGAACTGGGTCAATGCTCTTTTAGATTTGAACTATACAAAAGTGGAGCAGATGGGAACAGGAGCTGCTTACTGTCAAATCATCGATTCTATTTACTTAGACGTGCCAATGTCTAGAGTTAAATTTGATTCGACAAAAGAGTATGAATATTTGAACAATTACAAGATATTACAAAGTTCATTCGTGAAACATAAAATTAGTAAATCAATCCCTGTGGATCGGCTAATCAAATGCAAATTCCAGGATAATTTGGAATTCTTTCAATGGATTAGGAAATTTTGGAAAGAGAATAAAGATGAAAGTGAATATGATCCAAACTCAAGAAGAAAATATATTGCTCCCCCTGCTTCAGCTCCTAATTCTACACCTTCCAATGTGAGAACTGCCAGAAAACCATCAGCTACACTACAATCATCACGTCGTACTACTCCAATATCTTCATTATCATCGTCATCATCATTATCATCATCAAATAATACACTACCTAGATCAAGGGTATCCAGTCAAGCTTCAAGACCAACATCAAACCCAAGTTCCAGAGTATCATCGTTTTCAAATTCAGCGAATAAACAGCTAGAAGCTGACTTACAGCAAGCCAAGGCTCAGCTTGCAGATTCAAATGCTGAATTGGAAGAATATAAAATAGCACTTGATACACTTGAAACTGAAAGAAATTTCTATTTTAATAAGTTAAGAGAGATTGAAATCTTAACAGAGACAACTAATGACTTGCTGAAGGACGAAGGGAATCAAGATCATCCTTCTTTAAAAGATATATTGATAAAAGTTCAAGAGATTTTATATAATACCGAAGAAGGATTTCAAGTCCCTGATGATATTGAACCTGATAGCATTAATATTGAGGAAGAAACTTTTTGAAAAGTGATTATTTAAAAGCAGCTGTAATCGACTCTAGCTAAAAGTTTCATATGATCCTACCTCAAAAATATGCATAATACAAGTCTTCTCTTTCATATCATTCCTATAAGTTTCTATTTACAGTGTAATTCTTGATCTTAATTTCAATCTTTTAGTTCAATCTCTTAAATCAATCTTCTTTAGGTTCAAGATTCTTCCCACCATTTAAATATTTTTCAAATGTATCATTCTCTTTCCATTGTCTTGATCCTAATAATTCAACCATATCATCTCTAGTTAAAACTTCCTTCTTTAGCAGCAATTGAGCAACTTTTTCAACATCATCAGCTTTTTCAACTAATAACTCTTTGCATCTTTTGTAACATTCATCAATAATTGCCTTCACTTCATGATCAATCAATGTGGATGTCTTTTCACTAAATGGTTTATGAACTTGGAATCCACCTTGATCTTCACCATCAAATGAAATATACCCAACCTTTTTCGACATACCTAATTTAGTTACCATATAATCGGCAATGTTTGTAACTTTCTTAAAATCATCTTGAGCTCCAGATGTAACCGATTTGAAATGTAGCTCTTCAGAAACACGACCACCTAGAGCCATAGTCATACGATCTTTGAATTGATCCACGGATAACAAGTATTGATCTGGCGGCAGATATTGGGCATAACCTAACGCACCTTGACCTCTTGGAATAATCGAAACTTTCAACAATGGATCCGCATATCTTAAATACCAACCACAAATGGCATGACCAGCTTCATGATAGGCAACGACTCTTTTTTCATCTTTTGATAATACTTTGGATTTCTTTTCTAAACCGGCAATAACCCTTTCAATAGCATATTCAAAATGCTTCAATTCAACATATTCATCAGAGTGTCTTGCAGCTATCAAAGCAGCTTCATTACAGGCATTGGCAATATCAGCACCTGAAAACCCTGGAGTTAATGCAGCAAGTCTACCACTCAATTCATCATTCTTTTCTTCAACAACACCATCTTTATTGATGGATAGCTTCAATTTTTTCATATGAACTCTGTAAATTGCTTTTCTACCTTCAATATCTGGTCTATCAATTGAAATATGTCTATCAAATCTACCAGGTCTCATTAAAGCAGGATCCAATACATCTGGTCTATTGGTACCAGCAAGAACGACGACATGATCTGAACTCTCAAACCCATCCATCTCGACTAACAATTGATTTAAAGTGGCTTCCCTTTCATCATTACCACCCATGGAACCTTTCCCTCTTTCTTTACCAATAGCATCTATTTCGTCGACAAAAATAATAGCTGGTGCCTTCTTTCTAGCAGTAGCAAATAAATCACGAACTCTAGAAGCACCAACACCGACAAACATTTCGACGAATTCAGAACCAGAAACAGATAAGAAAGTGACACCAGCTTCACCAGCAGTGGCTTTGGCTAATAAAGTTTTACCGGTACCTGGCGGACCTGATAATATAGCACCTCTTGGGATCTTAGCACCTAATCTTTCATATTTTTGTGGTTTTTTCAGGAATTCAACGAATTCCATAATTTCTTCCTTGGCTTCATCGCAACCGGCAACATCCTTAAATTTAACCTTAATATCAGTTTCTTGATTGAATAATTTAGCTTTGCTTTTACCAACAGAAAAAATATTTGACATCCCACCTGGCCCACCTGGCCCACCTGCACCCCCTTGCATTCTTTTGGTTAGATAGAATAATCCACCCAGTAATAAAACAGTTGGTAAGAATGGAAGTAGGTAGCTTAATACAGATGCTCTATCGACATAATGAACAGGAATACGTTCAGATGGAGGAATTCTCAAGCGATCTTGGATTTCATCAACTTGTTCTTCAAAGACATCAACTGAACCAATAGTAAAGGCAACGATTGGCTTACCACCGAAAGTAGCAAACCTGTTATCAGCAGCTTCAGGCCTTAATTCAGCTTCGACCAAATATTTATTTATCACATAAACTTTCTCAACCAGGCCTTTTTCCAAATATTTAGTCTTGAATTCTTGGAATGTCAGTACATTTTGTGAATTTGCATCACTTGGAGTTATTAAATAAAAAAATACAGTTAAACCAACAGTAACGTAAAGACTTCTAATGAACTCTTTGGATTTGAAGTAATCGCTTGGAGACATTTCATTCTTGTTTTTGTTATCTTTCTTCTTTCCATCGTTCTTCTTTTTATCATCCTGTTGCTGTTCTTTATTGTTCTCCTTGTTGAAGGCGTATCTGGAACTGCGGAAATATAATGGCTTCAATGTACTAAATTGTTGCTTTGATATCAGGCGAGATCTTGCTCCGATCTGACTCTGAAACAACCTGTTCAGTGGCAATGAGCAACGACTCCGAAGAATATTCATGGTCTAGTGAACTTTCAAAGGGTTTTTGTATGTTGATGCAGTAGTGGCAACGATTGAATCCTTGAAAAAAATGTTAAAAGTTCACCAATTTGACATGAAAATCCGCCGTTGAAACTGTTATTGGTTTCTTTTTGAAGCACTTGAATAGCAATTCGGTATAAATAACAGTTTTTGAGCTAATAAAAACTATTTTTTGGCAGTTATTTTGGTCTTTGTCGGTGATTTTACTCGATTTCACAGATGTTTGGTGTTGATAATTTTAAAGGCCGCGAATTTAAGTTACCCCGGCTGGTTAAACGACAGTGAAGACTACAATATAACCCTAACGGATAGATTGGCCAGTTTTCTCTATCTAAGTATAGCCATCAGAGAGATCCACCAAAGATCACTAATATTTCTTTATCATCTATAGCAATTGAATATAATTCTCAAGATCTTCAGCTCTAACACCTTCAGCTTCTTCTGATAGATTCAACCAAGAGACATTCTTAAAAGCAGAATTTGCCTTGGATGATTTGTACAAGTTGTCAATGGCATCTTCAGATATTAGCAAGCAAATTGCATCGTAACCACCAGCACCAGGAACAACACCGGTAAGTACACCATTAATCTTTAAGCATTCATCAAGAAGTACTGTCTGTTGTGATGGTTCAATATCAGCACCGGATCTCTTTGTAATTTCCCTAAAATTGGAACGAATTATGGAGATAGCACTGATAATGCTTTTAAATGACGTTAAGTTTGGATCATTAGACGCTAGAATCTCTGAAGAATTATGCTTTGTTATAAAATCAATTGTTTCTGATGAAATCTCCTTGATATCACTCAATGAGTTGATTAACTTCAAGTTTGAATTATTCAATTCTGAGTAAATTTTTGAACTTTCAGGATCCGTCTTTCTCCATCTCAAGACTTTAGAAACCAATTTGGGAGTATTGGACCCACCTTTTATATCACCCATAATCAATCTAATCCTTGACGGTAATGCAACTTTATTATTCTTAATATCCCAATCGATATCATCAACCAATTTTCTGATCTGCTGATGATATTCCTTTAGACCAATCTCATTCAAAGGATGTAAATCATTGATTAACTTAGGATCAAATCTTCTGTAGACAATAGACCCAAACGTTGCAGCAGCAACATCGAACCCCGAACCAACTTTCCCCTGTGCCTGACAGTGAGCAACTTGTGCCAAATTATGAATAATGTTTAAAGTAGAGGGAGAATTGATATCAAATTCAAGTGAATAATGCGATAGTAATGCAGTTGTTAGAACAGTGACTAACCCAGCTGAAGAGCCAAGACCTGTTTTGGCAACATCTGTGATCTTTTCAGAATGATAAGTGAACTGCTTCGAGCCCGATCTCTTTGTGATTACATTTTCTTGTGAATGATAACCTGAATCTGAAAAAATAGTGATGTTTAATTTTGTATTCGTCGTCGGTTTGAAGTATGAAAGGACTGTTAGGACTGTATTATGAACAAATGGATTGTTACCCTCTGACTTAACTGACAAATCCTCCAAATCAACATAATAGGACCACTCACCTTCAAGGAACTGGGGGCTCTTCACAATAATGGTGGTTTTTGCATCAGCTTCTTCGGTTTCAATAACAGCATGCATTCTGCTTGATAGGGCAACAACATAACTGTCGTATTCCCTATCCAATACAAGGTAACCACCAGCTAAAAGTGCCTTTCCGGGAGCACTAAACACTCGTGCCATTTCTGTAGTTCAATTTAACGTCAATTGATAGAGGTCCTTATGAAATTTCTACAAGGTTTTGTTGGATATTGTGTTCATGAGCTAAATTTCGGTCTTTCATTCTCGTAAACAAAAAAAAAACAATGCAGAAAGCCACGACAACAAATCAGTCCTTGAATGTTCAGCGATTACATTTAGCTCTCATCCCACTTGTAGTGTCTACTGCTGCTTTCATTCCTCGGTGGTCAAAAAGATTAAAAACATTGAGGGAAAAAAATAATGGATCCTAGGCGATTCGAACGCCTGCATCTTACGATATTCGATCTTGAGTCGAACGCCTTAAACCACTCGGCCAAAGATCCTTTTGTTGAAAAAATGTCAAGTTTTGCACTCCATATTACACTGCATACAAATGTCTTGCGGCGGTACCTTTTTCCCCGACGGAATGTTGGCCAATATTAATGCATATGTGCTTCCGATATATGGAAGGAATTACTTTATATTTATACATATATATATTATATAATTCATATATCTATTGTTATAATTTAAAGTAATATTAATAATCAGTTATAAACTGTATTGCTAATATTTTAGACATAAATAATAATACTACGGCATCATGAGCTAATCATCATATTTGACGTATTCACTTGTGGCTAACTATATGATCTCATGAATTGATCTGCAGCGCATCGTAGGCAATGTCGCAAATAGTCTATAGGCAATTGAGATTGACATTGGTCACATACTTCTACGCTGAGATTAGAAAGCTGAAACCGCTTTAATTTCTTTTTGTATATAAGTAGCTCGTATTGTATGCTTTGTTTTACCTTTTGAACCCACCTCTTCCACGACCTCTACCTCTAAATGAGTTCGTACCAGAAGAGCCCGCACCTGATCCTCTACCAGATCTGAATCCATTGCTTTTTCTCTCTCTGATTTCAGAGCCATCCTTTTTAAAGTTGAAATCAAACCCACTTGCCTGTGCCTCAAATTTAACTTTACCATCTTCAACATTCAGGAGAACTGTACCAATTGAAATGTCACATAAGTTGAAATGCCATTGGTTTTGGAATGATAAATAGTAGGCATCACTCTGTAATCTAATTGTGTTTGAGTTCACATCTCTCTTAACGAACGAGAGTGTCAAGGGCGTGATTTCTTGATCATTTTTGGTATTGATAACAGGGATTCTATCAAATGAGTTTAACGCCACTCCCAATAGATCTTGGAGCTTTGGATCATCTTGAATTAATGCTTCGACAGAGTCTTGAACTTTAACCCAAATTGCACTCAATTGATTTCTTGCATCACTGAATTTAAGCTTGTAAAACTCAAAATTTGGACAAACACTTAATTCATTGAAACTGGATGGATATAAAAAGTGTAAACCATTGGATAAAGTAAAATCAATCTTTAGATACACACTTAAATGAGCCAATAAACCTTCTCTACTTGGCGATGGATGTGTAAGGAGTAATTTGACATCGCTTTGTTTCGCGTTTGCTTCAAGCGTCTTTATGAATTGTCCAATCTGAACCAATGTCAACCATAAATTACCAGACTCACCAGAAACCGGTATCAGATCCCTCGAACGAATCAATTCTTCAACATCACCATCGAAATTTCCTTGATGGAATAACTTCTGATATGATAAAGAACCACCAAGACCACAGAGAAATAAATCCACTTCATCATTAATGTTTATAGTGTAAGTATTCTTTTCATCCAATATATGTAGATTGGGTATAGTATAAATACCTAATTTAATCTTGTTCAGCACTGTAGAATCTTCAACCATCCCGTAGATCGTATAAACAGGAACATTTAGCCTCTTGGTACCCCTAATGAAATCCATCAATTCACTGATTTGAACATTATTCAAGAGCTCTCTTAAAGCATCAGCATCATGATCAACGTATTCGCCTTGAGCTCTTGACAGTTCACTAATCTTATCAACCAAATCCTGTCCTAATAATGGTGAAAATGCCACTATGTGTCTTAGGTAACTCTCATGTATTCTCCCTATTGATTCTTCATCGAAGAAGCCAAAGTTCCCAGTGTGTAAGATGACTTGAGCATTATGCCTTATCGCCAATTCATTGAGGAGTGATAGTTGACCTCTCAATTCTGCTATGCAAAGTATTCTAGTTCCTTTGTGTGTTATTAATTGTGACTCCATTGTTGATTTGATCGAGACGATGGCAAAGTGGCTGAAAAGATTTGTTAAAAATGCAGCTTTTAAGATGCTGGAAAAGTTGCCTTTTGTGGACCAAATGTGATGGTTATCGACAATGGCTTTGAGCTTGTGTTAGGTCTTTGAACCTTTTCTGTGTATAATTGGCAGTTCCCGAGGATGTTCGAAAGGTCTTCATTAAAAAGATGTAATTGGTGATTTTTGGATTTTGACCAGCCGCGAATTTGATTTGATTTTCATCTCCAGTTAATGTCAGAGTTCCTAACTGTTCCTGTTTGGGACTATTTTCCTAATCAGGCCATGATATGTGGACAAAATGCTTACAAGTCCCAAAATCCCAATCTTTACTTCCAATAATCATCTCAAAGATCCTGTATCACTAAATGAGGATCTAGACTTTGTCTTTTCCTCCCATATGGTTACAGTCTCACTAGTCATTGCTATTAGCCGAGAAAAAGACACACGGGAAACTTAAAAGCTTACTCTACAAAAGAATTAGTATGGTGATGTTTAAAGATTTGCCTTGAACGTGGATCAAAGAGCTGGATTTAAGGTCTGAGACTTGACTTATTGGAATCAGAGACATGAAGTGACTTAAGAATATCTGACTTACTCAAGGAGGCCATCATATTTGACCCGAGATACTGAAGAAACCCTTTTTGTGGTGCATAGTATTTGTGTCAAACTTCAGACACTTTGTGGTTGAAACTCATATGAAATATACCATATGATTTAAGTCAGAAATATCTACGAAATGCTTGCAATCGAATTTATGAGATTATCAAAGAATTTGATAAATTTAAAAAAATTGCTATGAATCTAAAGTCTTTCTGTTTACTCACCTCCATCTTTCTTGCGGTTCATGCTACTTACTTTGTCCAGTTGAAGAAACCAGCTACTTTAGAAAAACTTTTGGCGATGGATGACAGCATCAAAGTATCCAACCACTTGAGGCCACTTGTGAAGAAAGTAGTGTCCATTGGTACTTTCGAAGGATTTTCTGGTAACTTCACCAAAGATGTCGTTCAAAGGTTGAAGACGAGTCCATTGGTTGCCGACATTGTCCCTGATTTTGGGATTAAACTGTGTGATTACGAAAATGGCTATGGATCAGATCAATGTGGTGAACGAAGTGAGACTGAGAGTTACGGATCTCATTCTGATTACCTGGATCAATCTTTGGATTATGAAACTCAGTTCATGGCTCCAAGACATTTGGCTAGATTATCAAGACGCGGTGAATTACCTTTAAATGATTCTGTTAATTACTACTACAACTCTGAATACAAGGGTGAAGAAGTTTATGCTTATATCATCGATACAGGCATCTTTAAAGAACACCCTGACTTGGAAGGCCGTGCTATCTTTGGTGCTGATTTCACCAGTGAGGGTCCAGGAGATCTTAATGGTCACGGTACACATGTCTCTGGTATCATTGGCTCTAAAACATTTGGTGTTGCCAAACAGGTCACTTTAGTGGAAGTCAAGGCTTTGGATCGATTAGGTCAAGGTTCTCTAAGTACTGTTATCTCTGCTCTAGAATTTGCAGTCAACCATAGAAAAGAACATGGGGTTAAAGGTGTTGCTAATTTATCATTGGGTGCTATTAGAAATAATATTTTGAACCGAGCCGTTCAGGCTGCTGTTGAATCAGGATTATTGGTTGTCGTGGCAGCAGGTAACTCCAATATTGATGCTTGTCTAACCAGCCCAGCTAGTTCTTCTTTTGCCATCACTGTCGGTGCAATTGACGATCGCTCTGATACCATTGCTGCTTTCTCAAACTGGGGAGAATGTGTCACCCTTTTCGCCAGTGGTGTTCTGATCCAAAGTTTGTCAAACCTTAATGTAGAGGAACCTGCTTTGTTATCCGGTACTTCAATGAGCTCTCCAAGCGTCACAGGTTTAAGCGCTATCTTGCTGGGTAAGGGTATTCCTCTAGAAGAAATTGGAAAGAAACTGATCGAACTAAGTACGGAGGGTGTCATTCCTAGAAGATCAATATTAGCAAGACCTTTTACCCCAAATAGAGTCGTCTTCAATGGTGTTCCGAAGTTAGATGATGAATTTCCAGAATTTGACTTTGATGGGAGCGAACTTCGTTTACAAGAATTTCATCCTGTTGACCTAAACAAAGAGCTTGACCCACAAAGAGTTGGTGGGTTGAAGATCTGATTGAGTATGTTGCAGAAGCTTGAAACTTGGTGAAAAGGCAAGAAGTGAACAAAAGACTTTATTATTGAAGATTTTGCTACCCTCTGTGTCGTATTGAAATGATCATAGACTGTCTGTAGTAAAATAACTGCAGTCTGCTGCTTCTTATCTCTTATTGATACAAAGTATACCGCTTACTACGACTTAGTGCGCTTAACAATTATTTCTGTACCGTCGAAAAATCAACGCTCCATAAATACTTTCAACCTCCATTTAAAATCTCTCTAAAATCAACGAAAGAGTCTTTGGAGAACCCCTTTAAAGGTCACAGGAACTCCAAAATGAGACACACACTGTTAAGACTCAGTTCACACGGCCCAGCACCTAAGTATGTCCGCCACGCAGCTCCTCTTCCACCAAACATCCCGTTAATCTCCAAGGTCATCAGCAAGGGGCTCGGTGCTACTGCCATCTTCTGGATCCTTTACCGTGTCAAACAAGATGGATTGGTGATGCTGGTAAGTTTATCATATCTATGAATATGTATAATCCTTTACTGTTAATGTTACTAACTATCTATCTCTACAGGGTTTGAAACATCCTTGGGACCACTAGAAATATCCATACTGTTATTTATTCATTATTTATTCATTATTTATTCATCTATTTATTCAATTGGCCTGTTCGTGCTTCTATAAGTTATTATAATATCCTAGCGACTCGTCATTTATTCATTATTTATTCGTTATATATCAAATATCAAAGTATACGTCAACGAATCTTTTAAGTTACGTACTTAATATTTCATATTATGAAAATCCAAAAAACTCTTTGCAGTGAGAAGTTCTTGCTCAATTTGATACTTCAAATCATTGCTTATCCTTGGATTTCTCTTTAGGATTGTATTCGAACTTTCAAAGAAGCCATATAAAGCCATGAATTGTTCTTTATCTTCCTTAGTATACTGATTCAATGAGTGAAAGACGGTATCCAGGAAGGTCTTGTGAATAATAGCTTCAATTTGATCTTGTTCATACTTCTCCTTCTGTAAAGTATTTATTTCATATTGGAGAATCGGTAAGACTTCCGAAGTTAAATAGTTTCTGTATCTCATTTTATACTTCGATTTATGAGTTATGACACCGGTGGTAAGTTCTATGTCTCTCCTTGAGTCGGCAGGTTCAATTAATGGGTGTGATAAGAACAAAGTAACATCTGGACCTAATTTGTATGAAATTGAAGAGTTTTTTCTCGCTCTCTGTGAGTTATCTCTAATAACGTCCTCATAATCTTGCTCAATCAGATCCTCATCACCAATATTGGTGCTCACTCTAAAGTTATAATTATAACCAATAGAGCCAATTGAATACTCCTTTTCTTCATTATTACTAAAGTAACTCATCTTTATATCATTCAAAGATTTTAATTTCTTCAAATAGAGAACTTTCACTTGACTTCTTTTATTTTTGTTGATTTTTCCTTATTAACCGTTCCCATTTTATGGGGTGGTTTTACCCCAGAAGTGTAACCGCGGTTACCGTTTCAAGATATATAACAATAGGATACCTGCAAAATAACTAACTACAAATGAATTAGAATCAAGTAAATTTATGCTTAAGAAATTTTGAGAAGGTGTGTAGCTGGTGCCGTTGTTTGGAGCGAGGGAGGTGGAGGCAATAGCGACAAAGGCTGGAGACGACACGGTATGGTATACAGTGACTTGCTCTGTGGTGATGTAAGTTGTAACTTGAGAGTTTTGAGAGTTGGTAGAGGTGACAACGTTAGTGGTATGTGGTGCAGCTGAGACGTCTGATAAAGCGGGAGACGCGGATAAGGAGGAAGGGGAGACAAATGATGGTTGAACACAAGCTGTTGAAGTGGCTGATGAGGCTAGATGGCAGTCTGACTGCTTGAAGATACTGAGATGGTGTTGGTCGTTAGTGGACAGTAGGTGGTATATTCAATGACAACACCTTCAGAAGTGACGGTGACTGTTGAGTAACTTCAAATAGGTTCACCTTGAGATGCGACAGATGAAGCAGATAAAGCAGAAACATAGTTTGCCTCAGCAGCTCCAACTTTTGAAGCTGTTAATGAACCGTAAGTAGTATAGAATGTAGCAATGCCACTGATTGTGGCGGTAACAGTGGTGTAACCATAAGTGGTGACGTCTGAAGAAGTGACGTTGGAATATGGAGCGGATATTTCAGCAGTTGTTAATGAAGTTAAGGTTAAGCTAAGATAGTGTTTGAGATAGAGACCATTGTGAATGAGCGAATAAAGTTGGTAAGTTACAAAGGTTTTCGTCAAAGAACAAAGACTTTAAAAATGGAGCCCCCCAGTATTTCACAAAGTTAGGGATTCAATATACTTATATAGTGAATGAAAGGTCCATGGGACTGAGAGAAGTTCATGACTACTCGTACCATAAATCGGAGTTATATTCCCAGTCGAGTATGCATGGGACTATAAAGAGGACTAGAAGTCAATAAAAAGAGACAACGGAATGTGCGAATAAGTACCCATGTTACCA